>BSBM01000025.1:15915000-16395000 GCA_027924585.1 Larix kaempferi
CGAAAGTCGGATTTCCAATTTCACCACTCCGTCGAAATCGCCTTCCCAACTTCCACAATCTGCAATGCGAAAGTTGGAAGTCAAAAGTCAAATTGTCACATTGGAGGATTTCCCTTCCGACATCCTACAATCCGCATGCGGGATTTGGAAATGTGGAAGTCCAAATATGCAACTCCGATGAATTCTCCTTTCCGATTTTCGCAATCCATAGTCCGCCTTGCAGAACTCGGAAATCGGAACTCCCATATCACCAATTCGGAAAATCACCCTCCGCAATCTACAATCTACAACCCGCTTGCAGATGCAGAAATGTGAAAACCAAATGCGCCAACCCCATGGAATCCGGCCTCCCGCAATCTACATCCTGCTTGCAGATGCAGAAATGTGGAAACCAAATCTACACCCCCTTGCCACTCCCTAGTTAATACATAGTTACCCCTCATTTTTGTTGCAGCCATAACCAGCCCCTGGTTATTTTATTTACCTGGTATTATTTACATCCTTCACAATCTTCCATGGCTTACTAGCACATGGATTATCATAATATCCAATGCTTTCCTATGCAAATAAACCTAAGCATCCATTAGTGGGGCCTTGGCCTTGACCTCCACACTATGACAAACACACACTGTATTTACACAATATTTACATTACAGCCAAAATATCCTAAGGGTCAGAATGAGGGATATTAAATCCTCCCCCCCTTATAATAACACCATCCTCAGTGTTCCTATACTTAGAAATACATATACAATCTACACATCTCCAAAAATTACAAAAATGTTGCAGGTCTACCCTACATTTCATCCCTTTACTTTGAATTTATTGGACCAATTCCTTTGTCTTCCACAAGCTGTTCCTACTGGATTTGATCTTCCAATTGATCCACAAGCCTAAAATATTCATGGCTTTTATCTCTCTTGTGGTTTCTTTTTGGGTAGATGCGGAGGCAACGATCTCCTCCACATTTCCAACATTCCAGTGGTTGCTTTATCTTTACCTGCTTAATTTCCTTGGAGTCTCCCCACCTGGAACATTTCTTAGTGGACTAATTTTATGAATGCCTCTTCATTGATCCACTTCACTTTTCACTGCTGGATTCTTCCATAATTTTTCTTACCTCCCTTTGCAGAAAAATAGAGTCCTACAAAGCCTTGTGGTTCATCTCATTATGCTGCTTTTGTAGCTGGATCATTTCTCCAAGATTTTCTTGTGTCTTGGAAATTGTTTGAAGAAGGTTTTCAGCCAAATATAATAGCCTTTTGTATGCTTCCATGGTCAATATGTACAACTTCCCACACTTTGCTTGCTAGCACCACTTGTCTTGTAATAGCTACAATCACTTGCTTTAATTTCTCACATGTAAAATTCATCATTGCACATTTTATTATGCCAGGCATATCATAAACATTAAATCAGTCAATCATTTCCCAATTGACATGAAGAGTCCATGCTTTATCATGAGACTTTCATACAGTTCATGCTTTCCCAATCATACACATGAACTCACTCATGCTCATCCTTTCACAGGGAAGTTACTATTTCAACATTTACAATTTATTTTCACAAATAAACACAATCAATTTTCATCCAAAACATGCATTCAACAATTTTTTGCCTTCTAAAATGCATCAGTAAAAAAGGAAAGAGAAGATTGACAGTTTTAGTCTTGCTCCAATCCAGAGCCACACCACCACTGTGGTTCCATGCTCCTTAGTCTCTTTCACCTCCATGTGATTGTTTGAATTTCCCCTTTCTTGGCAATGACACTTACTGTCTAAGGTTTGTCTAAGGATTTTCAACCAAGGAACCTTTCCCCATTGTTTCATATAGAAACTTTGGCTGCTAGGACCCACGCAAGTCCACTAGCACCACTTCCATTGCTGCTCATATTGAGATCTCTAGAACAGTCACATGTCCCCATGCATCCTTAGGATGCCTTCAAGGATTCTTGCTCCCAACAATACCTACACTCAAACATTGAAATAATTCACATGTTTAGTTTATTTTCATAGTGCTTATCTCTAAACAAGAATTTAAGAGATCATAACCAAATCATATACACATGTATTTTCATATTAAACGAGAAAGAAGATGCAATGTAACCAAATACTTATCTTTATTGGACACTTCCTCTCTATCCCATAGGGTCCTGCTTTACTTTACAAGCCTTGGGATCACCTATGGAATAGATGTTGGCTAGCACATAGGCTACTCCACGCCATACAAATAGTCAATGCCAAGCCAATAATCCAACTGGGTTCCCAGGCATTGGTGGTGCCAAACTAGTCCCATACCTGGTTTTCCCTCTCCATTTCCAAGCCAGCACATCCGACTGGGTTAGAGGTCAACGGAAGGAAATTGCACCATAACCATTTTCAGGTTAAGGCTCTACTACAGAGCCATAGGCATGCAACATTCTTCCACATACACAAAAACATCTTCCTTTGCAAGGAATGGGGGGCTCCCTCTCTCTGAGTTGATAGTTCCTTGGGTTGGCCACCCCAAACCATTCACTTTGCTCCGCAGCATGCATTACTGATTGCAGGTGTATATTTCTCTTCCTTCACGAGGAATGGGGGGGATCCCCTTATCTAAGTTGATAGTTCCTTGGGTTTTCCACCCCAAACCCTTCACTTTTCTTCTTTAGTGTGCAACACCAAATTGTATATGTTCAAGATGACCACACAAGAGGGGTAAGCAAGCTCATTAGTACTGCTACTCTAAAATTGTAAACATATATCATACATTCACTATCAAATATTGAAACATAAGGAATGCATCCATTCCTTTAGGGTGTAGTCAATATTGAAAACCCTAACATAACCTAGCACCCGAAACGTATGCATCCCTTTCTGATGTGATCCATGTAGGCCCTAATCATGCTCAAGCAGTCTGAAATAATATAAGTAGCATAAACATGCTATGCATATTAAATCTATTAATCAGGCATGCACATTCTTAGTCAGGGTTACAAAATACTCATCCACATTTCCTAGCAACATGCAGTTCAGAATCATGAGACCCTTCTCATAAGGTTTGGATCTTGTAAGTAGCACCACCATGTCCATTAGGGTTTAGGATTGCTTCCATAGCATAGACATCCACCTACATCCTGCCCTCTTACACAATTCTCAAACAACCAAACAATCCTTAGTAATTGATTAGCAAAATTCCAAATCTAAGATTTGCAAATCTATTTTCCTGTAGCAATTATCAATTTCACAAATCTGAATCCTACAAATTTGAATTCTACAAATCTAGGGGTTGTTATCCATTTAATTGCAATGAACTACACACATCACAACCATGCATTCAAAAAAGGCATCACAACATGCACACCCACACACATGCATGCATATTTACAATGTTTTCACAAACCTTCAGGTTCATTCACTCAATGTATATCCACTATGACATGCATATTCTTTTATGAAGATTTAAAACATGGTTAAGGATTCTCACCCATCCTTTCTCAACACTTATGCAGTCAGCAGACATGAACATTACCTTCATGCATGCCATCAACATACTATTGTTACTTGATTAGTTGTCTTCTTACCAAGGACTACATAGTCCTTCTACCAACCTTCATGGTCATAGACTCGTTGCACCCATCCTTTGCATAGGGTTGCTGGTCACATGCAATATCATCATCATCATCCTCAACCCTACTTTTATTATCTTTGTAAAACAAAGAACCACCAAAAATGGCACTTTCATCATCTCCCAAGCTAGTGCAAGTAAGGCATCTCAAAAATATTTTCGACATATCTTTGTTAGGTGTTCATTCAAATGGTAATGCAATATGCTTCATTAACAACATTTGCAAATATGAAATATCACATGCAAGTTCAAATGCACTATGCCTTATCTCTTGCTATGCCTATTATGCATAAGCCTTTCATCTATCTAATCTATTGCATTCTCATCATTCCTATGCCATCAATTTCTATATAGAAAGCTCACAATATAGAAATACAAGAACAAGATAGCGATTAAGGAATTTTTCCTTTTCCAATTCTCCATCATAGCATGATCCAATTCATGGCATTTCTATGCCTGTAAATCATGCTTTGGCCCCAAGCAGCCCGAGTGTTGTAACTGAATCTCTGATACCACTTTTTCAAGTTCCCCGACCTCCCTGGTGGCCTTCAGAGGCCATGGGAGACCCTCTGACCTATTATTTTTTCTCCAATTTCTTCCATTTTCACACACAGCCATAATGGGATCAGATCCACAATCCACCAGTGCGATACACAATCCACATTCTTCATTCCGCAGTCCATATGCGAGACTCGGAAGTCGGATTGACAATTTCACCACTCCATCGAAATCTCCTTTCCGACTTCCACAATCCGCAATGCAGAAGTCAAAATTCAGAAGTCAAATTTTCACCTCGTAGGATTTCCCTTCCGGCATCCCTCAATATGCAATCTGCATACGGGATTCAGAAATGTGAAAGTCCAAATATGCAACTCTGACGAATTCTCCTTTCTGATTTCCGTAATCTGCACTCCGCCTTGTGGAACTCGGAAATCAGAATGCCCATCTCGTCAATCCGAGAAATCACCCTCCGCAATATGCAATCTACAACCCGCTTGCGGATGTGGAAATGTGGAAAACCAAATGTGCCAACCACATGGAATCCGTCCTTCCACAATCCACATCCCGCTTGCGGATGCAGAAATGTGGAAACCAAATGTGCCAACCCCATGGAATCTGGCATTCCGCAACCCGCAATCCACAACCTACTTGTGGATGCAGAAATGTGGAAATCCATATTTCGAATCCCGGGGAAATTTTCTTCTCGCAATCTGCAATCATCAACCCGCTTGCGGATGTGGAAATGCGGAAATGCATATGCCAACTCCGCATAAATTTATCAACCCACATCTGCAATCCGCAATCTTCTTTGTGGATGCGAAAAGGAGGAATTCTCGACGTGCAACCGAACGGTCGGTCCTCAACCTCTGCAATCTACAATCCACATTGTGGATGCGGAAAGGACCTGGCGGATGCGGAAATGTCAAGACCACATACCCGTGCACTAGCAAGCTTCTAAGGAAACTTGAGAGGGTGATAACTCCCTCATCCTTGGTTCCAATTGGACAAGGCCGGTACCATTGGAAATCTCTTAGAGAGATATTCCAATGGTGAACTCCCCACTCCATCTGAGCACTCCAACCTTTCCTTTTTTCCAATTGAATCTATGTCCATAAACTCCTCCATGTGCCTTTATCCTTCTGCAAGGGACTCTACTCCCCTTCTTCCATGTCTTCTCTCCTTGATATGATCCACAGGTTGTCCATTCCTTTCCCAAATCCTGGCTGGAGTGGTCCTGCACATTTACCAGACTTAGCCCTATTTCATCCAAGGAGAATTCAAAATAATTACCAAAGGAATTACATATGTGCATAAGCCTACTATGGGGACACCAGGGATGAAACATGTTCCACACCCTTAGAATGTAATGTATGCACATATTTCTCCTAGGAAGAGTGAGGAAAGCATACAAGGCTTAGTTCTATTCCTCGAGCATGATTACATACAAATATGAACATAAGGATAAGCATGTAAAGGTGCAAGAACAACGCAATTGACACACACACAGAAATTAGTCATATTAACAAACAGTGGAGTGAGACCTTGTTTACACACACATGCCATCAATAACAATCATCACTAATCTAATAGTGCAGCAGCAAGATGAAAAACATACACAACAGGCTTAGCACCATGCATAGGCATATATTCATATTCATCAATGGACCATTCCCATAAGCAAATATATGCATGTATGTACTTAACAACTATAGCTAAAGGAAGCATCATCTCCACACAATGTACCATGCACTCATCAACCAATAACATGTAAAACAGGGTGAAACATAAGGCATGGCCATTCATTCTCATATTTAGTTCCTTATTGATCCAATCTCATGTTATTCATCAACCAATAACTGGAACATAATAAGCATAGCATAAAACATGAAATAACTGCATTTAACATCACAAGGGCACTTATCTTTTGCATTGAATCCTCCAAGCAAACTGACTATGGACTGCAACTTTCCAACCCAACCATAGATCTTTGCCCAGCCTCTATTATTTCAGCAATCAGATATCACCCTCGATCTGGGGCTATGTATCCACTAAGGAGTCCCTCTTAGGTTCACTCACAACATTGGCTCACGGTTAATTAGGGCATCCAACCAACAATTAGATTTGTCAAGCAAATGAGGAAGGCAAGTGAGGGTTTCCTAACTCAATAAGTTCCTCCACAGAGCTATGGGAATATCCCAATGATCTTAGACAGGTTCAAGAACCCCCATCACCCCACTCTCAGCCTAGGTAAGGTTCCCCTCACTGCTGCACAATCCCTAGGAGCCCCTTCCTCTAGCACTGATCTGGGTAAGTGTGGCTAGCATTGACTAATAAATCATGGTGAATAATCCCCGTTTAACTTTTCTATACATTCCAAGCCCTCTTGGCTCCTTCCCACTACAATTCCACACTCAAGTCTTCCCCAATGCTACGACTGAGTCGCTCTGTTCTGCCACAGGGTTTCGGCACTCCAATCCGGATCTCCTCAGGGTTTCCTAAGGCTCTCACACTCTATTATTCACCCACATAGTAAGATCTATGGGTAACCTCATTGTTTAGCTTCCTATGCAAAGTTTATAAGTGTATTCGGCTCTGTAAATTGCATCCCTACATAGAATCACAGTTTTTCTCTCCTTGCTTCACAGATCGGCTTCCCTGTGTTGCGTAACAGTTCCACTCATGTCCGTTTGGTCAACCACGGTCTAGGAATGATGAATATGAACTTCCAAGGGGTGGAGTAATGTGCGGATCAAGGCAGCAGAGTTCCATACCCTGCCATCCAACCCTTCAGGGGTTTCCCATACTCCACGACCTCATGCACAACGTCCTTCACCCACCCTCTTACAGCAGCATTCAATGGTGTCTAGGACAGGTCAAAATGGGTTCCCTAGGTGACAAATGGAATCATAGGTTCAATTCCAGACCCCCTCACAACTCCCTAGTGGATAAGTAGTTCCCCTCATGTTTGTTGCAGCCATAGCCAACCCTTGGTTATTTTATTTACCTGGTATTATTAACATCCTTTACAATATTCCATGGCTTACTAGCACATGGATTATCAGAATATCCAATACTTGCCTATGCAAATAAACCTAAGCATCCACTAGTGAGGCCTTGGCCTTCAGCTCCACACAAAGGAAAACACACATTGTATTTACACAATATTTACGTTACACCCAAAATAGCCTAAGGGTCAGAATGAGGGATATTACAAAGGGATTCTAGTTATGGCTTAGCTAAATCTACCTAGGCTCACTTTGGGTATACCTATGTGGTACCTTACACCACCATACCAAGAGATGGCTTCAAAACCTATCACACATTATTAGTTTTCCCTTGTCTCAGTCGTTTAGTGATCTAGGCCAGATATGCCATACGTAACAAGTGATGAGCCTACGACATATGTGACTAAGCCACTTCCAGCAATCACTAAACCTGCCAATGGGGGCATGAGACAACCTGAGTTGAAATCCCCACCATACCCAACCCTTCTCTTGAATCATCATCGGACACCACCAATCCTAAAGCAGGGGACATAACCCAACAACAATTAAAATCCCTAGTAATGACCACCAATACTTCTGCTATAAGGGTCACTCCACCATGTGCCCTATGTAGGAAACAAGGCGATGCGACCAACATGTGCCCCACCTTTCTGGAGCTCAAGAATATTCTCAACACCCTTGTTAGTGTGAGGCATGTGACGCACACTATAGCAAGGCGCACCTCATATTCACCCAATATGACAACCAAGTCTATGTCACTGCATACCAATCACGCATGTTATATTTTCTCATAGTTTGGGCATTACAAGCAGCATTTTCCTAACCTCCGTCAATTCCAGGATGCTTTAGTGAATATTCACCTCACCCAAACTTTAGTTGACAGTTCTTTTCTTCAACCCTAGGAAACTACTTCCACAAATGTTGTCTCGACATCAGTGAAAACACCCGTTGTGCCTACCTCAAAACTAACCACCATGGCAATTGCCTCTATTGATCCTATGACTCTGCAAGCCCCCTCACCTATGAACCTTATGCTGGAAGAACAATATTGTGGATGCACATTTTTTTGGCATTGTACTCATTTGATTCCCATCGAGGCCATCATAGTAATACTTGATCATTCCCATCCACCTTCGGCACAGACACTTACTTGTTCCAGGGTTCCATGCCCATGCCGAACGTGTGGTGACACTTCCCACTTCACGTTTTAGTGTCCCATTTTACGCACCCAATGAGAATCATGCATTGAACTTATGAGGCTCTAGTATCAACTCTCCTACCTCAGCACAATCCTGCAAGGATTACTCGTTGAGGAATTTGTTCCCCCTCGATTGGATACCATCAATACTGCATCATCCTTGGTTGTTTAACTCACTAGTGATGATTCATCATCTTCAGATGAATACCGGGATCCTCCACAACTATCGTCGGGTGCCTAAATACACTAGCGGATATCCTTTCAAATGTTGGATACCCATTAATTCCTTATGAGAATACTACCACCTCGATATAGCTCAAGGTTCCAACATGAAAAGGTCCATGCCACCAGAAAGGTGAAACCATCTTTTACCTTTTACATTGCATATTCATTCAATGTAGCATTTTAGTTTTAGTATTTTCAATCCCTTTGATTTAGATTAAGACCATATTTTGGTTATGCAGATGATCCCTTGCTTAGATAGGTATGACAACTTCATAGATGGCACAATTCATTGGTCAAAGAATCTAGCATCAGCTGCTTGTGAAATTTGTACCCCCTCCCAAATTCTCTACCACACCAAAGGTGTTTTCTTGGGGGCACTTACAAACAACCAAGCAGAATGCAAAGTCATAATTGGTCTTTCAAGTGATTCCATCCACCTTGGCATACGCCATATACACATACACCTAGATTCCCAATTAGTTGTATCCCAGATCAATAATGTATTTCATGTCATCAACCCACTCCTCTTTTGTAAATTTTGCTGTGCACCTCCTATACGTACCATAGTTTGAAACCATCACATTCGTGCATGTCCTAGGAAACCAAATGCATTTGTTGACCATGTCGCAAATGAGGTGTTGGACTGGAATTTGATACACCAACCATCTATCTAACCCTGCATAAACAAATAAAGCATGTATTTATGTGTGTCGTTCATCATACAAATCATATGCGATTACCTACAGCTACACATAAAGAACATCAAACATACATATAACCATCATAACCACATCATCGCATCAACACAACACATACATAAAAGAGATCATACATGTGCCACCAAAATTATATATGCATATATATATATATATATATATATATATATATATATATATATATATATAGAGAGAGAGAGAGAGAGAGAGAGAGAGAGATTGATCTCGCTCAAAACAAATGTGTGTCATGTACAAAATGTGGCCTCAAGGGCCATATACAAATAGAATTGATGGATTTACGGAGGATACATAAAAAGTCGTCCACCCATAGGCTCCATCTATACAAAACATATAAAATACGTGCTCAAATCCCTGTAAAAAATACAGAGTGACCAAGCACTTGCATCTAACAATAATTCCATGGCTGGTCTATCCCACAAATCGCCAATGGTCTCACTAGCTCTGGTTCTGCCTCAGTAGCTCCTATAGCCTCTCTCTCCTAGTCCCTTAGAGTGGGTCTCCATCTCTTATGGGGCCTCTCCTCTACTGCTACAGTTGGTCTCGATCTAGCCTTCTCCACACAAGCTTGGTGGAATTATATGGCAAATCATCACATCACTCATTACCACCCATCCCCTGACTCTGTTGCCAAATGCAGAGTCAAATCTAGCACATCATCTTCAAGCTCAGAATGCCTCCCATCCACATTTCCCTCTATCATAGATCCAAACCACCTCTCCAAGTCTATTAGGATCACCACAACATGATCCCTTAATACTCTTCTCCTATAGAAGTATCCCGAACTACATCTCTACCTACTGCACCAGTAGCAACACCAACACCTCCTATAGGTCCCACCCCCTCGTCCCACAAGAGTCAATGTCCTACAACCTATGGGGGTCTCACTGATCCCACCTCTGTATCACATATAAGAACCCATATTTAGTATCCAATATACATGGGAAATATGTGCATAATCGAATATACCTTTCCAATTTGACAGATTCCAATGCAACTCACATATACCAATGCACCTCCACATATCCCAAGGAAACCCTCAAAACGGTGTGCTTTGAGGAAAAGAGGAAGGAGGAGGCTAGGGTGAATCCCCAGGTGAAGTTAAAACCCTAACGTGTCCCAAGGTAAGTGAGATCTAGGATTCTCACGCCTCCTAATGCACTAGGGAAAAATGGGACGCCCTTCAAGATCAATTGACAATTCAACTAGGGAGAAATTGAGGGGTGGACTAGATTTTGCAAATCTCAAATATTTTTAGGTTTTTAGGGGTGGACAATATATGATTTTTAGGATTTTTCACATATAAAATCGGAACACCCTCCAAGATCTGTGGATAAATACATTAGGGAGAATTTGTAGGGAGGACCTGAACTACAAAGTCCCGGTTATCTTTGGAGTTATGAATTTTCTAATTTTTAGGGTTTTTCTAGGGTTTTCATATTTTTAGGGTTTTGTGGATAAAAATGCAGCTAACTAACATGAAAATGTAGCCTAAATATAATACATTAAATGCTTAAATTTTGAATAAAATAAGTTGACAAGAGAAGGGGATTATGATGTCATCTCAATCCCTAGGGATTTGAGAGATCATGGCTAGTGTCCCTCTCTTAGAATGTCCCTCTAGTATTTTCAATCTAGCACATCATCTATCAACCTCCAGGTTTCGGTAGGTGAGCATAACTAAGGAAAATGGAGAAGTACAAGTCCCTAAAATAAAAAGGAAACCCTAATACAAGGTGTTTTCATCATGCAAAATTGATAGAATATTGAGAAAAAAAAACTAATTCAAAAAAAATGCAGCAATACACCACCATTCAATCCACATAGAAGCATCGACTTACCAATATTCACCAAGACATGATCAAAGAAATAGATTTAGGTCATTCTTGACCATGTGTTTTAGAAAACAATTCTAGCACCAACCATAGCATATGCTAAAAGAAGCCTTAGATTCATTGACCATTCACCATTCAAGCAAGAAAAGACATCCAAGAGAAGTGCACATCACCAAGAGAACTCATAAACTAAGAGAAAAAGAAGAATAATCATTTGAACCTGAGTCTTGTGCTTTACAAATGACAAATGAATGGATATTTATATCCATTTTAGCACAAGATTTTAATTTTTTACCAAGCCTACATGTCAATTTCAAATTAAAACAATATAATATTAAAATATTCCTAAATAAGACAAAAATAGGGCATGTCACCCACACGTTGGGGACTAAGCCCTAAACAAACATAAAGTAATAATAAAATACTAAAATAAGCAATCCAAGGCCTCACTATAACTGCAAGAGTGAGCCTAAGGAGGACGTTATGCCCCTACTAACTGCAGATTGATGAATAAAGTCCCTCAACGTCCCCCTTTCCTTAGCTTGAGCCTTGATCAATTGTGAAGAAATCAAGGAGTCGATTTGGTCATAGGGGCTACAATCAGCTGCAGAGAAGGTCCAAGTGGGTTGCGAGAGGGGTGGTGGACTTAGGGATGACCTCCCTAGGTGAAGCATAGTCCCCCACAGGAGATATAAGGATGGTGGTCATGTGAACCAATGGCTTAGCCCTGGAAACCCTAGACACCAACCCCAGGGCTAAATATCTCCATAAAGGGTAGTAATAATGCCACTAATCCCTAGTACTTCCAAAAGCAAAACCAAGGGGCCCAGTCATGGCCAACCACAAGAAGAGATCCCCCACACATGGCCTTTTATCCCTCCTCTACCAACGACCTACTGGAAAGATGAAAACTACAAAGGCGTAGCAGGGTGAATACATGACCTATCTCCACCCCACTAGCATGGGGCATCACTCACCCTTAGTACACCATCCGGGGCTCCTGAGGCCCCCTTGTATGTATCACCACCTGTGGCATCAAACTAGCAAAATGCTTGAAAAAACACAAGCACAACACGCTCTCAAACTGAAAGGTCCTCTCTCCTCTACCACACCAAGCATCCATTAATTGTTCCCTCATTCCCCTAAGCAACATGGACCCCCATGCAATTGGTTCCCAACTATCTCCCTTTCCACTAGCCTTAACTAACCTCCAATCATCCTGCATGGGATGGAAACCCCCAACACTCGTAGAATGGTAGTCACTACTACCCAGACAGTGAGGCTCTGAATATCACTCATGAGGATCTTCCCTTAGCTGACAGCCTCACATATCCTCCACAATACAAGTCTACTAGACCCAAGATATTATAATCATCCCCCATCTGAGGACACATCGTCTCATTAGAGGATGGACCAACTCATCAGCCCCACGAGGAGACAAACCTGTCAGGAAGTAAATATCTTGATCTATAATGCTAAGATCTCGGTCTCCCACTCGAAATACCCCCGGTCAAGGTCCCACATCCCAATGAGCCTCTACAACAAAAATTTCGCAGACCTCAGAAATGGAAAATTTAAGAACCTCAAGAGTCTTGTATCTCAAAGTGTCTATGTGGCCACTAAATCCCTGACCACTTGGGTCACTAAATCATCATAGTGGTACTCTCGATACTTGAAGCAGTGAGCCATCTCAGTCACTCACAAACACATGCAAACAAAAACAACAATACATCAAGGTTTCTCTTAGCATCCAAAATGCCAGTTGATCCTTACAGCATCACATAGTGCGACGGTTTATGACTAACTTGCGCTATCCACGCAACATCTCTAAGTCACGTATGCATGTAGTGCAGATCTATAACTGTCTCTTGCATGAACTCGGTTGTGTAGACCTTGTTCCGTTTGGCTGCACTTTCAACGCAACTGTCTAACTGGAAGTCACACTAATCCATCGTGCATTTGAAGTTCTCTGTCACTGCCCAGCGCATGGAAATCATTGATTTTCCATGCAGTGGACTGCGCGTGATTCTCCAAAATAGAACACGGTGTGCTACATGTGATATGGGGTTTGTGGTCCCAATTTAAAACATAAAAAGGGTCTTACAACCCTAGGGACCATAAACCCTAAAAAACACCCATCCTGAAATGACTACACTAATTTTTAGGATTACTTGGACCACACGGCTCTGAAATTGGACACTCAGATCACTCAAAATCACAAAAGACGAACAAAGTACAAATGACCTCAAAAAATAGGCCCTACCCATTTTATAGAGTTTTGACCCAATCTTCAAACCTTCACCACAACCAAACCATATCTTTGTTTGACAAACCATTTGCACCAGCGGAATCAACAGTTTGAGGCCTTTGTAATGCCTATACCTACATTTTCATTTGAACATTGTCCTCTGCAAATCATTTTCACATGCACTCCTCAAGTGCATTATGATTTTGGTTATTCTTTTTGCATTGCCCATTCCTTTCTCATGTTCTTTATTACACTTGGGTATTTGTGTCATATGTGTAGGATAATTACAAAGATATGACTACCTCTTATTTTTCCATTATTAGAACAAGACTCCATCCCTTAGCAATGGTGTCAGAATTCTATCACATGTATCATTCTAAAACTAGAATATAGGTAACATTTTCCCTCTACTTACATTGCATTTAACACTATTCCCACTGATAACCATAGGGTCCTCATCCCTAGTAATGTTGTGCCATCAATACCACTACTGAGGATAGCATATTTCCCCCATGGGTGGGTGCACCATTGCATCCCAGTCATAATTTGACACCCAATATGTCGAACCCATCACAAGTCTGGGGAATTTTATTCCTTTTGAAATGATCAACCCATAGCTCATCATTTTATAGCTGCGCATTTACTCCCCCACCTCCAATAGTCAATTGCATCAAATTCCTTATCACAAGTTACGATCAAGAGCCATAGTTTACCACTCATACCTCCATGAGAAATATACCATATGCAATCTTCTTTGTATCATCACCCTCACTAAGACACCAATGGGGCCCCCACCCTCTGAAGTAACCAATTTTATTCAGTCATTCCTATAGGAACCACCTACATAGCATTGATTCATGGGAAACCCATTTTCACATTTGCAAAACAACCCTCACACCATAATGGAAAAGGTTCCCTGAATAACTCAAAACCATGGGAACTCCATCCATCATCAAATTGATTCCTCAATACACCCAAAACCGTGGGAATCCCACCTATCATCAAATTGGTCCCCCGATACCCTCAAAACCATGGGGACCCCACCAATTATTCTTTATGTACAAACGGTTCCCCATTCCACTGAAAACCATGGGATTGTCACTATTCTTTTGGAAGCAACCCCTGGTTTCCTTTAATCGATATTATGAGTCTCCCTATCCATAACATTATGAGTTTTGTCAATCAACATCACCCTCAGTGTTGTGTCCTCAACAAACCCCTTCATCTGTAGTTTGTCTCCCTCTGTTACACTCTATACATTTATTTGAAGAACATTTCCATCAATTATTCCCCATGTTGACATCGATCAAAGGAAGTTATGAGCCTCGTTCTTACTAGCCAATCTTGTGTCAAGTCTGTCATTCGTATAGTTGGTTACAAATTGATCTTGGTTCTCAAGATAAGACCCTAATCTTATCGTATACTTCAGCTCTCATTGACACCAAATCCTCATATTCTAAGATTTTTAGTAGTTACAATTGTACCTTGGGGTCCATTTCAATCAATAGAAGAGATCACCTCGAACTAGGTAGGGAGATTCATTAGTGCTCCCTAACTTAGTGGTCTCTCCCATGCTTGACGTCAACACATCTATCACATCAAGGAGGGTCATACATTTTCAAGGTAGCATTGTTCACATTTACAATGATGGTAGCAGCAGTACAGTGAGGTCCTACATCCAGCAACCTCACTGATATTCATGGTCAACATAAGTTTCGCTTCTTTGGAACCTATAGCAACATTTCTAGGTTTAGTCACGCGTACATGGATTGAAGTCGCCTTAATCCATGTGATAGTAGTATGTTGAGTTGACCCCTCAGTCTCCTCTTATTGTAGTCATCTTGATAGACTTTCAAGAGCATGGTTATCCCACCTCGTTTGTATAAAACACTATTCTTTGTTACAATTCCAATGGTTATCACCAGCAATATTCCCCCAAGGGAACCTTCCATCCACACTTGCTCCAGAACTTTCGAGATCATGGGAAAACACAAAAAGAAATGATGATGCATTATCATCTCTATGGTACCTTCCAAACCTCATACATTAGGGAGCATCTGTTAATTCCTAAATTTCACACACATGCAACATTTTGGCTAATATTGTAGTAAGGCATCATCAACATATAGCATGCAACCCACCAAAGACATCCTCATCAGATCCAGAAAGCAGCATGAGTCCAAAAATTCCCAAATATAGTAAAGACCAGAAGTAGCACGCTTACACCTATGATAGACTGCGCTACAACATGTATTATTAGTTTTGTTAATGCACTACACTAGCGCAGATTTTCCTTTGAAATATGTGTGACTGTAAAAAATGGTTGGAGCACAACCACCCACAGTGCAATATTGAAGTCTCATCAAGGCCCCATCACCTCCAAGACTTCGAATTTGGTCTCCCTATGTACTTGGGTTCATTGAATGGCCCCACTTTGTGTACTTTGGATCCAAATCATGGATTTCATGAGTCCACATTTGTATCTAGTTGTTTCTTGGCCACTTCTTGGCCTATAAAAGGAGGTCATGGGCATGCATCTAGTAAGGATAAATTAGAGAAAGGTTATGCTGCTAGAATTTTGTTGGAACTTCTTCCACCTCTTCCCATACATCCAAGCGTCCTTCATGCTCCCTTTCCACCTTCCTCCAAGGGACAAGTGTTTCTCCCATTGGTCTCCCTCAAGTTATTTAGCATTTAGTGTAGAAAAAAAGGACCTCCCTAAGGGATATTGTTGGGTACCCTTTGGATCCCACACCTCCTAGGTGATACTTCATGTAACAAGCTTGGCCATTGGGAAATCTAAATTGTTTCTTGCATTTGTTCTTTGTTGTGGTTTGCATCCTCTCACCCCTCTTTGTTTTATTTCAATTTATTTTAAGTTTTTGTTTTTGTTTTGATTTGGTTCACTAACAAGGGCTTGTAAAATCAATTTGGATTCAATCGCATTTGTTTCATGTACTATAATACTAGGCCTTGTTGACAACCTCATAGGCTTCAACCCAAGTGGAAAGTGTTGCACTCTTGTGCATATTTTCCCACAACAATACCATTAACAAATACAAGACAACCCACTGATAATTATAATGGGTTCTAATGTACCTAGTGCATTCTAGAAAGGGTGATTAGATGTCTTGAATTTGAACACTTGCAGAATCCATCAAGCATGATACATTCATGTATTCCCAATACCTAATAGCAAGGGAAATCATCACTAATGACTGCAATCTCTAAGGTACTATCAAGAATATAGATCATGTTCCTAGAGCATCATGCTTTTCATAGAAACTTGAATCATGCTTTTATTTTCACTTTCATGATGGATGATATTTCATAGGAACTTGGTAACTAACTAATAGGAATAACTTGGTAACTCTCATGGTGATCTTATCTATCTTTGAGTTTGGAGTTTACATAGACGAAAAAACCCTCCGAAGGAGGAAAGCCCATCCAACGCTGAGAATTCTAGCTGTTGAGGTTGATGGGAAGAGATATGTTGGAAGGAAGTCATTTTTGCATCCTCCATCAACCAATGCAAAGAAATATCGGGAACTAATTTGACTTGGAAAAGGACTTGGAAAAAAATTTAAGACGAACCACCAAGTACATATTTGGCATGCACCAAATGTTAATAGTGCACGAAAGTAACCCTCTAAGCAACAACCAATAATGAAATTTATTGACAGAAGTGAGGACTTCCATCAATGATGAAAATGGAATAAGGTACATCATGAATCCCAAAATATGAATAGAGGTCTTGACATCAAACATTCAAGAAAACACTTAGTCAATGACCAATGATGGATGTCATCTATTGAGTGCAAGGTAACCTACAAATGATGAAAGTAATTCTAATATAGGTCAATATCTTAGAGTAAATGAGCCATCGTTGATGAGACATGACCTGCTAGTGAAAATTTAATGGAGACTTTCCATACTAGCATGAGCACAAACACTGGTTATGACAATACATACTAAGAAAAAATTGATACCAGGGAATGGTTGACATGCGAGGTCAATGCAAATGAGGAATGGTCAAAACGATATATGTAATATCCCCAAATATGATTTCAAAGGATATTAACTGTAATTCAGAAATTAAAATAGAAATTTCCAAGGCTGAAACTAGTCCCTAAAACTAGTCATGAAGAAACTAGTCTTGGACATAGATAAACCCCGGAAGATCTTGATGGTTGGACTTTTTCGGATCTGCAAAATCTGAAAGTGATTTTTCAGCAATAAGGAAAACATAATCAAGGCCAGCTTTAGAGTCCTATGCACAAGGTACTGGGGCCATTTATGTTTCAACAACTATCGTTGAAGTCTACTCCAAGGCTTCCTCGGCACACCAAAATATTCATACTATACCCATTCAATTATGATTGAAATAAACCAGAGTGTGGATATAATTCCTTAAAATACTAACCTATTGTTTTGTAAAGTATATCATATTTTTGGGAAGGTTTGGCAGAGTTTGGAGGTCAAACAAGCAAAACTAGTTATTGAGACTGCTCAACTAGCTTGAGTCATGGCCATTCCAAACACTATGAGAGGGTGTGAATATGAAAATTTAGGCATGTAATGTGTTAATTAGAGTCTTAAAAATATTCATGGACTGATAGAATCTAATTTTATTTAGTGGAAGTGGATTCTCATATGAAGTACTAAAACTAGTTAAAATTTGTGCAATTCTAGAGTAGGTACATAAAACTTGTAGTAATTGCAGACTTCTACAATTTTTAATCTCATAACTGATAAAACATATTCACATCATTACATAAAACCCAAATGGGATCTAACAGGATTCTCAAATGCATCAAATTCTAATAATTTTCATAGGATAGAAGGGGGTAGAAGAGAATGGGAATACTAGAGAATTCGAACTAGATGCTTGATATTTCTTCTTTTGACTCTCGAATTAGCTTGAATGGACTTCAAGACCTACACATCATAATTCCATGGCTGCAATAGAACATAAGACTGGATTAATTCTAAACTTAGGGCACATCACCCAATCTTGGCTAAGGCACAACACTCAACCTGAGAAGCAAAGCTCTCAAGACAAAATACAAACCACAAAAAGATGTGAAATGGATTTCTCCTCCTTCTTTTATATACATTTCTCCTCATGCTTGAGCTTATCCTCTTAGAAATTCGAATTGTAGTAGGAATGGATGTTTCCTTTATTAGTTGGATTGGGTTTTCACCCACTTAGCCTCATGGATGCTTCCTCACTTGCTAAACTTGGACATTGTAGCTTTTGTAGATGTTTATATTCCTTCATGAGTTGCACAAATCAAGAAACTTCTTTCTTTTTTGCTTTTGATAACTTTCTTGATTTTCCAAATTTCCTTGCTTTATGAATTTCTCTTTCTTTTAGAAACTATGCCTCCTTGCTTTTTGGATGTTTCCTTCTTTTCAAGATTGTCTGCTTTTCTGTACTTGCCTGCTTTGTGCACTTTCCTACTTTATGCACTTGCCTGCTTTTCATTGCTTTTGCCAATTTCCTTATTTTTTGTTGTCGCCTTGCTTTGAGGATGCTTTCATCTTGTTTCTATCTTTTTCTCAAGTAAGTGAGGTCCACTTTATCCTCTTGTACGCCCTCATGAGCCTAATTAATCATAAATGAATATTATTTTTATATTTTAGTCCAATATTAATAAAATTAACTTATGTAAAAATGATTGGCCAATTATTCCCAAATTATTAATAATTATCTTAGGAAACTCAAATTGGGAATATTATACTTCATGTGGACACCTTAGTTCAATTATTCTTAAATTACTCTCTTGTTTGGATATCCACAACATCTTTTTCAGGATCTTGCATGCAATTAGGGTTTGCATGCAAATTCTAGGGTTTGCATGCATCCCAGTCAACAGGTTGATGCCTCCAGCACCTTAGCCACCTTATTCTAGCACCCGGGAGCCACTTACTTCAGAGTTTTAGCCCTCCTAGTCAGGAAGGCACCCACTTCTCACTTACTACCAGAGAAGGGTGCACTTCTTCACCTACCACTGCAGTTCCACTTCAGTTACACTCAGTTAGCTCCGATTCTCCCTGATTTGAGGTTAGTTTCACTCCCGACTAACTGTTTCACTTCCGTTGGACCTCCAGATTGACTAGATGACTTGTTCTGGCTTCAGTTAGCCTCCCATGTGCCCTCCACTGAGCCCACTTCCCTATATCAGTGCTACACACTTCAGTTACATGTGTTAAACTCAATTAGACTCAGATTGACACCTGGATGACTGGTTCTTGTGCATTGATGACCACCACTGATTGATGATGAGGACTCCTAGTTGGAGTCAAGCTACTCCATTCAGTGATTCGAATGACCTCCTAAGGCAATTCAAATTGCTCAGTCATTGTCACTGTATTCTATTGTAATCATTCACCCTTACTGGGATATTGAGCACTGCTGCATGTTTTGCCTAGTTTTACACCATATTTTCTATATTCATCTGTTGTGATTGATTTACTTGTTCATTAGATATGCTGTGACTAATTTTACATGGTATCAGAGCCATTGCAAGGACAAGATCTCTTTTCTACAGGTGATTCTATAAGAAGATTTGATTGAATTGCTCAAAATTTGCAAAAAGTTTTGGCATGAAAGATCTCAAGGGCATTCGCTCCTGTGCATGCAAAGCTTGAAAATACATCCAATACCATTCCAAAAGCTTGAGTTTCCACATAAATCTTGGATCTGATACATTGAACCCATTCAACATTGTTTGATCTCCAATCCTAGGTGTGATGCAACTCTAAAAGGGTGGATTGTTCGACCTCATTGTTCTTGGTTTATTGTGATTTGCAGGCTATTGTCTCCATCATTTGCATTCGCTACTCTTCCCTTGCAAGCTTCTCTACATCAGTGTGTACTCGCTCCTAGCAATGTAATACTATTATTCAAAGCCTATCCTCACCCCATTCAATTATGTTGATTGGAAAGATGATATGGAGATCATATTACATTCAAAAGGTTACTACCGAGTCACTCTTGGTCTTGAATTGGAGCCAAACAACTTGTCAGATAGAACCAAACACTACAACAAGCTTGATGAAGCTTATGGTCTTCTTTGTCTCTCCATCTCCAAAGATATTCACTTCCATCTCAGCGGATTGAATACTCCAAAAGCTATATGCGAGCAACTTGAAACACTATTTGGCAAGCAGGACGAGCTTAGGGCTTTTCAATTAGAGAATGAATTGATTGCCCTTAGTCCTGAGAATTTCGAGACCATTAATGAATTCTTCACAAAATTCAAGAACTTGAACTTGCAGTTGAAGAACAGTGGAGTTATCAAATAGGATAAAAAATTGATCCTCTCCATTCTCAGCAAGCTTGGTAAAGATTATTCAGTATTTGTCTCTACTTTCAATTCCGGTCGGCTAACTACCCCGAATTGGAAGATGCCTACCTTGAATGCCTTCATTGAGTCTGTCACAAAAGAGCATGACAAGTTGATTCAAATGGGGTCCATAAGCTCCAAAGATTCAGCCCTATATGTTCAAGGACCCAAGATCTCAAATGGTAAAGGAAAGAAAAAGAAGGAGAAGCCCAAATTCGAGGCTCACAAGCAAAGAGAGAAAGGCAAACAGACGGATGCACCATCCAGTTCAAAGTTCAAGAAAAAGGGCAAAGAAGGTAACCAAAAATATAAATGTACTTATTGCAACTGTGGCTTTCATCCTGAAATTTCATGTATGAAGAAGACTATAGATCAAATGGCCCTCCTTTTGGAAAAGAACAACATAATTCTTCCTGATGGTGCAAGGAAGAAGGATAGGAATGATGATCATGAAAGAGGACAAGCACTCATGGCAACTGTTTCGAATCCCACTACTCTCTTGATAGATTCGGGTGCATCGAATCATATGGCTACAAATATTGATTCTTTTTCTTCATTCGATCCAAACAGCTCCATCCCCATCCATTTGGGAGATGACTCAAAAATTTCTTCAAAGGGAAAAGGTACGATTCATGTAAATCATGGAAGCTTTCAGAATGTTCTCTATGTGCCTTCCTTGGCTTCAAATATTCTTTTTGTGTATCAAATGACACACACTGGTGAACCGAAGCAAGTTACATTCAGCCCTAATATAGTTGAAATTTCTGATATCAAAAGTGGAAGACTTGTTGTAGTCGGAAAGGCAAACTACACTGCAAAATGCTATGAGTTTTCACACTTTATTCCGCTTGCAAAGCCCACTACTCTTCGCACACATGGTAATGAGGTTAGTAGGCTTTGGCATGAAATATTTGAACATCTTAGTTATAAGTATTTGCTGCTGCTATCAAACAAATCCATGGTAGATGGTCTTCCACAACTCCGTTCCTCGAAGGGAATATGCACTGGTTGCATTATTGGGAAGCACCCCGAGCACAGATTCGACTGCGGCAAAGCTAGCAGAGCTTCTATAGTTTTGGGGTTGATACATTCTGATATCAGTGGTCCGCTGCTCCATACGTCATTAAATGGTTCAAGGTATGTTTTGACATTTATTGATGATTTTTCCTGCTTTACATGGGTATTCTTTCTCAAAAACAAGTCAGAAGTGCTTGGAAAATTCAAGGATTTTAAGGCTTCTGTTGAGACCGCCACTGAGAGCAAGATCAAAGATCTTAGATCTGATAATGGTGGAGAATATATCAAGGCTGAGTTTCTGCAACTTTGTGCCCAAAGAGGAATTCAGATCCAACATACAGTTTCCTACACACCCTATGGCTACATGCATGATTGAATCAAAGAGATGGCTACATGCATGATTGAATCAAAAGGTTTGGCTGCAAATCTTTGGGCTAAAGCAATCAATGTTGCTGAATACATATAGAACCGTGTTCCACATCCATGCATGAAAGGTATGACTCCTTTTGAAGTATTCTTTGGTCACAAACCGGATGTGTCAAATTTGAGAGTTTTTGGCTCTACTGCATGGGCTAGAATTCCTTCCAAGAATAGACGAGCTTTGGATCCACAAAGTATTGAGTGCATACTGACAGGATATGGGGAAGAATAAAAAGCATATAAACTCATGGATATCAGATCTAAAAGGATATTCATAGAGTGCAGTGTGCAATTTGAAGAACCACTTGAAGAATTGCAACTAGTCGAGGAAGAGACTGCCGATTCACCGCCTTCACCAGAGGAAGATCCATGCAGCGATAATGAAGGTATGAGTTCTAATATTTCTGATATTTTAGTAGCACATGATGATCATGACATATCAGGTTCAGAATCCAACCATTATGATCCTCCTCAGTTACCAAAGTGGGCCCAAAACACTCTTCAATCTGCTAGTTCGAACCTTGGAAATCCTTCTGATCCGAGACAAACAAGAGCAGACTTTCAAAGAGCAGGTATGGCTCTTTCTATTGCTTATCCATTACTTCCTGAGATTTGTTATTTGATCGTTGGTTCATATCCCACATTATACTATTCTACCCACTGAGATCCGAGATGGCAAAGTGCCATGGATGAAGAGTACAGTTCTCTTCAAAAGAAAAACACATGGGAGCTAGTTTCTCTTCCACCTGGAAGAAAATTAGTGAAGTGTAAATGGGTCTAATGCATGAAATTTGCTACTGATGGCTCTATCAGCAAATGCAAAGCAAGGTTGGTGGCAAAAGGTTTCTCCCAAGTCCAAGGAGTGGACTACACTGAGACCTTTGCATCGGTTGCAAAGATGGATTCCATCCGCCTTGTTTTGGCTATTTCAGCATCCAAGCACTGGGAAGTGTACCACATGGATATGAAGAGTGCATTTTTACATGGAGGCCTTGCTGAAGAGGTATATATGCAACATCCAGAGGGCTACACATCAGATCCATCATTAGTTTGTAGATTGAAGAAATCTTTGTATGGGTTAAAACAGGCCCCAAGAGCTTGGTACGCAAAGATGGACTCCTTCCTTCTTTCTCAGAATTTCCAAAGATGCAAATCTGATCCGAATGTGTATCTTCAGCTAGTTAAAGGTAATTTGTTGGTTATTGTACTTTATGTTTATGATCTTCTCATTACTAGTAGCACTCTTACTTCAATAAACAAGCTAAAAACGGGCTTAAATCTAGCTTTTGACATGAGCGATTTGGGCTTGCTGAGTCACTTTTTGGGCTTGGAGATAGCTCAAAATTTTGATGGGATCACTATATCTCAGCAAAAATATGCTTCCGACCTATTATTGAAGTTTAATATGGCTGAATGTAAGGCAGCCCCATTCCCATTCCTCTCAGGAATCAGTCTTGAGGAGGGAGATTCTACACCGCTTGCAGATTACAGTATGTATCAACAATTGATTGGTTCACTACTTTATTTGACACACTCAAGGCCTGATATTTCATATGCCATGAGTGCCGTGTCAAGGTATATGCAGCAGCCACATGAGCTTCATTGTCGAGCAGCCAAGCGGATCTTGCAGTATGTGCAAGGTACGAGACAGTTTGGCATACATTATGCTGCAAATTCTGAGCTTGATTTCATTGGTTTTACTGATTCAGATTGGGTAGGTGATAGAATTGATCAGAAGTCCACTTCCGGTTATGTTTTCATGATTGGTCATGGTGCTATTTTCTGGTCCAGCAAAAAGCAGGTAGCCATTGCACTTTCTTCAACAGAGGCAGAGTATCGAGGGGTAGTCAATGCCTGCATTCAGGCAGTTTGGTTGTAGGGTATTCTTTCCGAGTTTGGTTTTGGTGGCACTACTTCGACTGTCCTATTTTGTGACAATCAAAGTGCTATCAAGATCTCCATAGATCCAGTTCAGCGGCAGAGGGCCAAACACATTGAGATTCATATGCATTACATACGACAGTTGGTGCATGATCGCACCATCATTCTGCAATATTGCCCTATTGATGAGCAAATTGCAGACATCTTCACCAAGAGCTTCACTGAGAAGAAGTTCTCTTACCTCCGTTCACTGTTGGGGGTTAGTTCCATCATGGTGGAGACATATTTATCCATTATTATGCTTTAGATTGAGGGGGGGCTTTCTTCCCACTGGGTTTTCCCTCTTTCCTCACTTAGTTTATTTTCTGCATTTTTTGGATTATTGTATTGGGGTGACCTTTGGTCTTAGTTACCAGGGCCCCACATTATTTTTTGCACATCATAGTCTAGCATGGGGGGGGGTGTTCAGATATCCACATCATATTTTTTGGGATCTTGCATGCAATTAGGGTTTGCATGCAAATTCTAGGGTTTTCATGCACTTTGCATGTATCCCAGTCACCAGGTTGATGCCTCTAGCACCTTAGTCACCTTATTCTAGCACCCGGGAGCCACTTACTTCATAGTTTTATCCCTCCTAGTAAGGAAGGCACCCACTTCTCACCTACTGCTAGAGAGGGGTGCACTTCTTCACCTACCACTGCAGTTCCACTTCAGTTACACTCAGTTAGCTCCGATTCTCCCTGATTTGAGGCTAGTTTCACTCCCGACTGACTGTTTCACTTCCGTTGGACCTCCAGATTGACTAGATGACTTGTTCTGAATTCAGTTAGCCTCCCATGCACCCTCCACTGAGCCCACTTCCCTATATCAGTGATACACACTTCAATTACACATGTTACACTCAGTTAGACTCAGATTGACACCTGGATGACTGGTTCTTGTGCATTGATGACCACCACTGATTGACGATGAGGACTCCTAGTTGGAGTCAAGCTACTCCATTCAATGATTCGAATGACCTCCTTAGGCAATTTGAATTGCTCAGTCATTGTCACTATATTCTATTGTAATCATTCACCCTTACTGGGATATTGAGCACTGCTGCATGTTTTGCACAGTTTTACACCATATTTTCTATATTCGTCTGTTGTGATTGATTTACTTGTTCATTAGATCTGCTGTGACTAATTTTACTTCTCTTGGGCATCTTACATAGGTAAATTTCCACACTTAACCACCAATTTAATAACTTTAATCCTAGGTGACTTAGTCCAAAATTATGTCTTGGACCATACCAAAATTTGGGAACATGAAAAATCCTCCCCTCCTAAGATTGTGTGTCCTCAAGCAATTTAGTTCAAGGAATAACAATGCATCTCCATCCCAATCATGCTTATGAATTTTCTTCCTCTCATCATATTGATGACCATATAAGTCACCAACTTTGAGCACCACAACTGAAATCATCAAAATCATGGATCTAATCAATTTAATGGAAATTAAACATATGGTCTGCTTAAAGCATGCTCCAGCAATTCAATGTATCTATAAACTCCCCAATTAACTCTGATATGTTCCATCATGCTACTATTGCTCAAATACGATCATAAGTTGCTCATGGATTTCCAAAGAGTTAGATCCATCATATGGTTTCCGATGTAAGGAACTAGACCACTACTCAACAAAGATGGACTTCAAGAAATGTAGGTTGGCTCGCCCTCCTGGATCCCACTAACTATGCTACTTTATCCTAAAGTCAAATTCCATCAGAAACAAACTATCAATCCAAGGAATTCCATGATCCCATGGATTATGCATCATTCTTCCAAACATATTGATTATCTAAAATAATGTGACATTCTGAAGGATGCTAGGATCCCATAACTAAGTTGAAATCTCTTCACTTTCAATGCTTTTGAAAACTCTCACTATGTACTTGCACACCCGAGCCTTGTGTGCATGTGTACTAAAGGAATCTAATGGCTGAAAAAAATTTCTTTGCCGATGCTCACATGTCAAGGAAATTCCAATTATATAAAAAAAACCTTCATTGCAAAAACAAAAGAAACCTTTACCTCCTCGAGTCTTCATTTCAATGATGTTTCTATCCACCTAATCAATGGATGAATACAAAATATTGTTGTTGATCCATAGGGAATATGATCAGCCATATCCTCTAGAGTAGGATATACATCCCATAGGGGTAGTCCATGGTCCTCCTGATTCACATCTAGCTCTAAGACAACTTCCCCTATGACCATTCTCTTCTCAAGGACATGCATTTTTTATTGCTCTTCTTGTTCACAAAATCTCCCAGTGAATGAAGTCTAAAATAATATCCTACCAAGGTGAGCAATATTAGTGTACCCTTGGATATTCATCTATGTTATGCATTTATCTATGCAATCCTTGGATAAACAAGCACACATGCGAACTAATCCAAGTGGCATGTCCTCAGCTATCACTCCCATAGTTGAGTCCTCCTCCATGCCCTTCTGCATACCAACAAGCACTTGGAAAAAATATTCTACATATTTGTTCTCCTTAGTCACTTGCAAATATGAATTTACCTCATGTTCAACTCTCACATGAGGCTCCTCCATTGCAAATGAATATCTTCCATGCAAGATGGAGGGTGTGATGAGCTCAACTCCTTCTGAATTTGATCATTCTGCATTCTTGATTCTTGAAGGGCCCCTTGAGTGCTCCTCAAAGAATCATATGCAGACCCCAACTCATAAGTGATCTTGTCAATCTCATCCTCATATTCTAATGAGGAACTACAATGCATCTTCAGAATCTCAAGAAGATGATCTCTATCGGAAAGCAGCTACAAAAATGCACCTCTTATTCCTGTCACTGCTTCTCGAATCTTTTCCAATTCTTCAATGGAATACTTCTCCTCCATTATCCAACAGTAATGTGACACCAATGCATTAGATCCATGCAAATTTCTCAGGACCTTCCTAATATCCTTTTCTCTCATTTTCAATGACCCTGCAAGGAAGTGTGCTTCTTGAGGATGAACCTCCTCTTTTTCAATGAGATCAAAATTACCATGTAGTTCAAGTGGTGACTGAAAAGTTGATCCTAGAAATTTTTTTACTGCTACAAGATATTCATCTTCATGCTCAAGGGAATGTGTGCTTGCAATAGTTTCTTCAAAACTTATCTCTATGTCAACCATATAGAGACTTGAGCATCCATATGTAGGTGTTATTTCAACCATGTCCAGAGTGTCACTTGTCTCTCTAGATTGTTCCTCTGCAATACTAGTGGTGGGATCTAGGGGATGAATACCCTACTCTTTTGTTGAAAAACCCTCATTAGTAAGGATTTCAGCTATGTCTTCTTTTGGTTCACCACTTAGAGAACTAGGTGTCTCATGGGTCCTCTCTTCATATGGTGGAGCTATAGTGGCTTGTCCTGCCACCAAATCTCTTGGATCACATACAACTTATGTGTGCTTTTATTCTTCTTCATTATGAAGCTCAAGTGGTGACCATGAATCAAATTTATGTTCTTCTCTTGTATCTGATCCAAAACATGTCTCACAACCATCAATAGAACTAATCTCCCCTAAGGTGATCTTGAAATCCCCAACAAAGAAGCTCAAAGATCCCGAAGTGGAATCTATTTCCACATTGTTAACAACTTCAACACTTTTTTCTTGGTCTTGTGATGCACATGGTTCTTCTTTCTCTTCAAAATATTCCACAATGATAGGTCCATCATCATCATTTGATGGTTGTATTTTGACAGAGGGCCTCCCTCTTTCTAAATCAAGAGAATCTCTAGATTCTCCCTTAGTCACTAGTTCATTGGGTGTAGAGCACAATAATTCTTCACTCTGCTGCAACATATGCTCCAGTTATTTGCACACACTGTTGAAAATATGACTTACTCTTCTTTGATATGTGTTGCCACAAGGATCCTCATTTGAAAACAATGTTTCAAATTTGAAAGTACAGAAGTCTTGAACAGTCAAGACCTCCTGGATCTCCTTCCTCAATGTTTGGTATTCTATGATGTACTCTGAGGGATTAACTCCTAGAAGTTTTCCCCCATAGCACAGTCTACGATGTACAACACTAAACTCTGATGGATTAGGCCTTATATTCCTTGTGCACACAATGTCACACAAAGAATCATCATCCTAATTTCTTGTTAAGCCTCCATCGACATAGAATACTTCCTCATCATCCCATTAAAAATTATCACTTGTTGGCGCTAGTCTCATGGCTACAAATTCTTCAAATTGAGAGATTACTGTCCACGGGAGTAGAGGAAAGTGCTCTAATACCACTGTAATATCCACAAATATGATTTCAAAGGATATTAACTTTAATTCAAAAATTAAAATAGGAATTTCCAAGGTTGAAACTAGTCCTTAAAACTAGTCATGAAGAAACTAATCTTGGACATAGATAAAGACCGGAAGAACTTGATGGTTGGACTTTGTTGGATCTGAAAATTATGAAAGTGAGTGCGCAACAGCAAGGAAAACAGAATCAAGTCCAGCTTTAGAGTCCTATGCACAAGGGACTGGGCCCATTTATGTTTCAACAATAGTTGTCGTTGAAGTCTACTCCTAGGATTCCTAGGAAGACCAACATATGCATACTAGACCCATTCACTTACGCTTGAAATAAAACAGAGTGTGGATATCAGTACTTATCATCCTAACCTACTGCTGTGTAAAATATATCATATTTTTGGGAAGGTTTGGTAGAGTTTGGAGGTCAAATAAGCAAAACTAGTAATCAAGACTACTCAACTAGCTTGAGATATGGGCATTCCAAACACTATGAGATGCGTGAGAATATGAAAAATCAGGCACGAAATGTGTTAACTAGATTCTTAAAAATCTCTGGGGACTGATAGAATAAAATTTTATTTAGTGGAAGTGGATTCTCAAATGAATTAATGAAACTAGTTAAAATTTGTGCAATTCTAGAGTACGTACATAAAACTTGAAGTAATTTCAAACTTCTACAATTTTTAATCTCAGAAATGATAAAACATATTCACATAATTACATAAAAATAGAATGGTATCCAAGAGGATTGTCGAATACGTCAAATTCTGAGCATGATCATAGGATAGAAGGGGGTAGAAGAGAATGAAAATACTAGAGAATTTGAACTGGATGCTTGATATTTCTTCTTCTGACTCTCGAATCAACTTTAATGGAATTCAGGACCTACACATCAGAATTCCATGGCTACAATAGAACATAATACTGGATCAATGTTAACCTTCGGGCACATCACCCAATCTTGACTGAGGCACAACACTCAACCTGAGAAACAAAGCTCTCTAGACAAAATACAAACTAGCAAAAAGATGTGAAATGGAGTTCTTCTCCTTCTTGGAGTTCTTCTCCTTCTTTTATAGACTTTTCTCCTCATGCTTGATCTTATCCTCTTAGAAATTCAAATTGTAGAAGGAATGAATGTTTCCTTGATTAGTTGGATTGGGTTTGGACCCACTTAGTCTCATGGATGCTTCCTCACTTGCTAAACTTGGACACTGTAGCTTTTCTGGATGTTTCTATTCCTTCATGAGTTGCACAAATCAAGAAACTTAATTTTTTTTGCGTTTGATAACGTTCCTGATTTTCCAAATTTCCGTCCTTTATGAATTTCTCTTGCTTTTAGAAACTGTGCCTCCTTACTTTCTAGATGTTTCCTTCTTTTCAAGACTGGCTACTTTTTTGCACTTGTCTGCTTTGTGCACTTTCCTGCTTTATGCACTTGCCTGCTTTTGCCAGTTTCCTTATTTTTTGTTGTCACCTTTCTTTGAGGATGTTTTCTTCTTGTTTCTATCTTTTTTCTCAAGTAAGTGAGGTCCACCTTATCCTCTTGTGCGCCCTCATGAGCCTAATTAATCATAAATAAATATTTTTTTTATATTTTAGGCCAATAATAATAAAATTAACTTGTGTAAAAATTATTGGCCAATTATTCCCAAATTATTAATAATTATCCTAGGAAACTCAAATTGGGAATATTATGCTTCATATGGCCCACCTTAGTCCAATTATTCTTCAATTACTCTCTTGGGCATCTTACTTAGGTAAATTTCCACCCTTATCCACCAATTTAATAATTTTAATCCTAGGTGACTTAGGCCTAAATTATGTCTTGGACCATACAAAAATTTGGGAACATGACAGGATAGGATGATCCTTGAACATTGAGCATGACACAATTGTGACTTGGTTAACACTTTGACACAAAGGGAACAATGTTATAAATCTGCAATGTAGGAGAGATTAACAAATCCTCAATATGATGGAAAGAGTAACCAGTCAGAGGAGTAAAAACTTTGGGATCATGGTCCAATTCCTAAGGCTATATTAGGATCCAATTTGTTGAGAAGACTCAAAACTAGTGCTTTTTTCAAGTATGACATAACTTGCTTCCAATACATAACAGAAATTTAAGATTCCCCTCTTTTTTTAATATTTTGAATTTTTTGTCTTTCTCATATTATAAAGTATAAAAAGGAATAAAAGAATGTTATAGTACATTGGAAGAAATGAGTGTCACGAGGCATGTAGCTATGTTCCAAGTGCATGGAACAGACCTATGCAAAACAAAATGCAAAATGGTTGTTTGTAAAAAGGTAGATACTCATCAACATCTTTCTCCATCATGCAAGTGATGAGCAACATGATGTATTCAATGGCAGTATGAAATCTATAGCTAAGAATTATGCATATTTGTGCAAGTAGCAGTGAGCAAAACAAAATTCATAATGAATAAAAATGCAAGCCTTGCAGGATGTTATCACTTATAAATTCATAGAGGTAGGATTAATCTACTCTCTTTCTTTCCAGGTCTTTGGACATGTTAGGTTGTTTCCAAGGTCAAAGCTTTCAAGGATAAAAACATGTATTTGGAAAATTGTGTAATGTTGAGCCAAGCTTAAAGTGTCATGATCATGTCTCAAATAGTGTAATGTAGTGTTCCAATGTCAATAATACCATATTGAGTCCAAGGCAAAGTTTCCCCACCTTTGCTTTTCATTCCTAGTCATTTCATTATAATTTTCCACCTTTTGTAGCATTAAGGAACGTTTTTAAACTAGAGGTGCTAATAAACTTCCTAAACCTTTGGATCTCTTATATTCAATTATTAACTATGGGTGCTACAGAACTGTTAGAGTTATAATTATGGTTTTAAAACCCTTTAAGTCATTCGAACTACATGTCCTGCAGCTCATTTATAATCTATAACCTCATTATTTGGGTCACTTAAGTTGGTTTAATATATAATTCAATACAAGAAGTTTTTTTTTATTTGATTTTTCCCTCATGTGATCCATACCCGAGAGGTCTTTGAAATTGTTACAGGTGTCTAAGCTGGTAGGTGTGTAACGCATACAACAACATGAAGCCCGAACCAACATACAAAAAGCATAAAAAGGGAGGCACAGTGGTTCATTTTGAGCCCCAAAATACAGAGCTACTAGATTCTAACCCTTATATCAAACATTTTTTTCAGCATGTTGGATGTCTTAGGTTTTGTGAGAAGCTATGAGGGTATCACAAGCAAATAGCCAAATATTTTGTACTTAATTTTGATGGAAAGAAGACTAAGGTAGCCCCCCTAGAATTTGAGGTCTCAACAAACTCCATTACTACTACAACTGAGATACCTCATCATGGAGAGTAGTGTTTTAAGGTTATGAAGTTCCAATTAACAAATTGTGATGAATTCATGAAGGAAGAACATAAAGGAGTTGATTTAATGCATGGGGTACACAAAGCTTGGATTTCTGAGCAGCATGAAAAGCTTTTGTATGTTATCAGAAAATTTTCACATGTGAAGGGAGATTCGATAATGTCTACCAATTTCATTTCAAGTTGTTGCTGCATTTTACTAGTAAAAAGTTCATAGACATCCCTTTTTACCTATATAGAAGTTTGGGCAAAATGGCAGACAAGGTACAATCAAAACCTGAAAAGGAAAAACATTACATATTTCATTTTGGCTTGATTAAACTATTGGTACTTGAAGAGCTCAAGAATATGAACCGATATTGGAACACCTTCCTCTTCTTAGTTGGATATGATCCTGAGAAAGTGGGTACTCCTACAACAAGGAAAAGCACTCCAAGGTCAAGAGAAAAGAAAAACCCCAGAGTTTCAAGCTGAGAGCAAGATAGAGAAAAATAAAAGAGTGAGGATCATAACAAAGGCAAGATGCCCATGGATAAGAGTCCTGGAACCATCATAGACATTGAGGAAAGTTCTCAAATTCATAAGGGAAAAAATAAAATAAAAGGAAGGAAGTTAGAATTTTTTTATGAAAGGATGGAAACTGGAAGACCCAGAACTAGGCCATTAGAAAAAAGGTCACTTCATATAGAATAAGAAGCATAAGAAACTCCACCTGAAAGTCCTATTCAATAGAAGAATAAAAACCTCTTAAATCCCAACCACATACACAGACACAAGATGATGATCCAGAAACAAAAAGATTAAAAATACAGTTAAGGAAGCACAACTAATGATTGTTCAGTTGAAAGAAGAAGACAAGAAAACATGGTATTGGTAGCCAAAAGTTTAGATATATATATGAAGAAGCTATGATGAAATCTCAAGAAAATCTAAAGAAAAGAATGGCTCTGCATAGACAGGTCCAAAATTTATACAACCAAAATAGGTCTCTTCAAGCAGAGAATAGAACATTGAAAAAGGAGGTACAATTGATGAAAAATGAGATTGCAGCATGGAACTTAAGGCTTCTTGCTGAAGCAACCACTAAGCAATATTCATCTAGTTTGGTTTGAAATTTTTTCAATAGAGAAACATCCATGTATGTATGAAGTGTAAGAAATCCCAAACCCTACATGCACTTCCATCATTAGGGTTTCATATATTTTGTAGCTGAAAATGATCAAGATGGTTTGAAAATTAAAGCTCGGTGATATCAGAATTAGAACACACTAAAAATGCGATTTCGGGTGCTTGGATAAGGTTAAAGGAATGTTGAGAGTGATTATCAAGCAACAATGCACTTTCCCAAACTTTTGCAACTCCCGCAGTACAAAAATAGGGGAATGTGTTACTGAAGTTCTGTAACTCAAACTTTTGCAGTGCCTACAATATAAAAATAGAAGAAAACGCTCTCAAAGTTCTGAAGATGCCAGTTTTGCAACATTGAAACAGGAAAATGAACTAAGGGTTCTACCAAAGTTTGCATTTTTGTCCAAGATCAGCTTAATAATCAAATTTGGCATTCAAATGGTTAATATCATCATTAAAGTTGCCTAATAAGTGGAGATAAATAAAATCCTTCATAAATATTTTTTTTGTTCCTTGAATAGTAAATCAAGTGAAAACATAATCCTAGAAAGTAGGGAAAGAGATACACATGGCATTATCTTTTGTAAAAACCACTTCCTAAAAATTAGGGATCAGTTTGTATGTGTCATCTTTATTGTAACCAATTTCTATTTTGGGAAAGAAACTAGAAAGCTCGAATCTTGAGCTTATGATGTAATAGGATTCTATATATATGATAAGAGAGACTGAAAAAGGGTTGAGACCCGAGAGAGGAAAAAACCATTGTGAATGTAATATCACTTTCTGAGGTTAATACAGATTTTGGGAGCCAAAGTATTGAAGAAATAGCAGAGATTCATGAGTTATCATCTTGCAGTCTGTAAAATCCTCTTACTCTAAATGTTTATTTTTCCTTGTTTACATTCCATTTTGTTACCTTTCTTCATATCTGAGTGAGAGTGTATGGATCAGAATTCATAGTTTTTATGCTATGGTTCATTAGACTTAGATATTGATACTTTTCTTCTAAAGTTAATGTTGAAATCATCCTTATTTGATGCTCAATATTAATGGATTGTCTTCTTTGATCTACTTCCACCTTGCAACTATAAATTTGTCTATGTAGCAACACCTACCTTGCCTCTCTGAAAAACTTTATGCTAGTTTCCAATATTTAAAAAAATCTCCTTTCTTTTGACTCCATGCCCAATGGTTCTTCTCTAAATGTATCACCCACAAATCTCAAAACAATCCTATCTTTATTTACAGATCTAGCCTTTGTTGTCAGTTATTGAGCATTGTCTTGATCTATCATTAGTCACTAGATTGTTAAGAGAGCCCTCTTTGGTTAGAAGGGCTAGATTCTAACCTAAATATGGTTGAAAAGGTTACCTTAAGTTTGCCTCCCACATCTAGAGGAAAACCCGAGTGTGAAAATCTTGGTGCCATTGTTGGGAATCGAAGGAGAATTTTTCCCTGGGAAAGAACGACAAACAAAAAAAAATCTAATTTCTGAGGGCAAAAGGAAATTTAGACACAGATATTGGCTGCATTTTTTCTCTTCTGACTTCACTGTTTGATAAAGAAAGGAAACTCCACTAGGAAAACCTGGCTTCAAGAAGAGTATACATGAGAGGAAATCTAGACCCTGACCCACTAGAGATGTTCAGAATCTAGAAAAGATACTTAGAAAAGGAAAATAAAAAGTCCAATAAGGTACTTCTCAAATTGAAAGATCTTTATCTTTACCAAAAGAAGGAGCTACTAGCATTGAAAATATTTCCTTTGATTTGAAATTTGAATAGTCATTATTGAAATCAAAATATGAAACAGACCTAGGTGAAACTGTTATTGATGAGGTAAAGTTTCAATCCTATTTGTTGGAATCTCTTTGGGAGAATTTACAAAGTACAAAAGAAAGAGATTCTTTTGTTTTCTTTAGAGAAAATCAGACTGAAAAAAAGGTCCAAACTATCCCAACGAGTAAACGGAAAAAGGGATATGGAATTACACAAATTAAAAATCCTCCTCAAGTACCCCCTGCTATTCCACAAGTCCAAAACCCTCCTCAAGTACCTCTTATAGCTATGGCATATAGGTTTGATCCCATTGCTTTACCTGTCAAATTACATGACCTTCCCCAAAATTATGCTAAGATAATTGTATTATATGATGGAGAAGGGAACATCACTACACAACAACATTTGGATAGACTCAATGATTTCATAGATTTAGAAGAAGTTGATCATGTTGATGTTAAAATGAGGTTATTGGAACAAAGTCTTTCTAGAGAAGCCAAAAAATGGTTCAGAGGACTTCCAGCAGGGAGTATACAAAACTATGATGATTTTGAGAGAGCTTTCCTTGGAAGGTGGGAAGACAAGAAAAACCCTTTGCAGATTCTAACCCAATACAATAATCTGAAAAACAGTAATACATAATCATTCCAAGAATTTTCTACTAGATTCATGAAAACTTATAACTCAATTCCAACTGATATCAAACCTCCTATCAGAGCTACCAAATTACATTATGTTGATTCCTTTGACAATTATTTTGCATTTCTATTAAGGGAAAGGAAGTCTACAACTTTTCCTGAAAATTTGAAAGATGCTATAGAAGTAGAAGCAAATCTTATGGAATTAGGGAAAATGAAACAGAAAGTGGAGGCTAATAGGAAAAGAACCAAAGAATAAAATCAACCTTCGACCTCCCAAAACACTGAGGCTAAATTTGATATGATGATCAGAACCATGGAGATATTGGTGGAGAGATTAACTTTGGAAAATAGGCCTCAGGTTAGAGACCATCCTAAAACATAGATTAGGAATCCAAATTTTAGAAGGCCTCCTATCCCTCAAATAATACAAAGAGATAAAAGAGATCAAAGAAACCCAGTTGACCAACAAATCAGGCCTCCTTTCCTTGATAACTCTGTTGATGAGGTATATTTTGAACAGCCAGAAGACCAAATCCATCATTTTGATCATTCTGATCCTAAATTTTATTTAACCAAAGAGGAACATGATATGCTTTCTCAGGAATAAGGCTGTAATATATTGGAAACATAGTTAGAGCCATACCAAAGAGGATATCAAGATGCAATGACTGATTTTCAAAGGAAATACAATCTTAGAAACAGGAATTTTGTTGTTAATGCAAATAAATCTCCTATTGATCATCCCACAAGTAGTCAGTAGAACCAATAACCCCCTAAAAGAGATGACTCAAAGTTAAATGCCCTGAAGAAAGCTCGAGAGAATAAGAAAGATGCAGTAAAAGAAGTTGAGAAAAAACATTTTCCCTTTAGCCTGGAAAATGAAATCTCAAAAATAAAAATCTCCATTCCTTTTAATGAGCTTCTAAAGAATACAGAATACAAAGGTCAAGTTCTGAAAATGGTAAAATATGAAGATGAGAAACAATCTGATACCTTGGAACTTCATGATGATGCTCTCTCTATTTTTCTTTGTCCAAATATTGAAGATACCAATAATGAAGGTGTACCTCCACTCTATGTCATCTTGAATGTTCATGATATGATCCTTCACAATGATATGCTAGATTCAGGTGCTTCACATAATTTAATTCATAATGTTGTTGTGGAAAATATTGGATGAGAAGTCACGAGGCCTTATAAATATATATATATTTTTTATTATAGACAGGTCAAATGTCTTGGTTTGATTAAAGATTTAGTTGTAAATATGACTCAAATTTTAGTGAAAAGCATCATTATGGATGTTGTAGTTGAAGATATTCCACCCAAATTTGGGATGTTATTGTCAAGATCATGGGATTCAAAATTGAAAAGCACATTGCAAATGGATATGTCATATTCCACTATCCCAGTTTTTGGTGAAAAAAGGAAGTTGTATAGAGAAAAACAGTTGGCATATGTGGTCAATAGTAAAGATAAACCTCACAATCATCCCATTTATGTTGTAGATACAGATCTGGGTTCCTTTATTTTTTATAATGATTTCCATTTTGAAGATGAGAAATAGAATGATGACGAAACAAACAACAATGATCAAATGTCTAAAGAAGAACAAATTTTAAAACCGAAAAAGAATGTTGAAGGGATATGGAGCATGCACTTTGATGGGCCAATTGGTAGAAATGGAGTTGGTGCAAGTATTTGGATAATTCCTCCATACAATGATTCAAAACTTTACTCTTTCAAATTAACCTTTTAATGCAAAAATAATGTGGTTGAAAATGAAGCTTTAATTTTAGGGTTAAATATTTCGAAGAATTTGAAAGCATGTAGGATAGATGTGTATGGTGATTCAGAGTTGGTCCATGGGGACTTCAGTTAATGACTGCCTGCCATAGCACGTTCGTTTGTAGCATATGAAACAATACCCCTAATTTAAAAAAATATTGGAAAAAAACTTCCCAAAACCATTTTTTTAACCCCCTCCCAATATGCCTTCCCAATTTAAAAAAAACCCTATTTTCCCTATATATTATATGTATCCATTTTTTCATTTACATTTTTTATACCCCTTTATATATCTACGTAGTATATTTCCATGAAACTGTGGGCTTGACTAAACCTCCCAAGGCCTGTAATAGGCATGAGTGGTTGGGTATTCAATCCCCCAAGGCCTACCAAGGGCCTATAACAGGAACTGGAGGCTTAGAGCCTCCCAAGGCACCTTGGGTGAATGGAAATCAATGGAAACACTACATTCCTTCCAACCCTGAAATCCTAAAAACTTTCAAGATGCCAAATTCTAAACAAGATATGAAATTCCACTTTCTCTGTATGAAGTCCAATGAGGTTGGAACCACTCTCAAACATTTTGAAACAATTAATGGTAATGTCAAAACTTTAAGTAACAAGATAGAAAAGGTAAGATAAAGGAGAATGTCAGCATTTACTTACCTTTTTATTACCAAGGTGACAAAATCCTCAATGCTCATTGGCATGGATGAGGCAATATTTTCTATTGGTCCCACACCCCTCATGACCACTTGGGTCAGCCCAGAAACTTCAAAAACTACACTCAAAACATCACTGGAAATGGCCAAAATTCCTTTGTAATGCCGCTGTCCATACAGTACAACATTTCCAGAGTTGGAAACACCTTACAGTACAGTTAGCACTGTTTCTAAGGCATTTCATACTTGTTTCAGCATTTCCAGGCATTTTGGGTACTGGGACATAGACAAAAGATTTGTTTCCTGCAACTTACGTTCAAACTAACTGATTTCAAGACATAGATCACTGAGAGGTCATGGGTTCAAGTCTAGTAGAGTCCCTCTAGGTTAGGAATACCATGGAAACCTATACTCAGGGCGCCATTCATGGAATGTAATAAAGTGCCTGGAAGATTTCCTTGATGACATTTTCCATGGGAATAAAGGACATTGCAATTGGTGACTTATGGAAATTGATTAATGGGAAAGGTGCAGAGTGGAAGATTCAAGACTGAACACATTAGAAAAGAAATACTCAACCAAAATCAATAGGCATAAGATAATCAGATGCCAGGCTCATGAAAGCAGTTCACAGATATAGAACAATCTTTAGAAGTCTCCCTCTGATCGTGTAGAAATGATATTGGTCTCATGCTATTGGAAATTATATCAAAATATGGGTAGATTCTATAATGGGAAATTACTAATCCCCCTCATTCATATAAGTACCCGTCTCCTCAAAGGGATTGGATTTCATCTATTGTTAAGCATAACTCAGCAAATATCTCAGAGTGTAAGTGAGGGATTCCAAGTCTGTGGAAAAACAAAAATAAGAAAGGTCCCTAGGAATACCCAACCATCTGGAAAATCAGTGGTAGAAATTTAAGAGTGCACTGAATAGAGCATCTCCCATAATTCAGGATGGAAAATATCTTTCTTAGGTAAATATCTGGAAGTTACTAAAAAAGGGTTACAGATTCCTCTACAGCAATGACAACAATGCCCCGGAAGGAGATTTGGTCCGCAAACTCAGCCCCGCGGTAATCTTTTTCTTGTGGACTGCTCACAATAAACTGTTAACAACTAAGAACTTAATGAAAAGGGGAAATACAGGTCCTTCCCACTATGCTTTGCACCAAGCATAAAGTGACTCACTGGCCAACCTATTTCTCAAATGTGATTTCACAAAAGCCCTTTGGGAGATGATCCTTCAGAATATTCTTGTTCAATTTCACTTGAGCCGAGTTCAAGCAAATTTGCTGAGATCAGGTACTGACTTATCCTGGATCTGAGAAGGAAACCTGTCAGTATTATGCAAGATCTGACTTAACAGGAAAAGTCTCCTATTTAATGACAAGCGGAAATGTCTAATTCATATAAAAAATTAAGTTGTCTTGAAGATCAGAGAAGTAATACCAACAAATTTTTCAAGAAAAGGGATAATAAATGGTTTCTAAGTTCTTACCTGGGATATTCAAACTAATGATGAAACTCAAAATTATATCAATTCAACAGCAGGTAAAATAATCTCCTCAGTTCCTTATAGAAGTGGCATGTCCAGGTGGATAAATCTCAAGGAAAGCATATATTAATGTTTGGAGCATCCAGAGAGAATCTAGCCCCTTCAGTATCCAGAGGAAAATTCATAACACAGAAGGGGCCATCCCATATAAATATGCATGGAATATAGGCATTCAAGCAAATAATATGGCAAAATTTATGCCAGTCAAAAAAGGGGCTTGAATTATCAAGTGGTTACACTAAGCAAGAAATAATTTGCATAAGATAAGATAATTTTATTATTGTACAACAAATGACCACAAAATAAGCTCAACCAGACTAAAAGATACATCCAGTGTGAAAAAATTTGGGTGTGCAAAAGCAACTCTTGAGTCCTAGGTAATTCTGAAAGAAAGATAAAGAAAGCGAAAGAAAAAGAGAATTATAGATAAGTTTGTAGGTAAGATAATCACAAGGTCTAACCAAAAGATACATACCAGTATAGAGTCCAAGACAATGAAACTGGACACCCCAGTGCTGATCGAGAGAGAGAGAGAGAGAGAGAGAGAGAGAGAGAGAGAGAGAGAGAGAGATGAGGATGATGTCAAGGTATATTGGCCCTGATGACATGGACCAGGGAGGCAACCAAGGTAGGGGGTCACTGTCAGAGTCATTGGGCACCCTATTCATATCCAATTGAATGATCCAGGGGACATATAATTAAGGAAACCTTGCTCTCCTATCATCCTAGGCCGAAGGAAAGAAGCTCCAGATAGAACCCTGATTGCTCTATTAAAGATGGGGGTAATCTGACGAGAAAGTACATAGGATCAACATGCCCTGCTTTGGATCTGTCTAGAGCTGGTCCATCTATCAATATGATGATGTGTGGGCTCCAAACAAACCTCAAGGATATCAGTCATCCATCTGAGGGGTGGGAAAGGCAAGAGTCAAGGGGAGACCTGAGGTCTCAGAATTCTTGAAATACTTTAAAGATCTTTCAATCTCTTGTTGCCCCAATATGACAAAGCAACATAAGAGTATGAAATAATCCTCATGGTAGTCACATGGCAGGGAAAGGAGGGCAAGAAATGAGATCTGTGGCTGAGTATCTCACTACTTAAGAGGGCTAAGCATCTCTAATCGTGGTACTAGAAGAAAGTGGAGAGGGAGCTCTCCATGTCCCTATAGAGTCACTGGTAGCAGCCCTTAATCTCATATTAGAGGGGGCACCTAAAAATGAGGTCCATCTATATCCAGTTCCTATAAGTAGGACATCTAGCAAATCATGTCTGGCTGAGGAATATGATGATCCATCTCTAGATTCTATGAGAGCCTACTTAGAGCTGTCCCAGAGGTATCTTTAGTGAGTCCAACCAATGTCTACCTGTGTATGGAAAGCAGACGATGATTGCATCATGCAACTCTAAGAAGTGATCTAGATGGAATTTAGAAAATACATCTTTGAATGTAAGTTCTTCAGAGGTCAGGTCCAACATTCTGTAGTTGTCCTCTCTGATGGCCCCATCCAGTTCCTATCTAGTTGGCAAGAGATGGCCTGGCACATCTAGAGAGTACCTGAAAGGGGGAAGGTACTCTAGGGAGATGGTCATCCACTGTAGAAGCCAAGAGGCCTATCAAAATCAACCTTGGAGACTCACAATTGATTACAGGAGCCATTAAAGGATGCCACTATCCAAAATCATAGGATTGGTAAGATACTACAAAGGTGTCAATTCACCTTACAAAAATTTTCAAACATTGCAATTGGACATGTGATGCAAAATACAAGGATGAGGAGATTATCTGAATTCAGCAGTGGGTAAAATAATCCCCTCTGATCTTTATAGAAGAGATATCTCCAGGTAAATTACATTTCATGGCAAGTGTATATTAATGTTTGGAATAGAGGAATCCCACCCTTTCATGATCTGGAGGTGTAATTTATGACACAAAAGAATCCATCAAGTGTAAATTTGCATGAAATATAGGTATTCAATCAAATAATATGGCTGAATATCTGGCAGCCATGAAAGGGCTTGAAATTTAAATTGGTTGCACCAAGCAAGAAATAATTTGCATCAGACTCACAAATTGATTGTGGAAGCAATTAAAGGATGCCACTCCATCCAAATCACAAGAACATCAGGATAATACAAAGGTGCAAATTCACCTTGGATAAATTTTCAAACACAAAGATTGGACAAAAGAAGAAAAAGCATAACAAAAAGGCTGAAACCTGATGGGATGGCAAATGAGGCCATTGCCACTGCAATGGGATAACTAGAGATCCATTTTTTGCCTGACAATAACATCAATGCCTCAGTCCTAGACTCCCAAGCATTCCTTAGTACTGCAGCCAAAACAAATGCTTTTCAAACACTGATATTGGACATGTGATGAAAAAGCATAACAAAGAGGCCAATTGGATGGAAAATGAGGCCATCCCAAGTGGGAGAACTATAAATCCATTTGCATAACAATGATGTCAATGTCTTAGTCCCAAGCATTCCTTTGTACCGCAGCCAAACTAAATGTTATGCAATATGTATATTGTTACCAGTTGTATGTGTATTCAAGCCCAACATTTCCAATGGCTATTGCTTCAGAATTCCCAGCTGTTAGGTTCATTAGCTTTCATTTTTTGCAGAAACTTAGAGGACAAGTGAAGCAGGGATATATAAAGTTCCTTCCTTGTTTCTCAGTTGTATAGTTAATGGGAGCAATTGTCAAGGAAAGGGTGTTCTGTTTTTCCTTGAGCTCACATATGTAACCTCATGTTCCAGTATTAATATAAATTTTGGTGTTGTCAAAAAACTAATAGAAGAATTGCTACCATTTGAATTTCATCCTTAAGCTCTCTACTATGTGCTCAATTATCTATGTAATGATGCCTTTGAACAAGATCCCAATATAATATACTCACATTTCTAATTTTTGACTTGTGCTGTAAATAAAGACCATTCATTGGTAGAAGACATTAGAAGATTCTTGTGTCATTATTTTAACATGATTGCATACTAGTTCCATTTAAAAAAAAAACAATTGCAAGTTAAAGCATGCAAAAGTCATCAAATGCACATCAGGGAATACAAAATCGAATTACAAAACAAATAATTCACATATGAGAAAGTATTGCACAAGAAGAGACTTCAGACCTGTTGTGACTGCACTGCATACTAGTTCCATTTAAAAAAAACAATTGCGAGTTAAAGCATGCAAAAGTCATCAAATGCACATCAGGGAATACAAAATCGAACTACAAAAAAAATAATTCACATGTGAGAAAATAATGCACAAGAAGAGACTTCAAACCTGTTGTGACTGTACAAAAACTGTCATATTAGATGTATAGCTGTTTCACCAGATAAAATCCCTTTAATCTTCACTAGTCTTTCTGCATAAATGGATTCTACTGCATCCAATTCATCATCAACTCCACTAGGAACAGTGGCACCATCTGTCATTTGGACATCGTCAAAGGTATCCATTGCAACAGGCGTTTGAGCTGCAGTGTTACCATTATTAGAAACATCACCCTCCACTCCTGAAGATTGTCCAACATCTGCACTTCTGGTGCCTTGATGCTTGGGCTCAGGAAGTAGATTTCTAACATTTATCAGCAAATCTTGATCCTCATTTTCAAACAAATCAAATGCTATCTGGAAGGCCAACAAGGCATCATCCTACAAAAAAAGAGAGCAAATAACATCAACTTCAATTCTAAGCAATTAAAAAGGAAGCCAAGTATAAGTCTAAGCTCAACCATTATCAAGAATTCCTTAACAATGAAAAATGCAACCAAGTATCAATCTAAGCTCAACCACCATCAATATTTCCTAAAAAGTTACCTTGCAACCTGTTCTTCTATGGAAGAAACATGTTCAGCTACTTGGCCCACATGTTCCATAACTAGATCAGGCAATGACTCAGAGACCTGATGTATCACCTTCTTCCCTATTTGGACAACCTGCTCTGCAACTTGGACAATCTGCTCACGTTTTACAAAAGGATGGTGTAATACTTCAGGTACTTTGTTAATAACAATAACAAAATAGTCCTAATTGAGACCATTTGTACAGAAAGTGAAACCACACCATTTAAGTCTACATGTGGATTCTGGCAATAAAAATCACAAACATTTCAGCAATTTAAGCATGTTGGCATATTTAGTATCAAGCAAATCAATTCCTAAAGAGTTCAAAAGACTGTTTCTCTTTATGTAAAATATGGTATTCCATAATGTATGTGTAAAAACCAAATCAGTTAAAAACTTCTTACCCTTGCTTTGCTTCAATGTCTTTGCTGAATTCATTCTTGGGCTCACAATCCAACACTAAGGTTGGAACCTGAAGTTGACATGTTTGCATCAGAAGCAGTCAATTAGAATCATAAAGTATATAGCAGCGTTAGAACCCAAACCGGTTATGAATATTACATAGATCAGTATTTGGCTTACCTTCTGAATAGTGGCATGTACATGTTCTCCTTGCAAGAGACCTATCAATATCAAGAGGTAGATAGCGAACTTCTACACTTTGGTGATTTCATCTATGTGTGAAAGTCATCTAATCTTAGGAAATATCTCTTAAAGGAGTGTCACGATTCACCTTGGTCTAGGAACCTAGGACAATGGAGAATGGTTGCATTGTTGGATAGAGGCTACTATTGGGAGCATATGTGAATGGATGTAAAGGAGTATGCCAATACTTGTCTTATGTGCCAACAAGACAAGGTACCGGAGAGACCTTGGGTAAGTATCTCTATGCAATTCATCACTCATCTACCTATTTCACAAGTCTTTTGAGATGCATATTTTTAGATGTATTGGAAGGGAGTCTTGCATGCAGTTTCCAGAGGGGTAGGATACTTACTTTTTAACAAATCAGCAATATAATAATTACTTGATTTAAATACCATGCATTTATTTGTTGTTATATTTCTTTTTTTAATTGCATTCGATGGCAAGTTTATTGTCATTTGTGAACTGTCTCTTGAATGTTATTATATTTTTATTTTTTTGTGCAACAAAGAATAAGTGGTTTACATTCTCGGGATCCCATGAGTGGGAAATACTTCTGTTAGAAGCACTTTTGCATACTAATGCAAATGAGGAGATCAAGCGTACATTTCGGGTCAATCTCATGACAGATTCTAATTTACCACAGAACAAGGATTGCAAGGACTGCAACCTCTCTACTTCTCTTCATCCAAAACATGATTAATATGTACAGAAGAAATGCTCATGAAATTCTCAATGAATTGGGATTTGGAATGATGTAGTATGATAATTGACATTAAGTGCACATTGGAAAAGTGCCAAATATTGGCCATTAATTGGATAACTTGGATAACTCCATAATTCTCAGTTCGTTCCATTGGCAATTATTTTGGGTAGAAATTTATTGGTTGTTATTTCACCATGCCTAATGATAAAGATTTAGGTATGGTTGTATGTCTACAATTTTTGTTGTTGAATAAAGCATACTGCATAGCAATCCTACAATATTGTGAGCTAATATTGAAGGAGAACATTTCCATCAAAAGATCACTTTCATACTTATCATTTGTCAATATATCAAAACTTTGAAAATGTAGGGGAGGACTTTAAGAGAGGTCCGATGTATTTCACCAGATGCAACTAAGAATTAGCTATGACATTCAGTAGGCTCTTAAACTTAAAACCTTTTGAAGTATTAAAGCAGCACCAAATTTTATTCTAAATCCTTTTTCACCAGTGCACAAACTAGAAAGAAGAATTACTACAGTACATGTAATCTTATTTTTGTCGTATATCCAGTTTGGTTTGGGAGATGAATACATTGTTGTCTTTAACTTGAAGTTGATATCTTGTCAAAACAGAAGTTGAATATCCTCAATTATGAGTTACCTAGAAGGGGCTTTGTTTTCTACCTTTTTGCTCACTGTAGTGCATGATCACTCATTCTTTGGAAGCCTTTGGGAGCTTTCAATCGTTCTTTGGAAGCCTTTGGGACCTTTCCAATGTGGAAGTACTAAATGGGCTTGTATGGGGAGATGCAAATATTATTGCACTGCTAGTTGGACTGACATGATTGTTGTTAGTTTTACCTAGTTGCTCTGAGTTGTTCTCCATTCTGTTGTGTAGAGTGATGAGTAGGTTTTTAAGCAGAGATTGCTTGACCATTGTTGGAAAGATGGCACACCAGTGGGAAGATATTCTCATGTGGGTAAGTTGTTTATCAAGGCACCTACAACTATGTTTAGTAAGGCATATTCATCCTTGAGTTACACAAATGTGTGGCACATTTACTTCGGCTAGGGAGATGCATTCATATTGAGGAGTTACACCCAACAGAAAGGCTCATTAATACTAGGAATTACTCACTTTATGAGGGCACATTTACTGTTGGAGTTACGCCTTCTCTAGGTGGTGCATTCATTGCTGGAGGTTACACTTATGAAAGTGGCATATTATTCCTTGATGGCTCATCAGTCATGGGACTTACCCTCCCATGATGGTGCATTCCTTGAGGCTATTAAGTGGCCCTTTTGTAAGCCCCTCCTTCCCTTAGTCTATAAAAGGAGGAGGAGGGTGCACTAGATAGGTTGGTTAATGTGAGGTTTCGCTATAGAGCTTGTGTGTGCAGCCTCTGTCGTAGGAATCAGCCATTGTAATTAACCTAGTATCAACATCATGCTTCTGAAATCATCTATCCAATGTATGGAGAAGTTTTCTTCCTGTGAGAGGGGAGCTGCTATCAGAGGAATTTAGTGAACATGATTCCTAGAAACCTCCAGAGATTGGAGTGACCTGTGCTTGAGATAAGCACAAGGTCTTGTGAGGGGTCAGTGGGCAAGATGCCCAAGAAGCTCCAATGATTGGAGTGTCGATTTATGCTGATTTTTTTTCTAGCTGATTTATTTGCTTCAAGTGTGTTTAAGGGGTGGCAAGAATGGCTAACTTTAGGATGCCCCTTTTTAGAGAGTGTGACCAGCTGGAAAGAGCTTCCATCTTAACTCCTTGGAAGTGCAGACGTCAGATGTTGATGAAGGAGAATGATCTATGGAATATTGTCGAAGGGACGCTATAGTTCCCACCAATACCCAACAACTTGCTTAGTATCATTGCCAGTATTTCTTGGAAGAACAAGCTCACTAGTACATGCATGAGCAGCACAACAAAGGCGAGCTATATGATGAAGATCATTGAGCTTAAAGATCATCTCTTTGAGATTGGGATGATTATGGGATAGGAGGAGTTAGTACCTATTGCACTAAATGGTCTCTCTACACCCTAGAAAGCCTTTGTTCAGGGTGTTGTGCTTGTGATAAGATTCATTCCTTTGAAAATATTTGGGACGGTATTGTCCAAGAAGAGACAAAGTGAGAGATAGATGCAACCAACCAAAGTGGAGGAAGTCAAAAACCTTACCTTCATTAGGGAGCTAAAGAAAGGTGGAAAGAAAGGGGGACTTAGGTGGGGTCATAAGGTTAACAAGGAAGAGTTGTGTTCTTGAATCATGGGAAGAAAGATTTTAGTCATGCAAAATTCTTTGAAAGTCACAAGATGGGACACTATGTGAGGAAGTGCCTTGAGAAGAAAAAAGCAACATTCAAGCAGAGTAGACAATCTGCAAGGAGTGCAGAAGCTTCCATCGGAGTGGATGAGTTAGCATCCAAGTTTGAAACCACTTTCTCATTGGTTTCATGCCTTTCCATCGACACCATTTTAGGGATTGGTTGGTATGTGGACAACGGAGCATCAAGACATATGAATTTCAAGAATACATTTTGCAAATTTCAAGAACAAGATATCGGCATACAAGTGGAGTTGGGTGATGATGCCACATGTGTGGGGACTAGAGTGGGATTTGTCTCTCAAATGCGATTAGGCGATGTTCTAGAGTTGCATGATGTTTTATATATCCTTGGTTTCATAAAGAGCCTTCTTTTTGTTTTAGCCTTGATAGATTTGAAGTGTGTGGATAAGTTTGATGATTAGAAAGATATTATGATAGATCCCAATAAAGAGCACGGTTGAGTTTTGGACAAAGGAGTGTGAGGAGGCTTTTATGTGTTGCTCCTTGATTCAATGAAGCATGATGTTGTAGTTCATGACAATGACAAGTTGTGTGAGCTATGGAAAACACACTTTGGTCACGTGCACTATGGATTACTTCTTGTCTTGAAGGATATGGAGTAGGGATTGCCAGATTTCAAGATCAAGAATATTGGAGTGTGCAAGGGATGCACATTTGACAAACATGCAAACATTGTTTTCCAAATCAATGAGTAGAGATCAAGAGATATTCTTGATCCGATACATTCAAATGTGTGTGGACCAATGTCTTCCTTTCATTGACAAGTAGTACATACCAGTGTTACAGGAATCGTGGACTTGGGATTTCCTTAGGGCATGACTCAACCATGTGGACCCAAGGGCATTGATCCCTCCAACTCGCCTAATAATCATTACAATGTGATCCAGTCAATGAACCAATGATCCATGGATACCACCCAAGGAACCATGTCCTACTGGCCTAATAGGAAGGCTTACTTTACTAATAGTCATTACCACTAGACTTCAAATTTATTGTTGTATTAGCCATTGTTTAAAGCAATTCCTTTAAAAATATTATTCACATCATGATCTAAATTATCCATGACTGTTTTTAAACTACTTTTCACTCTTACCAACTAGCCAAAGCACAGTTTGAGGAGCGCCCCATTTTCTGGGAAGTTGGTCTTGAAGTTCACTCCGTATGTCTAGTTCATTATAAGGGGTATACGCCATATTTCCTAAAGGGGTAAAAGGTATTCTTTGGAGGGAGAGCCCAAGTTATGAAGCAGTTTAATTATTATGTTGTCATGCATTTGAAGAGATAGAGGCATAAATATGAGGAGTGCTTATGTGAGATGACCCTTTGTTGGATTCATCATATAGAGTTGAGTGCACTAGTGGACACTCATCTAACAGATAAATACTTAGAAATGAAATCTTCTTCATACCTTGAAAAAATAGAATCTTCAGCAGATATGCATGATGACAAAAATGCACAAACCCTCGACCAAACTCCAAAAGAATATATACAAAACAAAACCAAATACAGCATAATACAAATAAAGCAGAAGCCAAACATTGCTGGTTAATTGAATGAATTATACAACATACCTCTGCTCTCAAGCCACTCGCAACCCACTGAAAAAAACTTTGCTTCTTGCTTTACTTGCTTCCTCTTAGGGGCTTGGAAACCAACCAACACATCACATATGGTCAGTCTTGGGCTCGCTTAGCAGCCTTGGCACTTGTTTACTCAATAGACCTATACAGGATTAGCTAGTACAGAATCTTGTACTTTCCCCCTGCAACTCTCAGGGCTTCACCACAAAGGGATTAGCTAGAACAGAACCCCGTGACTTACCCCTGCAACTCTCACGGGCTTCACCACAAAACGCTAGCTTGGCTTCACCACAAAACCCTGTGATTTCCCCCTGCAACTTTCATTGCCATTTCGGGGACATTAGGAAGCCCATCACCATAATATATACCCCAAGTATTTTGTATTGATTTATTGAATAAAATAACCCTAACCATCCTTACTATATATGCAATATATTATTTGTGTTTTCATGTTTAATTAATACCCCAATATGAACGTACATGGTATAATATTGACCCCCTAGTGAAGCCCCCATGAGTTTGTCATAAATCAAGTAAATGGAACTTACCAAACCAGACATCCAAGGATGAGAGCATATAGGAATGAGGTATGGGACATGATTGGAAATATATTTAAGGAAATATTATTTTGACTTAGAGAAATCTTGAGTGTTTTTTGTCCTTGATAGGTTCATATGTTCCCTCCCTTGTGTCTTTTCTCACAGAAGAGTGACCATGTGGGTCCCTATATAACAATGACCCATCGCCCTTATCCACATAACACAAATGGGAGAGAAGAGATGTACCTTTAATTCAAAAAAATGAAGCTTTATGACCAATTTTGGGCCTTCCTAGAGAGTGAAGGGAATAGGCTTACAAACCATTAGCCTCTCATGATTTAAAATCTAGAGCAAAGGATATATTTGACAAGACCCACTCAATGATGTTATACTTTTGTTTTTTGACTTGGAATTTTTACACATTTTAATTGTTTCTTTCTTCACTAGGACACTCATCTAATAAGTGACCTGCCTCATGACAATGAGAACATCTAAAGGAAAAATACTGATAATCCAATTTCTTGAAAAAATACCATTAACCCCATTCTAGGTCTACTTCTAGTAAGCCCTATTAATGATCTAATTCCACCAATACGTTTTCTAAGAATCTATCAACTTTATGAAGTGAAACTTATTAGATGAAACAAATAACATTACACAATATTTTTAGAAAGGACTCATTCCATAGAACCACTTGTAATCCTAGAAGAAGAACCTAGATCTTTTGGGTAGGTTCTCTCCTAGGATCAAAGTTAGGGGTCCACAATTTCAAAACTAACCCTAAAATACCCCAACTCCATTCCCTATTTTTTATGATGGAGATATCCATATGAGTCTTTAGAATAAAACAAAGCCATCCCCATAAGAAACTATGAAATTTTTGTTGAGTATAATTGTCATTGATGCCAAAAGTATTCATTAATGACAAAGGATATGATGACATGGCATGTATGATGATGTGGCATGTGTAATGAGGTTGGAAAAATACATGATGGTGTTCTAGTGCTATCATGGAGTTAGTGTTGCAATCTAACATCATTCTAGAAAAGTATGGAAATTTTGTGAAACTTTGGAAATTGACTATGGAAAAATTAGTCCAAATTGCTCTAAGAAAATGCCCGCCATAATTCATAGGTTAAAGAAAATTCCCGCCCCATCCTGTTCGACTATATATTGTTGAAGTGGATATCTAACCATGGTATCATCTCTCCAAAAGAATTCTTCATGACAAAGTTATAGGTCTTCCAAAACAAGGGTTTAGGTAGTTTTAAGAAATTCTGGAAATTTACTAAGTGTTGAAAAATTGGTCCAAGTGGCCTCAAGAAAATGCCCTTCGTACCTCATTAAAGAATGATAAAAAGTATCTTAAAATATCAGGCTACACCTTGTTGAATAGGATGTCTGACCATGGTCTCATTTCTCCAAAAGAGTGTCTTATGACTCACAAAGTTATAAGTTTGCCAAAACAACGTTTTAGGCAGATTTGCACCAATCCAGTAAAATGCCCGCCTAGGTCAGAGGAAGATGAGTTTGAAGGTGAAATCAGTTTAGTTGTGCTCAATAAGATGTATTACATCATCTGGAATCATTGGTTCAGGGTTTTGATGAAAGTAAGAATCCACCTTAGTTGACCTAGGGTTTGGAAAATTTGTCTAAGGGTCAGCACAGAAGTTCAGAAGGACACTTGCAAATCCCCACCAAATGTTGCTTGGTGTCAATAAATTTGTCCAATTCCATGAGTATTTTCTTTGGTGATGTGGCTATCCAATCATGCTTTTAGGTTCCTCCCTGATGGTCACATGTGCAATAAATTGACCTGCCAATTTATGAAAATCATGCTTTGCCTATATTAAAAATAAATGAAATTTGTCTAAGTGTTCAAAACAAAAGGTTAAGGGGATATTTGGAATTGCCCGCCAGGTACTATCCTTGTGCTAATAAATTCATCAGATGAAATGGGTCTTTTCCTTGATGATCTGGCCATCTAGTCATGGTCTCATATTTTTCTCTAGAGGTTACACGTGCGAAATACAATCCTACCAAATTGAGAATAATCATGTTTTGCTTGTTAAAAGCAAATGAAATTTGTCTAAGTGTTAAAAACAGAAGGTTAAGCGGCTATTTGGAAATGCCCGCTAGAGATTGTTCTTGTGCTGATAAATTCATCATATGGCATGGGTATGTTCCCTGATGATCTGTCCATCTAGCCATGGTGTCAGTTTCTTCTTTAGTGCGCACACATGTGAAAAATTGACTTGCCAAATTGAAGAAAAAACTATCTCTACACAGTTGCGAGTGTGCAGCAATAAAATATATGATTAAGAAGTTTTTTGAATTCCCACGCAAGACAGAGATTTAAATTGAGATTGTCCAGCCAAGTCAATTTAATAAAGATTAAATAAATAAAGACAAATACACAAAGTTTATTATTTAATTAATAAACATAAATTTAATCTTTTGAAGAGACACGAGTGTGAAAAGACATACGTTCAGTTTGAAGAGGTGAAATGATCAAATGATGAGACACATGATATATAAACAAGTATTTGAAGTAGAAGAAAGATGTCTCGGTATTCCAGGTTGAAGGAGCAGCAAGAACAGACTGAGACCATTGAAGCGAAAGAATTGAAGATATAAAGAAGATCTGGAAATATCATAAAAACAAATAAGGGAGGTTGGGAGGTGCAAGGACAGGCTACAATCCTGTAGGGGGTTTTATCCTCCTTCCAGTTGTTGTTGGTAAACAGGGTGTCAGTGCATCCTTCAGTTGTAGCTGAAAATTTGGGTGTTGGTGCAACCAGCAAGTTGATGCTTGCAAACTATTTGTAAATATAATTTTGCAGTAATATAAAGTATTGGTGGTTTTCCCAATTGGGATTCCACGATAATATTGTGTGTTCTATCTTCTTTATTGATTATGTTTTAAATGAGATAAAATTTTAAAAGATAGCCTAATACTGATTCACCCCCCCTCTCAGTATTGCTTGATATTCCAACAATTGGTATCAAAGTAGGCTCTTCACTAAAATTTTAACCACTTGAAGAGTAATCTTTTATCACTATGGATCATCAAGTTAAAATGTCCTCCAAGGTTACAATATTCAGTGGAGAATATTATGCTTTATGGAGCATCAGAATGAGAAGCCATATAATGTCTCTTGGATTATATGTTTGAATGTCTATAGAAACAGGGTACACATATCTTGAAGCCCCTCCCATAGATCTTGAAGGAATAAAACTTTTTGGAAGCAATGCCAAATTTGTTAATGCAATCTTGTATGGATTATCCAGAACAGTCTTTTCCAAAGTGATGCATTGCAAGACAACAAAGGAAATCTAGGAAAAATTGCAAACCATCTATGAAGGAGACACCAAGGTAAAAAGGGAAAAACTCTAGACTTTTAAAACTCAATTTGAAAGTCTAAAAATGAAGGAAGAAGAAAACATTTCAGAATAATTTAAGAGAATTGATAAAATTGTGAATGCAATTCAAGGGCTAGGAGAAGAATTGGAAGAAAAATAAATAGTTGAAAAATTACTAAGATCACTTCCAATGATTTACAATCCTAAGATTTCCACACTAGAAGATAGAGAAAATCTTGACAAACTGGCCATGGATGAGCTATATGGAATTCTTATAGCTTATGAAATGAGGATTGGGAAAGACAATTTTTAAAAGAAGGAAGCAGCTTTTAAAGCATCAAAAATAGATAAGAAATCTTAAACAAAATTTCAAGCAGAAGATTCTAATGATGAAGAAGCACTTCTAGTTAAAATATTAAGAGAGGTACTGGCAAGTTCAATGGGAAATTTCTATTAAAATGTTATAACTGTGGGGGAATTGGTCACTTTGATAACAAATTTCCTTATCCCAAACAAGAAGAAGATGGTGAGTGCCCTGATAAATTCAAGAAAAACAAAAAGAAGACATTTTATTCCATGGATGGCAGCTGCTCAAATGAGTCTAGTGAAGATGAAGAAACATAAGTCTTATTCATGGGAGTAGAAAATAAAATATTTGAAGAAAAAGTAGAAGGTGTGATGGATCTTAAAAGAAACTTGAAAGTGTTGTTGAAGAATTAGAAGGAATTATTATTGAGTTAAAAAATCATCTTCAAGAAACCAGAGAGGACAAATACAATCTAGAACAACAGCTCAAGAAACAAGAAGAAAAATTAGAAAAGCTCGAAGCTGAGATAATCTTGCTTAGAAAGAAGACCTATGAAGAATCCCTTCAATAAAAATTTAAGAGCATCTCAAAATCTCTAAATGACATCCTAGAAGTTGTCAAAGATCGTTCAGCAATAAAACTGGACTAGGTTATGGCAAAGGAAAGAAATCAGAACAGTCATCCTTCATGAAAGAAGAAGGAAATAAAAAGAGTTATGTTGAAGCACTTATGAAACTAGTTGTAAAGGAATATAGTAAAAAATTTGTTCACTCTCAAAGAAGGACAGATAATGTGCCAAGTAAACATCAACAACCTTTTTTGGGAAATTGTTATGCCTATAACAATTTTGGACATATAGCTAGAAATTGTAAACTAAATGCTCCTATTGGGGAAGGCCTTACATCACAATCTCTATTGTATAAGAAGGATGGCACTAGAAGTAATCCAAAAGGAAGAAGCTACAACTCTTTTTCTCCTCTTCATAATTATAGTATAGAATGTTACAAATGTGGTAACCTAGGACATATAGCTAGAAATTGTAAACTAGTGATACCTATGAAGAATGATACCACAAAACCTCAAGATAATGAGGAAACAAAGGTTTGAAAGAAGAAGGAAGATTCGAAATGTTCAATAGCTCTATGTGCAATAGAATATATATATATATATATATATATATATATATATATATATATGGCATGTAGATAGTGTATGTTCAAAACATATGACAGGAGACCCACAAAAATTTATAAGTCTAAAAATAAATCAGAAAGGAAAAATCACTTTTGGAGATAACCTATCCTCTAAAATAATTGGAAAAGGTACAATGGCTCTTAGAGACAAGATGAAAGCTGAAAATGTATTACTTGTAAAAGACTTAAAACCAAATCTTTTAAGTGTAAGCCAAACATGTGATCAAGGACACATATGTATATTTGATTCCAAGAAGTGTGAAATCAGAAAAAAAGGATTCAGGAAAAATTGTTGGGACTATTGTGAGAACTCCAAGCAACGTGTATATTCTAGAAAATGAAGAACAATGTCATATGCGTCAAATTGATGAAAGTTTACTATGGCATAGAAGGATGTGACATTTGAACTTTGAAAATCTTGTAAAAGTTAGTAAGAAGGGAGCTGTAAGAAATTTACCAAAGATCATAAAACCACCAAACCATGTTTGTAGACATTGTCTTCATGGGAAGCAAACAAGAACAAGCTACAAGGTCAAAGAGCATACAACCTCTCACCCATTAGAGATAATTCGCATTGATCTTTGTGGGCCTACAAGGACTAAAATACTTCAAGGTGAATATTACTTCATGTTATTAATTGGTGATTATTCTAGGATGACTTGGGTGGTATTTCTTAAAGAAAAATCAGAAGCTTTCATGAAGTTCAAAGCCTTCAAAGCACTTGTTGAAAATGAAGCAAATATCAAGATTAAGTGTCTAATATCAAACAATGGTGGTGAGTTCACCTCAAATTAATTTATTGATTTTTGTGAAAATCATGGAATCAAAAGGCAGTTTTAAGCCCCCAGAGCTCCTCAACAAAATGGAGTGGTTGAGACGAAAAACATGATTGTTCAAGAAGCAGCTAGAACTATGCTAAATGAAGCAAAACTTCCAGATGGATATTGGAGAGAAGAAATATATATATATGTCTATGTACAAAACAGAGGACAACTTGGAGTATATAGTGACAAATCTCCTTATGATCTATGGTTTGGAAGACTAGCTACAGTTAAAAACTTTAGAGTTTTTGGAAGTAAGTGCTACATAAAAATAGATGATGATAATCTAGGAAATTTTGACTCTAGAACAAATGAAGGCATATTTATTGGATATTCTTCCACCAAAAGAACATACATATGTTATAATATAAGGTTGCACAAGATCATAGAAAGTGCAAATGTAACCATAGATGACACTAAACCAAGAAGGATACAAATCCAAGAAAATGTGGATGTTGAAGAAACTGGTGATGAAATAGATGATGAAGAAAAAGAATGAAGCTCACAAGAAGAAGAGACACTTGAAAAGGAATAAGAATAAAAAGAAGAGAATGAAGACTCCCCATGATTAGACACAAAAACATCATTGAGACGAGTTCAAAAGAATCATCCTGGAATTCAAATTATTGGTGATAGAAATTCAGGAGTTCAAACAAGGAGAAAATTGTTTTTTGATGAAGAACAAGCACTGCTTTTGATAGTAGAACCTAAAAACTTTAAATAAGCTTGCAAAAGTGAAGATTGGATCAATGTTATGAATGATGAACTTGATCAAATAGAAAAGAACCAAACTTGGGAACTTGTCCCAAGACCTAAGGACATGAATGTCATTGGTACCAAATGGATTTTTAAAAACAAGTTCAATGAGGATGGTCATGTGATAAGAAACAAGGCCATATTAGTATGCAAATGATATGCTCAAGTAGAAGGTGTTTATTTTGAAGAGACTTTTGCACCTGTAGCAAGACTTGAAGCCATTATAATGTTCTTAGCTTTTGCATGCTACAAGGACTTCAAAGTGTATCGAATGGATGTAAATCTGCATTTCTTAATGGGTAACTTGAAGAAGAAGTATATGTAGAGCAGCCTGAAGGTTTTCTCTTATCAGAAAATAGAGATTATGTTTGCAAACTTAAGAATGCACTCTATGGTATTAAACAAGCCCCAAGAGCATGGTTCTCGAGACTTGACAAGTATTTAAAACAAGAAGGATTTAAAAGAGGGGCTATTGACAGTAATTTGTACATAAAGTTCGAAAACGAAAATATGATTAGTGTTGTAGTCTATGTAGATGATATCATATTTGGAAGTGATCTACAAATTATGACTGTAAAATTTGCTTCAGAAATGAAGAAGGAATTTGAAATGTCAATGTTGGGGGAACTAACATTCTTTCTAGGTTTACAAGTATCTCAATCAGAAAAAGGGATCTTCATCTCTCAAACTAAGTATATTAAGGAGATGTTAAAAAAATTCAGAATGGAAGAATCCAAACCTGTTAGTACTCCTATGGATACTGGTTGTAAATTGAGAAAAGATGATGAATCCTTAGAATTATATCATACTATGTATAGGTCAATGATTGGTATTTTATTATATGTAACAGCTACAAGACCAGATGTAAGGCAGGTTGTAGGTTTGGTTATCATATTTCAGTCAACCCCAAAAGAAACACATGTGGGTGCAGTAAAAAGAACTCCTAGATATCTAAAAGGTACTATGTATTATGGACTATGGTATCCAAAAAACATTAATTTCACTCTAAAAGTATTCACTGATGCAGATTGGGCAGGAAGTATTGATGACAGAAAAAGCACTAGTGGAGCAACATTTTACTTAGGAAATTGCTTGGAGTCATGGCTAACCAAAAAGCAGTCTTCCGTTTCACTATCTACAATAGAAGCTGAGTATATTGTGGCTAGATCATGTTGTAGACAAGTCATTTGGATGAAGCAAAAATTGGAAGATTTACTTGTAAAATATGAAGATCCCACAGTTATATATTTGTTAGAAAAACAAGATCGCAGAGCAATAACAATAAACAAGATGCAAATATAAAATACACAAACACATTACAAGAGAGACACCAATATATTGTGGTTCACCCAATATGGGCGACGTCCACACTGAAATTGACAGTCTTTATTATTATACCATCTAGCAAATGAAGGGATACAACCTGTTGCACATCCGTTGCACTTCCTCTTCACTGTCTCTCTTCACGATCTCAGAGATCTTTACAATGCATAATACCTAATACCTCAACCCTAGCCGTATTACAATGTCTTTTTTATAAAGAGGAAATACAAAGCGAAAATACCACGAGTTACCGAAAACCATGGGCCCGTAATCTATTGGCGAAACTCCCCCAAACCCCTGGGGCTCGTGCCGAGATCATAACCAAATCTGGGGTACTACACGGCTGAAACAACATCATCTATGAGACTGGAAGATCAAGATACACAACCAACAATATTGTGACAATACAAGTGCTATAAACATATCCAAAAATCCTGTCATGCACTCCAAGACAAAACATATTCCAATCAAATATCATTTTTTAAGAGAGCAAGTGTCACAAAATATTGTCAAACTGGAGTATGTTGATACAAAAGAACAAATAGCTGATATTTTTACTAAACAACTACCTAGAGAGTCATTTTCTTATCTTGAGAAAAAACTGGGAGTTATCTCTCTTCATTAAAATAAAATGAAGATTGTAACCCTGTCACAAAAGGGACATAGATGACAGGGGGAGAAATAGTGACAGGGGGAGATTTATGAATCTTTTTCATTATTGACAGAAATGGGGAGAAGAAAAAAAAAATGAAGTTGTTGTCATCAATGACAAAGGGGGGGAATGTTGAGTATAATTGTCATTGATGCCAAAAGTATTCATTGATGACAAAGGATATGATGACATGGCATGTATGATGATGTGGCATGTGTAATGAGGATGGAAAGATACATGATGGTGTTCTAGTGCTATCATGAAGTCAGTGTTGCAATCTAACATCATTCTGGAAAAGTATGGCAAGTTTGTGAAACTTTGGAAATTGACCAAGTATGGAAAAATTAGTCCAAACTGCTGTAAGAAAATGCCCGCCATAATTCATAGGTTAAATAAAATGCCCACCCATACTGTCAGACTATATCTTGTTGAAGTGGATATCTAACCATGGTATCATCTCTCCAAAAGAGTGCTTCATGACAAAGTTATAGGTCTACCAAAATAAGGGTTCAGGCAGTTTTAAGAAATTCTGGAAATTGACTAAGTGTTGGAAAATTGGTCCAAGTGGCCTTTGGAAAATGCTCACTATACCTCATGAGAGAATGATAAAAATTATCTGAAAATATCAGGCTACAACTTGTTGAATAGGCTATCTGACCATGGTCTCATTTCTCCAAAAGAGTGTCTAATGACTCACAAAGTTATAAGTCTGCCAAAACAAGGTTTTAGGCAGATTTGCACCAGTCCAGTAAAATGCCTGCCTAGGTCAGAGGAAGATGAGATTGAAGGTGAAATCAGTTTGGTTGTGCTCATTAATATGTATTACATCATCTGGTATCATTGGTTTAGGGTTTGGGTGAAAGTAAGAATCCACCTTAGTTGACCTAGGGTTTGGAAAATTTGTCTAAGGGTCAGCATAGAAGTTCAGAAGGCCACTTGCAAATGCCCACCAAATGTTGTCTTGGTTTCAATAAATTTATCCAATTCCATGAGTCTGTTCTTTGGTGATGTGTCTATCCAATCATGCTTTTAGGTTCCTCCGTGATGGTCACATGTGCAAGAAATTAACCTCCCAATTTATGAAAAATCATGTTTTTCCTATTAAAAATAAATGAAATTTTTCTCAGTGTTAAAAACAGAAGGTTAAAGGGATATTTGGAAATTCCCACCAGAGACTATCCTTTGCTGATAAATTCATCAGAGGGAATGGGTATGTTCCTTGATGATCTGGCCAGTCATGGTCTCATATTTTTCTCTGGAGGTTACACATGCGAAATACAACCTGCCAAATTGAGAAAAATCATGTTTTGCTTGCTAAAAGCAAATGAAATTTGTCAAAGTGTTAAAAACAGAATCTTAAGGGGCTATTTGGAAATGCCCACCAAATATTGTTCTTGCGCTGATAAATTCATCAAATGGCATGGGTATGTTCCCTGATGATCTGTCCATCTAGCCATGGTGTCATTTTCTTCTGTGGTGCTCACACGTGTGAAAAATTGACTTGCCAAATTGAAGAAAAAGCTATCTCTACACAGTTGTGAGTGTGCCAACAATAAGTTTGATAATATATGATTAACAAGTTTTTTGAATGCCTGCACAAGACAGAGATTTAAATCGATATTTCCCAGCCAAGTCAATTTAATAAAGATTAAATAAATAAAGACAAATACACGGAGTTTATTATTTAATTGATAAACATAAATTTAATCTTTTGAAGAGACACGAGTGTTAGAAGACATACGTTCAGTTTGAAGAGGTGAAATGATCAAATGATGAGACACGTTATATATGAACAAGTATTCGAAGTAGAATAAAGATGTCTCGATAGTCTAGGTTGAAGGAGAAGCAAGAACATACCGAAACCATGAAGTGACATAATTGAATATAAAAAGAAGATCTGGAAATATCATAAAAACAAATAAAGGAGGTTGGGAGGTGCAAGGACATGCTGCAAGCCTGTAGGGGGTTGCATCCTCCTTCCAGTTGCTACTGGTAAACTGGGTGTTGGTGCATCCTTCAGTTGTATCTGAAAATTTGGGTGTTGGTGCATCCAGCAAGTTGGTGCTTGCAAACTATTTGTAAATATAATTTTGCAGTAATAGAAAGTATTGGTGGTTTTCCCAATTGGGTTTCCACGATAATATTGGGTTTTCTATATTCTTTGTTTATTCTATTTTAAATGAGATAAAATTTTAAAAGATAGCCTAATACTAATTCAACCCCCCCCCCTCTCAGTATTGCTTGATATTCCAACTATTTTGGGAAATAACCAAAAACAGGAAGCATGTTGGTTGAAATCCACTCCATGGGGGTAGATTCTTTCACAAATTTGCAGATAAATTTCCCAACAATGATATGACCCAAGGGGGGTATATATGGGGTTAAATGTATATGGTGTGACCCCATGGGGGGAATATATGGGGATAAATGTTTATGTAATAGGGTTGGCCTAATGAAGGGGCCTCATGTGCAATGAGAGGGTATGTATATAGAAAGGTAATATAGTCATTGTTGAGCGACATGTGAAATGATTATGTGAATGTATTGGGGTATTTGGAGAAGGATTTTCTATTCTTTAAGGATTTATTTTGTAACTCGTCTTTCTTATATATGTTGGAGTTGTGCTCCACATTTACAATTGTGTACATGGTGTGTTCTCTTGTCTCTTATTCTATCTTAACGATATGGGTTTAGAACATTGCTATGATACCAAATGTTATGAACCAATATGCTTAAGATAGCATAAGAGACAAGAGTACACACCATGTAAAAGATTGAAAACGTGGAGCACAACTCCAATATATATATAAGAAAGATGAGTTACAAAATAACTTATTAAAGACTATGATATCCTTCTCCAAATATCTCAAGACATTCACATAATCATTTCACATGTCCCTTCCCAATGACTACATTATGTCTATATATACATATCCACTCATTACATATGAGTCCCCTTCATTAGGCTGACCCTATTACATATACATTAGACTCATATATGCCCCGATGTGGTCATATCATACACATTTAACCCCATATATGCCTCTCTTGGGTCATATCAAACAACTACCAAATCCATCATGGATTAACCTCAGCGATTTATAGATCATGATCAATGGCCATTTTAACTCATTCCAGAAGAGATTGATTACACCTGGGTCATTTATCTCACTTGCCAAAATTGAAAAATATAAACTACTTTCCTTAGTCCCAAATACCTCTAGAACACTATGATAATCCTTGAGAGCCCATGAACCCTCACCTAAATTCGCATTGGACTTGGATACCAAATCCACGATGTGCTTTGTGTCACCCATAGCCAAAACACCATTAATTATCACTTCTTGTTCAAGTGGACTCATGTGGGGAGGGTTATAGTTCAGGCCAACCAACAACCTCACAAAGATAGCAACTTGAGGTTGCATAGAACCACTAGGAGAACATACCCTTAACAAAGACCTGAGTTCTAAACCGACACTAGAAACAATAGTCCCTACCTGGATTTTGTCCATAACCACATTTATGCCAAGATCTGAAAAAATAAAATGAGGGTCATCACATGACAAATTGGGAATTCTGAAAATCTTGTCCAAACTGAGGGATAAAGGATGTGATTCACTATAAACACTATCAAATGGCTAAGAAAACCCATTTTTTCTATAGACTTTATAACTTCATTAAATGCCTTGAATATTTCTGAGATCTCAAGCAATTCCTTGTGGGACTTGAAAGTATTCAAATATGTCCAATGACCTGATCCTATCTATAGTCCACTAGGTCCATGTTTATGTCAATTATGCTAAGAAGCATCAAAAGATGTCAAAGGAAAGTACAAGGGGAAGCTACAAGATTATGGAAATACTAAACCATGTTCCCCTCCTTCAAATGCCTTCAACATTCCTCCATAATGTTCAACAACTAAATCATATACTTTATAACAACTAAATGTGGTATAAAATCCAACATGTAATAGATACACCAAACCATTTTTTTTAATATTACCTTTTAACCAACCCAATTACATTTCACATAAATCTATTTCTCATACTTGTTATCTTAAACATGATTTCTATTTGTCACACTTTTACCGTAAATATGATTTCTTAAGTAGTTTCTATAATCATATCTAACTTTTTTTGTTTTCCATTCTTCTAAGAATCGGAAATCCCCTTCACCACTGAAAATCAAGAAGTCATAATGGACCTGAAACTATTCCATTACAAATGTTCTTGATATGTTGTACAACCAGACCTAATTTTATTACAATGTTTAGCAGTAGTTAAGAATGTTTACCACTTGCAACAATATCATCACATTTCATATGCACAAATAGGTTGATTAGGTGTTAACCCAAAATCCAGCCCAAGGCATATTTGTTGATTTTGGAGGCATTTACAACAATGATTTTTTTCTTTTTCTGTCAGCAGTCTTAGTACTTTTAGACAACAACATGGTCACATGTTTTGAAAAGGTTGTATTTGATGTATGATGTTTGTGAGAGCAATTTGGCATGTTATCCTTCATCATAGGATGAGAGGGATTTTCTTAGTATCTATTTCTTAGTTGTTAAAAGAATCGATTTTCAGATTATGGTGAAGACTCTTATTACGAATACTATAACTTTGTGGATGAATTCAAATGATTATGTGGTATATTTAAATCAACAAGTGTATATTTTACAAGGAGTTCCTCTAGCCCATCATCATCTCATTATTCATGGTAAACAACTAGAAGACCACTCTTGGTTGTCTGCCTATAACTTATGTAAAGACTCAAGTATCCATTTTGTCACATACCTGATGACCTCATGATGACTTTAGGTCATGGGGTATTGAATCTAATGACTAAATTTTCCTCTAATGTGTAATATCATTTTTCTATTGATTTCAATTATACATTTACAACAAAGATAATTATAATTTATTAAATGAAAGCTCTGCTAACTATCCCCATAAGAATGCATATACATTGCCATTAATTCAGTTACATAATTTATACAGTGGCAATAATTAATACAATCAGAAATAAATGCCATGCATTTCAACAGGTGAGGAACTTATCTGAAAAATACATCCAGCTAACTGCAAACCAAGGATGTTCCTCACTGCCATAGGCTCTATCAAGCCATATACTTCTTTGACAAAGCCACCCCCGAACTGGGGCTACCCATCCACAAGAAGGTATTGAGTTCCTGCTATAGCTACCCAACCCTCTATTCTCCATCTGGTTTCCACCCACAATTCTAGTGATGGTGAAACAACCATTGGGGAATTTGGGTCTGACAGCAATGATGGATCCAACATGGAGAATAATGGTGTTACGATGATGGAAGTACCGATGAAAATGGTTCTCATGCAAGTGGTTAAGGTCTACCAAGAAGAATGATTGTTTGTGATAGGAATCAAAATGAAAGAATGATGGGATAACTCTCTATTTTTATATGCATGGTTGAGACTAGCCAAGTGATACCAAGGTTGATGGGAACTAGCCACTTGGAATTCATGTGGTTGGACACTTTTCCCCCTTTTTTAAGGAGAGTTGGACAAGTGGCATACTTGTTGTTGGACATATTTACTCCCTCCAATCCCCATATTAAGATGGTCACTCTCCCCCCTAGTGGAAGATAGCCCCCTATCTCTTCTTCATCCTTCTTGGTTTGTAGTAGTCGCGTGTTATATTAAATATAAAATCTAAATAATTACATCGTTCATGTTTGGCTTCTAGCCATATCATCCACATTTACAAAATTACATTATGGGGTCAAAATGGGGTGTTACACATTTGGTGTTGTGATTACAAGGAGAAGTGGTGGGTTCAAAGATGCCATCAACTTCCAACCCTATTTCATTTAAGGATGCAGTAAAAAATAACTCTACCAATCCAAATGCTTCAAAGCCTTCTTCTATTCATAGTTCTTATATAGTGGAGCATGATGAAGAGGTGGTGTTGGTGGAGATTATTGCACTAGTGGTAACCCATCTACATTCATTATATGAAAAAATTCAATTATATGTAGATTTAATGGGTATTGGCCTACTCGATCAACTTTGTTTTAATGGATTCATTAGACTTGGACAAAGAATTGTGAGATGTATTTATGCTCAAAGGTATTTTGTATTGTTCATTTCTATGATCATTTTGATTATGTGCAAGTGTTTGAGGAGGATCCTTGGTTTCAGGGAAGTGTCAGACTTTGTATAATTCCTTGGTTCCTAGAATTCAATCCTAACACTATGTTTGTTACTCAAATTCCAGTTTGGGTTTGTCTAACAATTTTTCCATTACATTTTTGGTATTTATCAAATACTAAGGATATCGGGAATGCTTTGGGCACTTACATAAAAAAAATATCTTGAATGAGCAATAGCAGGTTTATGTACATAAACATGCATTTGTGTTAAGATAAACCTTAGTAAGTTTCTTCCAGACACAATGACTCTCACCTAGAAGAACATTAAATATACACAAGTCGTGGATTATGAGAATACAACATTTCACAGTAGATCTCATGTTTTAGGACATTTACAAGCTACTTGTCCCCATGCTCTAACTCATCCTTCCAAAAACCAAAGAACCAAATCGAAACCATATGTTGGTCAAAATAATAAGATCACACTTGTCAATTACGGAATCTAGACATTTATCGATGAATAAAGTATAAGAAATGAATATTGGACTTTCCACTTTCAATGAGGTTGTGGTAGATGATGCTCTTTTAGGTAGAACCAAATGAAATCATGGAATTGATACCTCCAATTTAGATAAGAAACTGATTCTTTCAATTGATGTTGCTCTCCCACCTTCCAATTCATAGTTAGTTACTATGATTATTACTTGAAAAGAGTGAGAAGAAGTTCAAAGGAATAAAGGGAAAGATCAAAAAGTATTCGATAAAGAGCAAGCAATATTGTACATTAATGATGTAATTTTATTCTTGTAAGTGTAGGATGCACCTATGGTTGTATAAGTGCAATAAGTACCTATAGTTGCTTTATGTGTATTGTGATTTGAACACCTTAAGAATATGATTTTCATTCTCTACTGCAATAGAAATTGCAATTTGTTTCTAAAAAAAATGTTAAAATTTCACAATCCAATTAGAATAATCCAAGTAGAATAATACAGGTATCAAATTTCGATGATAATAATTGAAAAAGTACACAACTTTAAACATTTAAATATCTCGTTTCAATAATTGTATCTTCTCAATTCATCAAGATCAAGTTCAAAGGCTTCGCAAAAGTGGCCTAAAATGGCTTATATGTCTTTTATCATAGCATTATTTTTTAGAAAATAAAGATGGTGCAATTCCTAGGTAAAGGTACATAGTCATGGGCTGGTTGGAGGAGATTTTCTTTTGGAAAGTCACGGAAATAGTCATATGCTTTGACCCCATGGCTGCATGTTCGATTCATGTTGGGTTTTTGTCGTCTAAAGAAGACGTCCTTGGATACTTGAGAGTACAATTGGGTGGTTATGATCCTTTTTAGTCCCCACTGTCGCCGAGAAGAGGACTTTTTTTCTCATTTATCAAATCCGTATTAAAAAATTAAGAAATACTTGTGATATCTTTAAAATTGAAATAAAATATTTTATTAATTCTTTATCTAAATAATATTTTATTATTTCTATTAGAATAAAGTCATATGTGTATCATTCAATCCACTCAAAAAACTGCCATATGGTATGGTTGGTGGTTGTTTAATGGTGTAGTGTTTCTTCCCATCGTTGTATGGGTAGGAAAGTAAGGAAACACCACCAAACTTTGGGTATCTTGTCATCACTTTTTATTTGGAAAAAGAGGTTTATTTTCATATTTTTTTAGTTGCAATGTCGAAAGGAAGTCTATCTCTACAAATTTTTAGATTATGAAATTTTTTTATCATTTTTATTTATTTTGTTACTTACTAATTTTTGGTAACATAGTTGGTCACACTAAGGCTCACTGAAACAGTTATAAGTACGTTGCGAAGTTTAATTTATTTTACTATAGATGCATTTTTGGTAACACAATTGCTCACGGTGATGCTCCACAAGGCTCCACAGAAACAGTTAGGAGCACATTGCAAATGAAGTGATGGTACTCAAACGCGCCAATGCTGGATTATCATAAACACAATTTGCAGCAACAACAAATGGGTAAAGGAAATTGCCATTGTTTCACCATTTTCCAAGAATTATTGAAGATGGAATTGATGCAGAGAAATCTATAAACAAAGTTGCACATTAGAACTATCCACACACGGGAGTAAAATTAAGACAAGATACAAATAACCATCAATAATATAATTCAAAATCCACATATCATACATAGGAACAACAATAATTATAAAATGTTCATTTGATTGAAAATGTACTACTCTTAGATTACATTCAACAAAGCCACTCTTTGGAACTCCATGCTTCACTCCACCTCTATAGCTTCAACATGAGAATTCACAGCCTCCTCTCCTATGGGTTATGTCTTTCAACAGGGAAAGGAATTTACATATATAAAACTATTGGAGGAATACCAAATAATTCATCTACCAACCATTCATTTCAAATTGGGCAAGGAAACGCTTAATACTCATGGTTTTATTATTTTAGCATATTAGAGATAATTTAGATATTACCTCCCATGACTATTTCATCTACACCAATAACAATAATTAAAATGTGTCTCCTCATCAAATACTTTGACTGTAGGCAACCTTATCCTCTTTCTTTTGTTGTTGGGCATGATATTTCAGGTTGATCTCAAAGAAATGTCTTGTAGAAGCCCTGTGGATCTGTAACAATATGGTTGTAACACCTTTTGAATACTTCTAGAAGGATGCATTCTATAGAACAATATGTAATAAAAAAATTATGCAGCATATCTAAACTACAGAAGAAATCTACATGCAAGATAACCTTCATCGCGAGGGATGCTCTTGCATCAGACTCCCCTAGTTGAAAATTTGCGCATCTTGCTCAAAATGTAGGTGAAAAGCATGTGCAGATGGAAGATTCTTCTCTACCCATCTCTATCGCCAATACCCACAACATCTCCATCAATCTTCTAACCCATCATTATACTGCATCTACCCCATACTTTTCTTGTGAATCCATTCCACAAGTCTTTTTTATCTCAACAATGCTTATTGCTTGGAAGTCTTCCCTCTTAGACACCATTTTCACTACCCACTTTACTAATTGCACAGCTAAATCACTGTCTTCTTTGTCAACTTTACCTCCAGTTTTCCTCTTCTTGGATACATCTCCCACCTTCTCTGTTGCATTTTTTGAAAACATGCAACCACACAAAGTACTATGACAATGAAAATATCCCATTTTCTCCTCCTCTAAGAGTGTTGTTGTTGTAGAACTCATGTTTTGATCTTTTTCTCCTTAGTCCACTGCTGCACACATTTTTGTTGACCCACCCCTTTCACATATGCAAAGATTGTACTCTTTATAGCCTTATCCACTTCATCATTAAGAGGATGCAATTTGAATTTCATCCCATCTTTTTCAAATTGGTAGGTGTTCATCCTCCCTATATGCATCACATTCTTGTCAAATTTCCATGGCCTCGACAACAAAATGTGACATGCATCCATGGGAAAAACATTAAATAGAATGCTATCATTATAATCCCCAATATTAAAACTAACCAAGCATTGCTTATTTATAGTGACCCTATGTCCATTTTGTAACCATGACACCCTATATGCCTCTAGATGAGGTGTATACTTCAATTTTAATTTGTGAACAACTTTAGTAGATACCAAATTCTTAGAACTACCACTATAAATAATCAAATCAGAAACACTTACCTTATATTTTGGATGTTGTCCTAAAGAGTGTCTTTCTCTATTCTAGTTCTCTCTCAATCTCTTTCTCAGACTATAACAATATCTTCCTCATCATCATATCTTCCCCTTGCTCTGACTGCAATTCAATCACCTCACTTGTTGCTACTGTTGGTTCAGTTTCAACAAGATGCGTTCTCCCTTCCTTTCTTCTTCCATCCCTCACAAGTTCTGGACATTCAAATTCCCTATGGCCCTAACATCTGAAGCAAATGCCTTCAAATTTGCTTCATCTACCTCTGCCTCTTATTGATCGACCTCATCCTCTATCAACATCAGATCCTGTTCCAATAGGCTATTCCATAGCACTAGAATTGCTTTCACCTTCTTCAACTTGCTTCTCTTTATGTTGCCCTCTTCCATGTCTCAAATATTTCTTCACATTTTGTTGTTTCTCAACAATTTCTCTTCAATTCTCAAGGATCATTGAGAAGCCTCTACCACTAAATGAAAAATCAAAATTGTAAATTCATCTTGAATGGCATAACTTAAACCATTCACATGCCTAGCAATGGATTTTGGACTCTCTTCCTCTGTGTACTCCTTTACTGAATCTTTAGCTAATTCAAATTCTGCAATCTTCTCAACAAATTCAAAGCATAATCCACGGGTAAAAATTTACATTTCAATTTTGACGCCATCTTATCCCACGTTTTGATCTTCCCATTACCACTACATTCTCTATTTAGCTACAACTTATCCCACCCCAAAGAAGAATGGCTTTTCAATTTTTTGCTAGCAAAGCTAACCCTCATAGGATTTCTAATCTACTCAAGTTGAAAGAACTTTTCCATTTCCCCTATCCAATCTATCAATTCCTCAGGATTTAAACTTCTTGAATAGATAGGAATATCAAGTCTAGGCATACCTCCAATAACGCTGATGCCTTTGATTATTCTATCTTCCACTATCATGTTCTCCTTAGATTCTTCTCTTGTAGTCTCTTATTATGCTTCATGATCATTATTATCTTGCACCACATGTGCAATACCCTTGCTTTGGGTTACCTCTATGGCATCCATTCTGGCCATCATTATCCTCATCATTTCTGCAAGCTCATTCATATCTTCTACAACCTCTAGATCTCTTTTTACATGCTCCCCACTTCAACAACATTCATAGATTAGCCAATCTGCAACCATGGTCTTTGTGATCCTCTTCACCATAGGATCAACCTGCTCTAATACAACTTGATGCAAAGAAATGTGCAAAGAGTTGCACAACAAAACATGCACACACCTGAGTAAAACTAAGACAAGATGCAAATAAACATCAACAATCAAATTCAAAATCCACACATCATACACAGGAACAACAATAATTCTAAAATATTTATTTTATTGAAGATGTACTGTTCTTGAATTACATTCAACAAAGCTACTCTCTGGAACTCGAGGCTTCACTCCACCTCTCCAGCTTCAACATGAAAACTCAGAGCCTCCTCTCCTATGGGTTCTGTCTTTCATCAGGGCAAAGAATTTACATATATAGAACTGTTAGAAGAATACCAAACAATCATTTCAGATTCTGGCAATAAATAGTCCCAGTTTTATTATTTTAGGGTATTAGAAATCATTTAGATATTACCTCTCACGACTATTTTATCACACCAATAACAATAATTACAAAGTGTCTCCTAATCAAATACTTTGACTATAGACCAATCACAATAATTACAAAGTGTCTCCTAATCAAATACTTTGACTGTAGGCAACTTGTCCTCTATGTCTCCTAATCAAATACTTTGACTGTATGCAACTTGTCCTCTAATCTTCCTTCTTCCTGTAGTTGTTGTAGTAGTTGTCCTCTAATTCAGAATCACTATTCGAACCACACAGAACCAAAATTCTTAAAACGAATATCTCCAGATTTTAACGAAAAACACTTCTTCTTTGAATTGGGTTGATTTGAAGAAGGGTTCTTTGTCTTCAGTTACAATCAACGTTCAACCACAATCAATGATTTCTACCTGTTGATTTCTTCAGCTGTAGATTTCTTAAGTGATGGACGCATCTATTCAGCAGTTCGGAAAGTTTGAACTATTTCTTCCGTAGTGGCGTTTCTGCAAGCCTATGATGCAATTGAAAAAAACACTATTTTTTCAGTGAATTATATTTCAGGAAAAAATTAAAAAGGATGCAATATGATTCCTACACTAGCAACAGCATCTTCCCCTGGTAAAGTCTCACTTAGAATATCACCGTGTTTTGGTACTTACTATTTTTGCTAGGGTTTTCATGGTTGACAGAAGTTCTAAAATAAGACATTGAACAAAAATTTAGGATCCAGGGTTTGATCCTGTTCTACGTGTACTCACCCTCATCTTTTGACTATATATGTCATAATTTGTATGAGCACTTTACCACTCAAAACAGTTCAAATGTAAAACTTCTCAGATTATGTGTATGGCCTATTCCTAAGCTCATGAAGCCAATATAATTGAGCCACAAAGATAGGTGTATAGCGAATGTAATTACTTAAACATGTTAGGTTCCAGTTCAGTCATTTTCCATGTCATTATTATTTTTCAATGCTGGATTAAATTCAAAATAATGTTGTCAAATTGCATGCTTCTAATATTGTATTTGCTAAAGTATACAGAAGTGTACATACCTACCCCTCTAGATTTGAATCTATGATTTCCTAGGAAGAAATACAGGTTTTGTTATCCTTTATCTAGCTAAGTACAAAGCAATGCAGTTTTCCTTTTTCTCGCTCACTGATCAGGGACCTTGAGTAAATGACTTTGAGCTTTCGTCTTAATTATCCAAACCGTTTATTAGCGATCATTTGCACAATTAACCTTAATTCCCTTCACTGATGCTCAGCCCTCTTCTTTTGTTCATCCCATCACATCTATTTATTCCCAGATTCGGTACCAGTGTTTGCCTGCTGTTTTGTTATAGTTTATATGTTAATGTACTAAAATGGCTTTCACAAAATTTGGAAACAATATTTGGTATTCTATTGAGATTTTGCGTAAGTCTACTGAAATATTCAATTCTTGTGTATTTCTCCATTTTAAAGTTATCTATTTATGTCCACAATTATGTTGGGTGTCTATTCTTTCTGAAATACATACACAGTTATTTCATTCTGGCACCCATGTAAACTGCTTCGCTACTCTACAGTACCCCATCACGTTACTTCGTTCCAAGGCCCACTTTTACCATTGTATTTTCCCTCTGTGCGGCGGGCGGATAACCATTGCAGTGGCTCTTCAGGATTGAAGGGACCTTTTTCCTCATCGTAGTAATTTTTTTGCTGTGGCTCTTCAGGGTCAAAGGGACCTTTTTCCTCATGGTAGTTTTTGTTATAAGGACAGTTTTTGTTACTTAGAATGTTTAGTGCAAGCTAAATTTTTGGCTTTAAAATTGACGTGTCAGATGCTATGATGTATTTTTTAACTAACAACTTTTAATTTTAATTTTACATATTTGATGCTATGATGTATTTTTTAACTAACAAATTTTAATTTTAATTTTACATATTTACTTTCATTGCATCAACAATTTTGAGTTGTCTAATTGATTGCTCACATACTCTTCTCTTGCAACTTCTTGTCTATGTAAAGCATCTTGTCTATGTAAAGCATATGATCAAGTAAAGTATATTATGACTATTTTGTATGAATCGCATAACTAACTACTGTTGAAGGTTTCAAAGGTAAGTTTTCAGAGTTTGCGAAACTCTTGGTAAAGTACATGCATTTTTTTTTGCAAGTCTCTCCATTTTTTTTATTACTGTATATATTTGTAGGTGGAATTGTCACTGGTAGTGTTTCGGGTATCTGGAAGATCAAGAGGGTTTGGCTTTGTTCGCTATGCTATATATGGAGATCATGTAGATAAGTCAAAGAAAGAAGGGATGGTACAGTATTTATGAATTTATGTTATGTTCAGAAATGGTTACTCTTTTACAATACTAACAATTAGTTTAAAATGGGATATATCTGTAGTTTTTACATGGAAGGGTTATTTTTCTGACTTTACAAAACCTAGAGAGACGTTTCTGTATGGTTATATAAAAAAAACAGTTAGTTGAGTCACTTTTTCCATTTCAAGAACCAAATCTTCTTGGTTGCGTAGCATTTTACAGTTCAGTAAGGGGGATGTGTAACTCCTTCCATGCTTATTGTCGAGGTGTCTTTTTTTTTTAAATAATAAAATGTTGTGAAAATTAATAAAATATTATAAAAATAACATGTCTGCTCAAATTAAATTTAAAACATTTACATTTACAATGGCATATATATAACTACACAAATTAGATAAATTAAAAATTTTCTTCAACATTTGAGCATTTTGAGACATTTGATCCCAGCTCTCAGCCTTGGATAAATCTCCTTTTAAAATGAATCTATACTAGTTATACAAAAAAACAGTTAATTAATATGGATGTCATAACATAATTACATAATTTTAGTAACTATGCTTTCAGTTAGATTTGTTCTTCTTCTCTTGATTGATGAATGCAACTAAGCATCTTTTTATGTGGATGTGTAGTTTTTACATAAAATTCTGATTGAAGTATATGTGTAATACACCTTTTACCAAAGATAATGGCCAAATAGCTTTTTTCTAAATGGTGGTATTTATAGGAATATTGATGTACTTGTGTAACTTTACATGACGATTTCAAGGTAACGGCACCTTTTATAAGTTGCAACTTGTAAAGAGTTTTCGTATAACTAATATAATAGTTAATAGGATCTAGATAAATATACATATGAAATCATTAATAGTTTATTCAAAAAGAGAGTATGGGTTTTTTCTCATATGAGATACCAAAAACCAATAACAAATAACATGCAGTATCTGCACATGTCTTACATGTCCTAACTTTAAAGGACATAGTGTTAGAGATAATGTAGAAATGATAGGCAGGTATCTAGTTGATGGGTTGATGTGTACTTTCTATGCTTAGCATGTAGAGGTTTGAGATCCACCTTTCTTGGATCTATAATCTGGTTTGTTATGATGTTTGTCATCTATATATTGTAACTATTTCTTCATTAATAATTGAATTGGTTTTACACCATTCCTGTGTGTGTGTGCGAGCCTTTGGCTCTGCACTTCCTCCTCTCAATTATTAATTTGGTATCAAAGCCCATTGTGGCCTATGGAGTGAAGAGCCCATTGTGGCCTCTTGAGAAGCTCGTTGTGGCTCATTGTGCAAGACTGTTTGTTGTTGTTGATGATTGCCTAGACATCCGTGGCTGAGGACACTTGTGTGAAAATTATTGATGTTGATGTTGCCCGTGTCCATCGCTGGAGTGGAGGCCGTGAGCGCTGGGTGTGAGTGTGGGAGCTAGAGCCGTGAGAAAGGAGGTGGTGAGTGCTATTCTTCAACGTCCACTGATCTGTGTGATTTCTAAATTTGTTGATTGCTGCTGAGATCGTTGTTGATACCTACGTCCACCGCCCACAGATGTGTATGTTGAGCTAAGAATGTTGTGAACACCAATTGTGGTGGTCTATGTGAAGATCTGAAGGAGAACATTTCCAGATCTGGAAGGAGAAGCCGCTACATTGGAGACTGTTGCTGGGCGCAAACATTAAAGGAGCCAGAGATCGTGGAGGAGCCGCCAAAGAGGAAGTCGCTTCTCTCAGGAAGGAAAATCACCAGTACTGCGAGACGCCAGTTTGCTGGGGCGCAGCACTACCGCGTGTCTCGACACTACAGGGGCGTGGTACTGCAGTACTATTGCGTGGTTGTTGGACATCAGGGAGCGGTACTGCTACAGAGAGTAATCGTCGGCAAAAAGAGAAGTCAAGGTGTATTGCTTCTTTCATTTGAGCTGTCAAAGGAGAGTCCCGTGTGGTGTAGAGAGCTGCCAATTGTGAATCACTGCCTGGGATCGCTACACATGCGTTGAAGAGGTAAATCATGTGTATGCATTACGTTGAGTAATCATGGGTCAAGAAAGAAAGCTCAAACAGTTCCGGAGAGAACTGAAACAATTCAGAAGAAAGAATAAAAAACAATATGGAGTGTCTTCGGTTGCAGCTAAAGAATCTTTGCTAGAGGATCAGAATGCAAAAATAGACTAGATCAATGGAGAATTTGAAGAAATAGATGCAATATTGAGAAGATTAATGCATGTTCTGCCATCTTTCTCAAGTAAATTTTTTGAAATTTGGGCAATTAAAATGGAAGGATTGTTTGGTTCAGTAGATCTATGGCAATATGTACAAGATGGCTTTGTTGATTCTCATGATAAGAGAAGAGGTGCACTAGCATTATATCTTATTCACTCAGCGCTAGATGAAAGTAATTTGTCCTATATTTTATATGAATTTGGTGAAGTACAAAATGCAAAAATGTTTTGGGATATTCTAGAAATGGAGTTTGGTGTGGAGAGCAGATATATGGATGAGTCACAGCCTAACAAACCTGCAGAAGCAGAAGTTCGTGAACCTCACTATGTTGAATGCAACCCTTTAGTTGTTGCAGTACAATTTGAAACTAAAATCGAAGATGGATCGAGATATGATGAAGAAATTCTAACTGAACTTGAAAAGATTGCTATCAAGAATGAAAAAGAAATTTATTCTTGAAATGATGAAAGGTGAAGAAGGTTCATTATCTGCTGAATGTAATGGGGATGTCAATGCTATAAATATTGTTGAAACATTGAACTCTAAGATTGCAGTTGAAAGCAACAATGTTGATGCTGTAAGTGAAGAAGGGGCCATCATTCATGTCTTGACACTGCTGACCCATGAGCCAATGTTGCAGAATTCCACTACACGGAATACAGCTGATTACAGACGAACCTAGATGACAATTACTAATTTTGCAGAATATGTTGAACCTGAAGGAAGATCCAGGACAGTAGAGGCGCAATCAAATAATAGAATGCACTATACATCAATGTGTGAAGACTTCAAGCTCTCAAACTGGAAGAGCAGGAAACGAGAAAACATAAACAAATATTATCTGACAACAACTAAGGTCAAAATGAAGAAGAAGGAGGATTGTAGAGTTCAAAGTTTGGAGTCCCAGAATATTAAATTATTAAATTGCTTTGATGATTTGTAAGCCTGGAATTACAGGCATATTGTGATCCATTTCTACATTAAGGGAGGATGTTAGACATAATGTAGAAATGATAAGCAAGTATCTAGCTGATGGGTTGATGTGTACTTTCTATGCTTAGCATATAGAGGTTTGAGATCCACCTTTCTTGGATCTATGATTTGGTTTGTTATGATGTTTGTCATCTATATATTGTAACTTTCTTCATTAATAATTGAATTGGTTTTACACCATTCCTGTGTGTGTGTGCGAGCATTTGGTTCTGCACTTCCTCCTCTCAATTGTTAATTCATAAAATATGCTAAGTTTCAATATGATTCAGGTTAGTTTGACACCATAAGTATCTTCATTTGTTATTTTAGTCATTATTATATGGTATGTTATTTTTAAAATTCAATTTTTTTTAATAACAAAATAAATCTTTTAAAAGTTATAGTTACAATTTGAGCAGCTCATGGCCATATTTGCAGCGCGATTCACATAATAGATAGAGATTTTTTAGATATTTTTTAACAAAGTTTAGTGCTTAGAGTAGGCATTCCCTTTTTTATTTGAGTTGAAGTGACTCCGATTACTCAAAAACTATTCAAAAGTGTATTGAACGTTAGTTGCAGGTGCCACAGTATGGATAATCATTCTAAAATTCTATATATAACTACTTGATTAGAGTGACTGATACTAATATGAGTTTGTGACTTTCGGATGGAAAATTTGGAAGAAGATTCCAAGAACAATAGTGGAGCCTTAACATGCAAATATCAAATATGATTCTTCTAAATATAATATGTTGGCTTGTCTAAATTTTGAGACTGAAGTTAAGATCATATGTGCTTCTTAGTTGTTCTTATCCTACTCAATATGTTCTTCGAACATTATGTAAGAGTGTCTTCAAGAGTCTGTCCTTAGAAACTCAAATATTTATCATCTCCTTCGTGGTTTTGTCTCAAGCTTTATGCAATCAGTGTTAGCTCGTCAATCGTAAGATGTCTATTGACTCGTTTTCCATAGAGTATGCTTGTGGGATTTGTATTCCACTCTCTTTTGTGCCACGAAATTTTAAAAGGAAAATGTTTGACCACCATTGCACAATGACTCCCTTCTACTTGTTTTCCTAGAATGTTTATTAAAATGAGTTGGATATCCCTTCTATAGGATATGGAACACCCGTTTCTTTATAGGATGGACATAATCATTTCAAGTGAAATGAGAATCTATGACTATGCTTTATTAATTCCTAAAATATCCATTAAAATAAGTTTTAATGTTTAAAATTTGTGTTTTGGAATTGTTTATAGGACATGAATATCTTTCTATTTAAAAACTTATTACCTCACATCCCGCCATTTCTTCATAGAAGGGACAAAAGCATCTAAGGTGAAATGAGAATCCTTGGTTATGTTCTATATTTTTTCAAAATACTCATTGAAATAACTTGAATATGCTCAACATTTGTGTTTTGGAACTATTTATATGACATAATTGTTTTTATATTTAAAAACCTACTAATCCACACATCCATTCAAGCAATTGGTTTTTGATAACATATAAACTCCAATATACCGTGATCTTTCTATCTATTGGCAATATAGAAGAGAGTGGTGTGTTCTACTTACATAACGCAAAGTGATCCACATCACCCCTTTTTTCATGTTTCCTTAAAAAGCCTAGTAAAATAAGTCAAATAACATTGAAATTTGTGCTTCCTCAAATGTGTTGTTCAGATTTGTCTATAAGAAAAATTATTCTATTTTAAACCTTGCTATCCCACATTGGTTGATAGAGTTGGGTTATGATAATGTAGTGTCCTACTTCCAGCTTGGACCATGACTATATAATTATGTTGTGTTATCTAAGGGCATTCAATGACGAATGACCTGGCTATGTGTGGAGACTAGTACCTTGATGAATAAGTTGAATGTTTAAAGCTATATGTTATTAATGATGATGATCAAATGTTTATGTTTCCATGAAATTATGAAATGATGATTTGATGGTGATCATTTTTTATGTTTCCACGAAATTATGAAATGATGATTAAATGATACAATTATGTTATGTATATCATGTACTTTTGACAGGTTGTCAAGTATGACAGGGAAGAAAGGAACATGTGGTGCAAGGTTGAGTTGGTATCGCGTAGACTCCAAATTGAGACGAGTATCCACGACAGGTGATGTTAACCTGATGTAAATTAATATATAATGATTTTTCCTCGAAATATTTGATGCACATGGTGTTTCATGTATAGGTACAAGATCACAATTTCCAATCGGTCCTCATCACATAATGGGGATGAATGGGAAGAAAGGAAGTATGACTAGCAATTACTCCATGTAGCGAGTTGAAAAGCGAGAGAGGATTTTTTTCTTCATATGCATGTTTCCATGAGGGTAGGCCACGGACTCAGTCACTCACGAGGATTAGACTAGGAGGAACGCAATAAGGACCCGGCCTCATTCCCTAGGAACCATGTGCCTCTGAGTAGAGTCAACCAAACTTAGTTAACGAGGTCTTAGTCGTCGTACCGCCCCCCACCATGGAAGAGGGAAATTCAATAGTTAGTAAACACCATGTGCACACACAAAAATAAGAGAAATTGAAGGAATCACCTAAGAGATAATTTAGTAGATAGATTGAGGATAAATCTCAATAAATAAATAGAAAAGTATGAATTAGTGAGAAAAGTGACACTTTTGGGGTGAATAATAAAAGAAAAATTAAACGGAAAATTCTTAATTATGCATGTGTAAGATGCATGGAAAGTTTTGAAAATCTACAAAGAGAAGGAGAGAGCACGAGGCTCTCATCTCTTTTTTCCCTATTGTTGGATGGCATAGACGATGCCATATTCACGTGGTAACTACTGAGAGTTTGATTCGTCATGTACAAAGACGGTTGGGATCCCTTTAGTGAGATCTACTTACCTTGACTACGGTAGATTATTTCTTACATTCATCCCCATTGTTGATCAAGAGTTTTAGGGGAAGAAGACTCATTGGGAGCCGTAGGGTGGTTTCCGGTCGACATCCAATGTTTGGCGATTGAAGCATGGACTTGAGGCGGATCTTCTACATCCTTTCATAGCCTTCGGTACTTCATGACAAGAGGTTATAGGTCAACCAATGTTATGTATGGTTTCTTTTATTTATGTTGGTTAAATAGTGATTATTATTGTTATTTCTATGTTAGATTAAAATTCTATTGTTTAAATCATAGATCCGAGGTTGACTCAAAAGGAAAAATGTTGTTGGTTAAATTCTGGATCTGATATTTTCAATATGTGTGTAGTAAGAAAATTGTTGATGGTTAAATTATCAATATGTGTGTAGTTATTTAGTGGTTTGAGCAAGGTCCGTGGAGGGTCCCTACATTTAGTATTGCTCGGACTTGAGGGCTCCTCATTTCCTTGACCTCATTACGGGTTAAAAGGGGGATGCTCATTTAATGTTTCTTCTATTTTACATGGTAGCATATCGATTGGATATAAGGATGATTGTTATTATTGTTCCATTACATATCTGCAAAAGAAAATGAAGTCATTGTTATCTTGTTTTCTTCTAACTAGGTAGATTTTATTTCAAGTTCCTTTCCACGTAGATTCTTTCATTGGATCGATTTTAATTGTTTATTGGTTGTGCAATTTACTTTATGCAAGTTTAAATCCGCAACCAAAAATGATTGTGTTTTCTCTAAATAGGTCACTTTATGCAAGTTTAAATCCGCAACCAAAAATGATTGTGTTACAAGACAGGTGATAAGGTATTTTTATGAGTGAAACCGTAGAAAAGTTCAGTAAATTTTGGCAAGGGAGCCAAGTTAGCCCTTATATTTGTATCGATTTGACTTGCCATCATCTTTATGTATGATACACAATGTTTTCCATGTTTCTGTATTACGCCACTGTGTACGAGATGCTTATCATGATATTGATCTAAGTAATGTGCAGATAACGGACGATGTGGTCGTGATGGCCGAACCGATCCGTGTGCTGGACGAGCGAACGCGACAGCATAGACACCTCATGATAGACCAGGTCAAAGTGCATTGGGACAGTTATAATCCTAACTCTTCGACCTTGCTGTATAGAGTCTCCTTGGATTTATTTTTTATCTGGTAGTGCCGGATGACATCCAATAAATTTTAACAAATACCCTAAACCTTCATAGCTCTCTTCTAAAAAATGACACTTCACTTAAAATTCTTAAATGTGAATGTCATTTTATAAGTGAAACGAACTCTTTTCAAAAGTTGCTTTCATATAATACAAAATCCCCTCCATTTTTTTACTTTTTACGAGAAAAGAAAATGCTTCCGGAACTTCCATACGATTCTTCTCATGCAACTCCGTTTACATGGATTCCTCAAACGGCGGTCTTCTCTTTACCTTTACGGACGGATCTTCTTCACACTAGTCTCTTCCAATGCTGTTCTTTACGTTTTTGTTTGCACGTGGATTCTGTCTTCACGAGAATTCTTTTTCAATGGCGTCAAGGTTCTCTTTATGGCCTTTTCTTCACACAAAATTCTTCACGGCTTGGACTGTTTGATCAACAAAGGCAAACTCTTTCACGACTGTTTTGTTTTATTCAACCGGCGGCTAGCTTTTCATCACACAGCAAGCTTCTCAGCACACTCTCCCATGGCGGTCTTCCAAAAACCAAATCGCGCTTGGCATTCTTCACGGTGAAATAATACTCCACAACACGACATATTCTTACTTTTCTATCGTAGATAGTAGGCTGCGGCTAGACAATCAACACGGTTGGATTTGCTCCTGGGTCTCTTTAAGAGACTTAATCAACACGGTTGGATTTGCTCCTGGATCTCTTTAAGAGACTTTAAGTGTCACCGGCCTAGGCTTTTTCTATCTCTCTCGAGCGTTCCATACAATCCGAAAGCGACAAGTGCGGCACTAACGTGATATTGCTAGTTGGGCTTGGCAATCAATCGCAAGTATCACCCTAACTAAGCCTTACCGAAACCAGGACCAACCTGCCTCAGACACCATTGAGATGTGCGGAATGAAGTGTTTGTTTCACCCTAGGCGATGCATCCAACAACATTGCCACGCATCCTTAGACCATGAAGTTTAGAGGCATGTTTTCCCTTGAGCCAATGCTTGGATAACCGACAACCTGCCTAATGCAACACAAGCTCAGCTAGTATCAATCCTTGAGGATGCCTAGAGGGTGTTATCCTTGCAGCCTGCCAAGTCCAACCACATGCTAACATATTGATGTGTCCCTTAGCCTCCGTCAATGGGCATTGTTCTAACCAAGTGTTCGCTTACACAAGCTAGGCATACTTCGCATCATCCTCCTTGGTCCTCCTAACGATCCAACATGCTAGTACACCGTCCTGTCCCATTGAGGCTACAACCAACAGCCGGCCACCAAATCTACCAAAATTCGGGGTCGTGACATTAAGTCTGCTGTATATCAAAATTAATTTTATGGAACAAAGACACACACAAATAATTAAACAAATTCAATGATAAACAAGCTGCTGCTCTTATTTTTTATTGATAAGAGATACGATCATGCAGCTTGATGCTTACAATTGATCTGAAAGCTTGTATTTGAACACATACAACATGTAAAACCTAAACCCTTTAAACTTAGCGTGAACTGACTAACGGATACGGATGTATGGAAGAGTCTAAAATGGACTGCTAGAACTGATCTGATCTTCTAACTTTGCATGGCAAGAATAATACCATTTTCTAACACGCATTACTTAAAACGGTAGAAGGAAGAGTTGTAAATGTTCCAATAAAGGGAGCTCACAAATATCCTCTTGGTGACCATTTTCAGATCGATAAAAAGGATATTTTCTCGATATGTGGTGAGGCTTTCCTGGATATACACAAAACAATTATGAGAGATAGTAAGATTCTTCTATCGGCTTCGGAGCTCCTATACGTGCTAACATGAGCTAAGGGGTTGGTGGTTCGGCAAATGTTACAATTATATTATTCTTGCTGGTCGAGTTTGGACGCCCTTGGGGAAAAAAAATTATCCCAACAAGTGATTTCCACCCTCAATCCTTATTCATGAAATCTGAACCGAACCAAATATCGGATGAGGACTAAACTCCACACAAACTAATAAAACTAAACCTCATAGATTTGACCAGATACACACAGAACCTAGAAATGCAAGGCAATGGCCAAGAGTACTAGGGTAATAGGGCTAGTCGTTTACACTCTAATTCGTGAGCCTTTTCACAAACGCCATGTTTGAGATTCCATATGTGGAAGCGAGAAAACACAAACAAACAAAAAAGTTTGGCCAAGTTTTAGGATCTCCAGATTCACAGTATGTGAAGCCAGAAATCGTCGCAGCGAGGGTGCACTGGAACAATATCTTGCAGAGCGGCGCGTAGGATAAAAGACAACCTGTTAGACATGCCACAACCTATAGAGTTGACAATCCCATCTAATCTAAATGGGTATCAAGTTTTATTGGGACCGTGTGTGCCTTGACCGACCTAATTTAAAAGCCCTAAAGTGAAATCTAAAGGATCGTTTCAATTAATCATTAGATCTCCTCATTTTAATATGGCAACAATGGCATTTACATGTGTGTTCATTCATATAAACAAAGTATAAATAAAGTGATTGGGTAGTATAGCATGTATAGTATAGCTCTAGCATAAAATTTGTGCATTTTTAAGGCTCTCTCTCTGTGCTAGTTAAAACTCACATATTTGTTCCATTACACAACTAGAGTCACAATTCTCAGAGGCAAGAAAAGAGACCGGGCAGAAACAAAGCAGCAGGAGGGAAACGAAGGAGGAAGCAGATTATCCATCCATCACATTGTGAGGAACAGCTGAACGAGCACAGCTTAGCACACATCGATCCATTAGCTACAATTATTGAAAGCACCTAAACCATTTGTAATTTCAGCAATTGGGATTGTTGTTCTAGACTAATTGTTGAATTTTAAAATTACCCATATCCTTGTTATCTGGTGGAAATTGAGATCTGAGCACTCCAAATTGTGATTTTGGCAAGAATTGCTCTGCCAAATTATACCGAGTGGAAATGTTTAGTTCATAGTGAACATAATACAAATATAAAACCAAAAAATTAGATTTGTTAAATAAAAAATTACATCTCAGTGATTGAAATTTCATACCTATAAAATTAACATATGAAAAGAGAAAATTGAACAGTGAAAATGGTGGATACGATAACACTCTGTTTTAAACTTTTAAATTGTCCTACCATTGCATGACTGAGTGCAAAGTTATTTAAATTTATTTGCCACTGCTTGATACCGGGATTGCACAGTATATTTAAATAATAAAGTCTCCTTATTTGAAAAAGAATTTAACTTTTAAATTGTCCTACCATTGCATGACTGAGTGCAAAGTTATTTAAATTTATTTGCCACTGCTTGATACCGGGATTGCACAGTATATTTAAATAATAAAGTCTCCTTATTTGAAAAAGAATTTAAATTAAATAATAAAGTCTCCTTATTTGAAAAAGAATTTAAATTTTGGTTTGTAATAATATTTTAAAAAAATTATATATTATTTTAATTATTTTGTGATAATTATATACAAATATAAATAAATTGTTTCATGGATAAGTTGATTGAACTTGATGCAAATTTACAAATTTATATGTTTTATCATAAATTTATCATATATTTGACAAAATGCATTTTACTTTTAAAATAGTATCAAAATCAATAAACTTTTAACTTTAAGTCAAACCCTAATTGTTAAAGCTTAAACATTATAATTTAGGTTAGTTTTTATATTAAGTTTATTTTATTTTATAAAATAAAATTGATAACTAGTTAGATAATATTTTTTTGGAATACATTATTAAAAAAAAATTGGAATGTAATTTATATTTGATATTTAAATTTAAATTTTCATATTTTGAATAATAATTACATGTTTCAATGAAGAATAAATGTTACATAAAATTTTTGAAAAGTTTATCTATATTTTTAATTTTTTATAAATTTGAAAATTATGTTTTTTAATATATAAATAATTTACTTCCTTATTTTTTTCGTATTAGATTTTTTTATTACATATTTTCCATATCAAATGGCATTTGAATCCATATTCGTATTTTAATTATGCTAAGTTAGTCCTTATACAGCTCCCTTGCAGAACATAAACCAAAAATATCTTTGGTTAATACTGAAGGTAATATAACTTCCCGATTGAAATGTCACTGCGGCAGGAAAGGCTATCCTTGATGTGTACCTTTATTTGGAGATACGCATAATGTCAGACCACCTTAATCGCTAAATTTAGTACTTAACAAGACCTCAAAGTATCGTCATGTTTCCTTTATTTTAAGGAGAGTTGCCGATTTGGTTAAGAAAGCATATTGCCAATTTTAGAAAAAAGCATCCTCATTTTTTATTATTTCTTAAAGGGTAGAAACACTTTTCTGAGGATATGTGTTGTTACGTTGTAGTTTTTTCAAAGATTTAATTTGATATTTTTATCAACGAGGGTGTTACTTTTTGGGGAAGACGATTCGGTGAAATGTATTTTTAGTTTTATACTTTGGGATGAAATATTTCTCTTTCTTTTTTAAGTTTATTTTTAGTTTTTTGAAAGTTGTATATATTTAAATATTTTAAATTTAAATAGAGTTAATAACTTATAATTATCAATCAATGGGATTATGAAAATTGAAAGCTTTAATAAAGTAACAAGAGTCACTTGGTGCACCAGCTTTGCAGTTAGTTATGAGGAAGAGTGTTTTCCAATAGAAACAATTGTTAAAGGATTTTTTTTTTGCATTTGTTATGAAAGCAAATAATAATAGTTTAGAGGTTAAAATTCAACTAACAAAGCTTCATGATATAACTTAGATTAGATATGTTTGAGGTTAAAAGGGATGTTGCAGGATTTTATCATGTATCTGTTGGTACTGAATATGTATACTTGTCTATAGACGAGATCTTTGATGAACCGATCTAGATGCTTCAACTGCACCTGCCTATGCTTCCTTTCCCTCCTTGGCTTTAGCATATACCCTTACATTTTCCTAACTTCCCATTTGAGCTCTAAAGGTTCCATAAAAGGTTAACAATCCATGTGGGCTCTAAAGGCTTAAGAGGCAGTCACACCGATCCCCTTCAGGGACAGAACATATCCTTCGAAGTGCGTTGAGTAAGGAATACGTTGAATCAACTGACAATGCATTATGACACAGTTTACAACATACATATTATTATCCCTCGATGGGGGGCTCCTAATAGGATAGATGTATGCCCACCAACACCCTATTATGGGGCTTAATTCAACCCGATTATGGGGTGGCCATATCCATGAACATCATTACACCAATACTAGAAGAATAAAAAGTGTCCTATAAGAAGAACATATATTATGGGGATACCTTAACCTTAGTAGTAGAAGTAATAATGCATCATTTTAAATGACCTATTAATCTTCCTTTGAAAACTTGGCTATATGCATTAATATATATTCTAACAATATAATAATAAATTCAATAATTTTTTAATTGAATTCCAAAAGCAGCATAAACTTGAGTTCTCAAGGGCCTTAATAGGTGTGTAATAGGTGTGAAGAGAAAAGATAATGGGAATTAGTATAAGTGTTTGTTCAAGCAACCCAATATTTTACCTATTTTATTTTTTAAGTCCAACATTAAGATGCCATCAAACTCACAAATTCGATATTTTATTTGTGAATTTGAACCTATTATATAGAAAAATCTGTCAAACTTACATAAATCCAAATGATATCTGAAGAATAAAACATAGTCAACTAAGAATATCATTATAGAGGATTGCTAATACAAATCCTCAGCTTGCATGATCAGAATCATAAATAAGTATGCGTAAATTTATATACAACATTACACATCACCATAAAATTTCAAAGATGGGAATAAAAGTACCCATCATTTGACTGTATAATTTCAATAACAAGTCATATAATTATGCATGGATCCTAGATCTATCTCTATTTGGAGAAACCATAATGCTAAAATCCAAACCTCTATAAATAGTATAATTCCACAATAAATCCTCGACCTTTCCAAAGGAATGTAACGTTCAACATGAATTCTTAATGTTATTGCATTTCAAGCTGCACTAGAAGTTATTTGACCAATCCTTTTCAAATCGAATATTTCAATCCAATAGCCATATGGATCCTTGATGAAATCCAAACCCTTCATCGTCCTTGCACATGAGTAGCGATTTTTTAAAAAGGCAGAAAACCATTGCATATGAAATTAGTATGAGAAACCCAACAAAATATATCTATCTCTAGCATCAAAAGATATGATGGATTTTGACAATATATTTAAGATGGTTTCTAATCTAAAACATAAATAAGCATATTCTAAGTACTTCAACGTTGTTCTTGTTCAATATTTATTATGATAATCATTTAAGTCACAAGTGCAATAAAGAGTTCCCTCCCTTGATTTCATTGATAGTGAGGATCCTAACATTGTAAGTAGTAAGTAATGACCTAAGCTTCATTATATTTGTAGATAAGTTCTTTAACTGCAGGTAAAGGGGGAAGATTCCTACTTCGAGTAAGTCTAGAGACGAATCTAGGAGTCCCCCTCTCCACAAGTGTGTCATCATCTTAAATTTTGTCTAAAAAGTAATGGGAACATCATTGTTGTAGAATCTTATGAGTTGAAAAAGTTATTCCTTTTAAGGAGTTTGCGCCCCTCTTTGGCACTTGATCCCTCATGAAGGCTTTCAATATATTTATGTTGTAGAGAGGGAATAATAGTTAAGCAGCCATTTAGCATGCGGGAAACAATGGAATGTATGTTCCATATGACCTTGCTAAGATGATTAACATGGACTTGAAAATACAAATCTATATCTAATAGACATTAGCAAATTTGAGCCAAATGCTGTCAAAATTTTGGGGTTTTATAAAGAAGGGAATGCACCCACACATACCTAATTTGCTTAGTTATTTTGTGAATTGAATTAATTTCAATTTTTTCAGGAGAAAAAGGTGAGAAACATTTGTTGTGCATATATTTTTTTAAAAAGCGATATTTGCAATTTTTTAAAATGCCTATAACCAGAAAAAACAAACAAACAAACTTGAAGGGATTTCATCAAATTTTCAGGTTAGGTGGATCAAGATTTTCAGGTCATTCTTGTAAACCGCAAATCCTGGTGCTTATGAAATTTCGTACATAAACAATCCAATAGTGAAAAATTTATATCTTGCTAAGGACACATGGATAGGGTTTCAAGTTCCTTTTTTCCTTCTAGAAATTTTGTAACTCGTAAGTATTTCCAGAATTTAAGATCTAATCTATCATCAATAAGTTGACTATTGACATGAAACATATACTAAAAAGAGAGCTACAAGGATATGAATGGCAAATATTATTCATTCAAAATTATCATAAAAATAGAACATACCATATGTGATGTCCCCAAGTGAAATAAGCACACGATTTGTTGTGATATATTACTAGTGTTGGTTTGGTATTGATTTAGTGTTACCCAGAGAAGTAGATGCACACAGAAGCAAAGATTAAGGGTTACCTTTCTATAAATAATAAGGAGTTATTTGGCTCTGCGAAGCCATGTCAAACTCATCTCTAGGCCCAAAACCAAAACCCTGGTGAGAAATTGCAATGATTGACTACATACGTAGTATAGCACCTTCGATATGTGCTCAATGAATCTAGCTCTATAATAGTCAAACTGCTTATTAATTCTTCCATTCATAACAAAAACCTAACAAAAATATATGCTATTGTAAACAAGTAATGAATGAAAATGTTGTATACCTCTTGGGTTAAATGATAAGGTTCCAGGCGCATTTTATGACTGTAACAAGTGTTCATTGTTATCTTTTCCGAAGAACCTTGAAGCTAAACAACAAAACCTAGGAAATTAATGAGTTAGTAAAGCTTTGACATAGTTTACACCACATGCATGGGAACTGGAATCTAATCTTTGTCCACATTCTCCAAGTGTATTGATTGGATAGTCTACATAGCCATGTACCAATGATATTTAATGTGTGACAATGCGTCAAATATCGAGAAGAGATATGGAAAACAAGGATTTAAGAAATTACAATCGATTGAAAAATAAAAGCAAGCATAGGTTGTAGCCCGTCTAGACTCAACACTCATCCCATATCTGAGGCATAATCAATTTGGGCATACACATAACAACTATCATCCAATCCATGCATTAAACCTTTCTCGTGAATCATTTAACCAATAAGTCCGACACTCCATGCTGACGTTTACCTGCCACCTCCTTTTGAGGAAGGAAAAATGAGGTATATTGTTGAAACATTGAGAAATGTAAAAAATTATAGTTTCCAAGGCCAAATTAATAGGGAGTCGACAAAATATATATATATATATATCCCCTGTCAATGATATAACAATTGAGTTTTTATATGATATATAAGGTCTCAAAATATTTGTTTTAGTTGTGACCATATATATTTAGATGTGGGAACAAATTGTGGGGAATGAATTTCTTCTTAACCAATTCCAAGAAGCCTAAAGTCCATTCATTATGTAATCCACTATTATCTTTAATAATGCCACTTTTACTTAGCTTCTTCTTTTATTTTGGTAAGTGCTCTCCTTTTTATTTATTTTTAGTCTCTGCCTAGCTTGCCAAGCAACAAGGACTATAGAAATAGCTTTGGGCGATTGTATTAGTCTTTGCACAGAGTCCAAAACGTTTTATCCTAATTTTTCTAGGTGATATTCCCTTCCAACCAATCAGGAATTTCGGAACCTTATTTGGCCTCTTTTTGAGGCACAGTCTACTTTTCCGTGGTGCTCTAATTCAGTGCTTTCCTTTCCCACTAGGACTTCGACTGTCCTCCACTAGCATGTCATGCATGCCCTTGACCTGCATGTCATGCACTTGCAATGTTCCCACTGCCTCAATCAAGGATCGAGATACATCACCTGCAACTACCACGACCTCCTTTGTTGCAGTGGATGTACCTTCTACATGGCCTTTGGTGTGTTGGTCACAACCTTTTTCTACACCACCTTGTCTGGGAAGTAAATATCTCTTTTAAGCACACTGTTCGACCTAGTGGAAACCACTATAGCCTCCACCTAAATGTCAGCAGTCAAAGCGCTCAGGGTAATTGGAGCCCACGATTGATGGTAAGCCAACAGAGAACATAGAGGGTGGGAAATGCTCTGTTCCTAACTTACTGGGATTGATGAGAATCCTCTCGCATGGGGATCTCCCAAGAGGAGTCCACGCCTAGCAGCTGTAGACATGTCTATCCAAATAGCCGAATTTGAAGGTGCGGCTTCTGTGAAATCATGTACTGCAAGTACAAGAAAGAGGTCAGTATTTTTTGTCTAATAGAAATGCAATGGTCTCAGGACAAGTACAAGAAAGAGGTCAGTATTTTTTGTCTAACAGAAATGCAACTGTCTCAGGACCAGAGTTCATGGTCATTACCTGCATGCAATATTCTTGCTCATATGAGTATTCCAGTAATTTTTTATTTCATTATCTGTTCATGCAGGAACTCTTCTTGCTATCGATGCCCAAGGTTGATTTCAAAATGTATTTTGCAGTTTCTTATCATTTGCCTCCATAATAGATCTTATATATAACGTTGCATTTAACATACATAGAAATAGCGATACTATGCATGTTACCATCAGTAAAAATATGCTCCTTTTGCTTGGTCATTTTATTCTTCATGTAATCCCTGATGAATAGAGCAGAAATAAACTCCACGATATTTATTCAATAATTTGTAACAGAGATGTAAAATATATAGTGGATGAAACAAAAACAGTTTCTCTCCTGGACGGTTTTATTAACTATATCATGTAACTAATCCTAATCAAAACATCCTGAAGGATTTAGTTAACATCCCCCCCTTAATCCAAAGGGTCATTTGACATGCCTAATAACATTCTGAATTTTTCAAACTTTTCACGTGCCAATGCTTTAGTAAATATATCAGCAGTTTGTTCTGAAGTAGGACAATGAGTCAAATGAATAGTTTTAGCCTCAACATGATGTCGAATCAAATGATATTTGGTATTGATATGTTTGGTTCGATCATGGAATTTAGGATTCTTGGCCAATTGTATTGCAGAAGTATTATCAACAAAGAGAGGCGTTGAAGTCTTTTGTTTCTCCTGCAAATCTTCAAGAATTTTTCGAATCCAAATGATTTCTTTTGTGGCTTGAGCTGCTGCAACGTATTTGGCTTCAGTATTAGAATCAACAGGAACTGATTGCTTTCGTGATCTCCATGTGACAGCTGCTGATCGAAGATTCATCAAATAACTTGAAGTAGACACCCCATGCTCTTTATCTCCATCAAAATCTGAATCTGAATAACCAATAAGATGAAAGTCTGAAACTTTAGAGTATTTGATGCCAAACGACTGAGTACCTTTTAAATATTTTAGCACTCGTTTTGTTGCAATCCAATGACCTTCACAAGGTTGATGCATAAACCTGGAAAGTATTCCTATAACAAAATTTATGTCAGGACGAGTAGTAGTAAGATAAATCAAGCCTCCAACAAGTTGCCTGTACTTTGTCGGATCTTCACATGCACTTCCTTCATGTGAACTAAGCTTTTGATTCTGCTCCATTGGAGTAGAAACAGGATTACAATCCAACATCCTGAATTTACTCAACAAATCTCCAATATACTTCTTCTGAGAAATAAATATATACTTAGGTTTTTGATCTACTTCAATTCCTAAATAATAATGAAGTAATCCCAAATCCATCATGTCAAAAACCTTTTGCAGCTCCTTTTTAATAAAGACTATGTAGTCATCACTATTCCCTGTGATAAGCAAATCATCAACATAGACAACTAGATATACAATTGATCACCCAACTTTCTTAACAAATAAAGTTGCATCATCTAGATTGAAATGCTTATAATTCAATTTGAGAAGATGTTCAGTTAACTTCTCATACCATGCTCGGGGTGCTTGTTTCAAGCCATATAAAGATTTCACCAATTTACATACCTTATGTTCTTTTCCTTTAACAGAAAAACCTTTCGGCTGAAAGATATAGACATCTTCTTTTAGATGTCCATTTAAAAAGGCATTTTTTACATCAATATGATGTATTTTCCATTCATTTTGAGCTGCAAGAGAAAACAAAGTTCTAATAGTGCCCCATTTTGCAGTAGGAGCAATGTTTCTGTGTAATCAATACCTTCTTTTTGAGCATACCCCTTTGCTACAAGTCTTGGCTTGTATTTGTCAAGTGAGCCATCGGCCTTATATTTAGTTTTATAAACCCACTTAGAGCCAATTGGTTTGATGCCAATCGGAGGGTCCACCAACCTCCAAGTGCCATTTTTAATAAGAGCATCATATTCTTTCTGCATTGCATCTTTCCATTCATTACAACTAGCAGCTTCTTCAAAAGTAGCAGGCTCATTAACAGAAATAGAAAAATTTAACTCAAATTCATCAAACCTTTTTGGAATTGTCTTTGTTCGTGTAGATCTACGAACTGATTGCTGCAGTGATGGCTGAATAGTTTCTTCAATTTCTGATTCTGCACTCTTGTCATTCAATTCTGCATTATTGTCATCTATTTTTTCTTCTACAGAATCATTATTATCAACAAGTTTTTCTTCATTCTCACGTGTTGATATGGAAGGAAAAAATAATTTAAGGAAAATCCACAGACTGATCTAGAATCTGAATCCCCCCTTCACGATGTGGAAGATCATTATCCCATTCATAATAAAACTGCTTGGAAGGGAATTTATCCAAATGATTGAGTTGTCTATCAATAGTAGAAGCATCTTTAGCAAATTTAAGAAAAACTACATCTCTTGAAACAACAAATTTCTTGTTCTCCTCATCATACAACCTGTAAGCTCTGGAAGTATTAGAATATCCCAAAAAAATACATTTGCGGCTCCTGGTGCCCAATTTGTTACGTTGTTGTGTAGGAATCAAGGCAAAGCAAGGAGAACCAAAAACTCTAAAATGTTGAATAGCAGGAAGTCGACTATACCACATTTCATAAGGAGACTTATTATTGATGGCAGTAGAAGGACACCAATTACGAATATAGACTACACAAAGTACTGCTTCTCCCCAAAACATCAACTTGACATTTTGAAAAAACATCATAGACCTTACCATATTAAGCAAAGTTTTGTTCATGCGTTCTGCCACACCATTTTGTTGTGGGGAATAAGGAACGGTGATTTGATGTTTAATACCATAATCTTGTAAGTACTGTTCAAATTCATTAGAAGTGTATTCGCCGCCATTATCTGATCGAAGAGTGCCAATATTAAGTTGAGTTTCATTTGTAATCCATAAATGAAAATTCTTAAAAGTTGCAAAAACTTGAGATTTCTCTTTCAACAGGTAAACCCAACACATCCTGGTGTAGTCATCAATAAATGTTAGCAGATATTTGTTACCATTGGCAGAAAGAACAGGCATGGGCCCACATAAATCTGAATGTATAAGACCTAACTTCCTGGAAGCTCTGGAAGTAGACCTATGAAAAGTTTGTTTACAATGCTTGCCTAAAATACAAGCATTACATGGAGACAATTTTCTTGGAACAGTAGGAAGCCCCTGTATACCTTGTTGTTTCATAATTCCGATACTATCATAATTGATATGACCAAAACGAGCATGCCACAATAAGCTGGAGTATAGAATATCACTATGCTGAGACAAAAGAGCTAAGTTGGATAAAAAAGATGATGTCCCTTTTAGTTTTAAGAGTTTGTCTTCTTCAACACCAGTCATAACAATCACAGCATCAGATGTTCTTTGTATCCCAATTATACCATCAAACATATGTATAGAATGCCCTTGTTGCCTAACTTGTATGAGAGACATCAAATTTCTTTTTAATTGAGGAATATAAAGAACATCATGCAAAATATAATCAGCAAGTCCCGGTAACTTAAGTCGAATAGAACCAATACCAGAGGGCTTCAACTGTGACTTATCAACAAAATAAATTATACCATCAATATGATCACTAAATGTCTCAAAACAATCTCTTCTAAAGGTCATATGACATGTGGCTCCAGTATCTAAAATCCAAGTATCTTCCCACAAAGCGAAATAAGTGCTAAAAACTTCATTAATACTAAGATTACAATGTGCAACTATATAGTGAGCAGATTCATGTGGTTTTCCTCTGTCTGGAGGCTGTTGCTCTTTCTTCTCATTAATCTTCTCCCAAGGAGCACGACAATAACTGGTAGTATGACCAAGTTTTCCACATCTATAGCATTTAACAGATTGCCTATCATTCTGAACATATTTTTGATGTCTGTCATCTTGATGATGATTACCCCCCCTGCCTCTAAATGTTCTCCTACCACGACCTCTGCTACTAGTAGACTCCCCTCTAGGTTTCTGCTCTTTCTGGGCGAGACACAAAGTCTCAACAGTGGAACTAAAAAGAGATTCCTTCTTCCCAAAGGCTTTCTCTCTTTCAGCAATTTTCTCAACAAGTGTTTCAAAGATCATAGCTTTCATTTGTCCACTAGCCTGAAGTGATTCTAAATAATGAGTATAGGTAGGATATAGAGCTTTAATAAATGCAGTAAGTTGAATGTCAACTTTTACACCAGTTGCATCAATATCATGGAAAATAGCTCTAATTTCAAAAGCAAGTTTCATTGGATCATTATCTTTTAATTCTAAGTTAAATAACTTCATCAACAATTGTATAATCTCAAGCTCAGAATTGGAATCATACAAATCTTTTAGTTTCTTTAATGCTTCCCAAGCACTTTTGCTAGAAACTAAATGTCTACTTACTTCTTCACTTACAGAGGCAGTGATCAAGGCATAAGCGTTCTTGTCTTTGTTTTTCCATAATGCTAACTCTTTGGTATTAGTAGGTGGTGGTGGTAATGGTGGTACTACTTCTTCTCCATCTTTCTTATTTTCTAAATTCTCATTTTCACAAATTCCATCCCACATATCATTAAAAATAAGGGTATTTTTAACTTTTCGAAACCATTCCTGATAATTTTCTTTTCTAGACAAAATAACTCCAATAAATGTAATTAGAGAATGCATATTAGCTATACAGTCTTACCAAAATTTTTTGATTCAGATCTCAGAGAATGTTCAGAAAACGCCCAGAAAATGCCCAGAGAATGTTCAGAAAACACCCAGAAAATGCCCCGAATTTCTGTCTCTTCTGCTCCACGGACACAGAACACGGGCTCTCTGCCTTCAATGGAGGCTCTCCTCTGCTCCACGGACCCAGAATGCGGGCTCTCTACCTCTTTCACACGCACGCGGGCTCTGCCTCTCTCCTGGCCGCACACTCTTCAACACAGTAGTGCCGATGGCTCTGCTGGCTGCACTCCTCCGTGAGCAGACACAAGGATCAAGAAATGGATTCCTGGTAGCACTCCTCCATGAGCAAACGTCAACACCAGGGCATGGAGTTTCCTGCACAGATTTCTTCAATGCTCTCATTACACTGATGAACAGAGCAGAAATAAACTCCACATTATTTATTCAATAATTTGTAACAAAGATGTACAATATATAGTGGATGAAACAAAAACAGTTTCTCTCCCGGATGGTTTTATTAACTATATCATGTAACTAATCCTAATCAAAACATCCCGAAGGATTTAGTTAACAATCCCTTCTCATGTGGATCTGTGTTTTCCCATCAGCTCTACATTTTTATTTCAAGCTTGTGTCCTCAGTCCACTTGGCCCATTCACTTTGCGATGCTCTTGGCATTTTTATTGTGTTCATCGGGCTGCGGTAATGGGCTACAAAAGCCGAGACTGAATTTATTCCTCGCCCATCAACACATCCTCATGGACTAAGTTGTAGATGGCGTTGACGTTGAATTCTATTGTGCACTTTAAGAGGAAAGATTCCTGTGGTTTAAGAGCTGGTGCATTCTCTGTCAATAGGAAGGAGCGAGTGTATTATTTTTCAAGACACTTATTTTAAAAATTTGATTGCCTTGCCACACGTTTAATTCACAACTTACTATGCTGCCAGACGTGCCATGTTCATTATTGTGGAGGGATAGAGGAGGTAATCTGTGCTCATTTTGTTTTCTTCGTTGTACTGTCGGATTCGATAGTAAGCAACGAAGTTAGGTAATATGTTCTCATTTTTTGTTCTTTGTATTACTGAGGGAGACGAGGGTTTTGGCGACTCCGAGTTCACCTCCTTTGAACTCAACTTGTAGCTCACTGTAACTACACCATTCCTAAGAGTATTACTACTCCTGTTCTTTAGGCAGATGTATTCAATCATGTGTGAGACAATTTTACATACTTTTGAAAAATTTCTATTTATCTTAATCCTATTCCATGCTTGACCAAATATTCATCGAACAAATCTTATTTAGAATTTATTTCAAGAATTAGGATTAGTCGAGACACCCTCCTATTTTGATTCATAGGTTAATTCTCAAATCTAATGACGATATGATTTTTCTCCATCAATCGAGAGTTAATTCATTCCTTTGAATGTTTTTTTATCTCGGGAAGGATGTGGGCATTGTTCTGCTTGCCACGCCTTTCAGGTAGTCTTGTTTCCGGTTTCCTTTTTGAATTATGTAAGTCCTTTATTTGCAACTGGGATATATTTATCTAATATTCTTGTTCACTTATACTATGTTCTTGATAGAGCTCCTCTAGGCATTATTTCTATGGTCCATTCGAAGCTCCTTTCGAACATGCCCACGTTCCTGGGTTTGGGTTTCGCTTGGAATATTAGTATGTTTTTGTTTACCTCTTTTTATAAAGGAGTTTCCCCTTTGTGGTTTTTGTATGAGGTTTCTCTGCCTACAAGCTTCGGCCCTTGACTTCTTACTTGTAAGAGAAAGGGTGAGCAGACCTTTACATTTGGACATTTTTTTCTTATTTAGTTTAAACTCGGGATTTAATCCTTTGTTTGGTAACTATTAATATCCATAAACTTTTTTTATTTACGAGTCGATCCAAGATATTTTAAGAATGCATTTTCTTATTTTCTCTATTCTTAAAGTGTTATTACTGGTTGTGACAGTTCTGTATAATATTTCTTAATGGTTTCGTTATTCGCGAACACAAACACTCTCACAGCCTTGATTGTCTCAGGATTTCAAGTCATGCAAGGACCTGTGTAGCTTCAGCTTGCAGATTATTTCACTTCGCATCACTTTGGAACAGAATCATGTAAAATTACGAGAATCAGTAATCGACTACATCTGCAGGAAATGTTGAACTTGTGAATTTAGTAAGTAAGGAGAAGGTTGTTTAGACAAATCCATTAGCAACCTTTCTCTTAACAGACCCAATGAGACTTGCGTACTATATATAATACTTTTCCGCACTTTGTTTTTACAAAGCATTTCTCCTCGGGACTTTGAAATTGTAGTCTTTAATACAAATATATACGGAAAGAGTAATATCCCGCCATATTCCATGCTATTCTATTGTATTTCATACACATGTTAACAGGATTAGGATTATGTATAATCTTTCTGTTGTTCGTCCAAAAAATTATGTAATGTGTACTGCATATACTGTAATATAAAACAGATTTGTAAATTTGTACTTTGTATGCTGTAATATAGATCGGATGGGGTTAATTTATGCGTTACCAGTTTAACTTCTTTTCCATCTTGTGAGTAAATGGCATTAATCCCCTTCTTGCATGGCGATCTCTTTTGTCTCACGTAACATCTTTTAACAATCTCCTTTAATGGCGTGATTCGATACCCCTTCCACTTCACTCGGTTAGATAGACTTCGAAGCCGTCAAATAAAGAATACAATTGCTTAATGGACATGTGGTCCATGGTTATTAATCTCTTCTTAATTGAGATCCTGTGTGTATTTTCTTGATTCATGATTTCTGGCACACTCCTCATATACTCTCTGCCCGTAATATGGAGTGATAAAACAAATTGATCAAGTCGGTGGAAAACTTTTTATTCAATGTGTTGGTATATAATAGAAAAGAATGGTTAATCAGTTTCTCCTTTTACAGAATTTCTACTAATTTCTTTCTGGGATGGTTTCAACCATTAAACTCATGGAAACACTAAATAATATCTGGAATTGATTTGTGCTCCGTCTCTTAATGATTTGGCACCATCTTTTAGCTAGCAATTCCTCTTTGTAGCAATTGAAAAGAAGGGAAAAATTCTTTTAAATAGTTGGATGACTTGATATATTTAATCTTATCATTAATTTGTTGTTAAATTGAACAGGTAAATATTATATCAACCAAGCAAGGTTACTAGAATATAATGGTGTTCCCATTAAAACCTATGCAATTAGTGACCGCCACGAGCTTGAAATCTCAACATAATAAATCCTTGCAGTTTGATGCTGAAAACAATATATTCTATTACTTTATCCTTTGTTGATCTATTTCAAGCATATCAAAATTCCTAAAAGGGGCGTAAATATTCATTTGGTTACCTAAATCAAAATTTGTTTGCGTGGTTATTAAAATAAAAGTGAAATTGAGCCAAAATTTTTAAAAAAAAGGAGAAAGTCAACTTAACTTTATCGACAAAAACTTAAACTAAAATGCTTCTATATTATAAGCTTTTGCATCAAATTCAAACTGGCAATTTTCAAAAAATGATAAAGACAGTCTTGAAATCCGACTATTGGTTTTAATAATATAACATATAAGTCAAAATGTTTTATAATTGCATGTTAATCATCTTATTTTTAAATATGAATACATTCCACTACCCACCATTCTACTTTACCACGAGGCAAATTTTGGGTTTATCACAAAAATATAGTAATAAGCTTTATTGCATGATGACAAGGTTGTATAAATAATAAAATTTATAGAGTATACCTTTGTATACCTTCGGTGAGTTTTATCTGTTCTTAAATTTGAAATATGGAGTATCTTCAAGAAATAAAAAGGCTACTCCAAGAAATAAAAAGAAACCATGTATCAATAGTGTCTTTATTTATCATATCAAAGTTAACTATATAAGTAAATCATGAATATTGTCTCAGAAGTATATCATATTGATTTTGAATAATGATATTATATAAAAATAATATTATATTTAGAGAAAGATTATATAACTTAGAAGAAAAATAATTACATGGAAGAGATATTAATAATAAAAAGTTTAATACTTCTATATATATAAATATTAATAATCCATCTAAATAAGATTGAAATTTATTTATCAATAAACAAAGTGAATTATTCTTTGTGAAAAATAATACTTTATTTTATGAATGAGGATTGTTGACTCTTTCCGTGTTTTTTTTTTAACTTAAGGTTAGCAAAATTCAATAATCCTTTCAAAATTGAGAACCATTCTTTGTTATATGTGCCCTTTCAAGTCATAAATCAAAATTGTTGAAAATAAGTGTTCAGTCAAACTATTCTAAACCGCTAAGATGCTCTTTTGACTCATTGATATAATTAAGACCAAATTTCATGAGATTGTCCAAAAATGATATCAAGCCAATTAAACCAAACCAAAGCATGTAAGTAATTGGAATAAGCTCAAATAAGGATACAAAATCATTAATAATAAACTAGAAAACCAACAGATGTAAACAATAGAGATTGGAAAATCGCCAAATCCTTATGCAATGAGAGCCAATTAAACCAAAGAACAAGCAATGCAAAGAGCGAAGAATCAAATAAAGAGATCTATAGAATCACCTTATCAAATCAAGCAAGATTATACCCTCACAATGCTCTAGCTGTTTAACTTAGTCTCCATCTATCGATGGTGGGTCAATGAGCTTTGCCTTCACTAGTTAAACTCCTTATTTCGGCTCTAAAAATATCTTTGCATAATAAGTCTCTGTGTAGGATCACGTAGTTGTAGTGCTTAACTAAAATCAAAGCCACAATACATGCTCTTAGGTTATTTTTCATGTTTCATCTCTTTTTTTGGTGTAGTGATTCTGAAATTTTGTTTCCATTGTGGTGTTTCTTGACTAAACTTCACTGATATCATGTGATGTATGATTTACAAAAAATACGATGACTTAAATGTAAATAAATTACCAGAATTACATTCCATTCTTCATCGTATCATGTCCTTACTTTGAACTAACAATGTCATGGACATTAACATTTTTTTGTTATGTTATGGTTCTTGAGGTTTACAATTTTTCAAAGAGAAGCATGTTGGCAATTGGACTTAGAGCCTCTATGCATGATTGGAATGTATAGTCTGCATGCATGCATGTTGACACATATATTATTTAATATAATTAAGAAAGTTGTGAGTTATGGTTCTTGAGGTTTACATTTTTTCAAAGAGGAGCATGTTGGCAATTCGAGTGAGAGCCTCTATGCATGCTTGGAATCTACAGTTTGCATGAAATCCTTAAAACTTTACTATATGCACCCATGGCTAAGCCAAGCCAAAAAGCCAAGGTAGAGGTGGACGAAACTGAATAAACTTATTGAGTAAGTAGGTAGCTAATGCAACAAACATGCATGACTCCTTGAATTAGATGTTGAGCAGAGTAACACATACATGCAGCACACAGAGGTGGCAGGAGATCATTTTGGGTGCCCACCAAACACTCAAATGGAGCACGTAGAGCCCACATAGTCATGACAGGATTCAGAGAAGGGTAGACAACAGCGGCAACAATGATTGGAAAGGTAACCGATCAGGCCCTAGGGACTTGTTACGCATGAACTAAAAAGAAATAAATGAGGAATGAACATACTGTGTTTGTGCATAATGACAAAGACCATTGTACATTAACATCCATTGTCACGCCTTATTTAAGGAAGGGACTTGAAGCTTAGCTTCCACCCATGTTGTTTGTATAGTAAGTTTTACTTATTGATATAATGTATTTTCGCAACATTAAATGGATAGTGAAAAAAGAAAATTATGGTAAGAAAATGTTGTACTTGACATTTAGTTCAGGGAGAAATGAGTTAAGGGCCATAAGGTCTTACCATGTATAATTCCTTGGTCTCATTTTTTGGTAATGAATGAAATGATTTTCCAAAATAATTGTATTTCTCCAATTCATATTATATATCAAATACCACATTTATATAAAGGGAATTAGAATCGAGGAAACATCAAGCATCAAAGCCTAGTTGTATGCCTAAACATTGATAAAAACATATACACATAGATATTTTGATGGTGCATGTAAAGGGGATCCTCCTACATGTGGGGTAGGAGGTGCTCTTTATTTTGATGGAAGATCATAAAAACATAAACACTGATTTAAAGGAAGATCAGAAAAACATCAACATTGATAAAAACACATGCACATAATATTTTTATGGTGCATGTAAATGGATCCTCAAACTTGAACTCTTTGACCCAATTCAGAGTTTGCATGACAATAAAATCCAACTGTTCAATTTCATCTTCAAAAACACAACTATTCCTAGATTTCCAGATTCTCCAAGAAATAATAGCTGGGAGAATATTGTATTCTTTGCATGAATTCTACCAATCTTTGCAAGTCAGTTCAAAATATGTACCTTTCCAAGCCCATAGAATATTGAGAGAAGTAAAAACATTCTCCCACAGTTTATCAAAATATGATTAACTGTCTCTACATCCTTTTTACAGAGAAGACAAATAATTGGTCAGTGCCAACCTTTCCTCGGCAAGTTATCCCAGGTCTTTAGACAATTTTGAAGAGCAAACCACATAAAACATTTAACCTTCAATGGAATACTCCATTTCCAAAGTACAAGAAACCACCAATTTTGAATTGTACATAAAGTTTATTTTACAATAGCCAGATAAGCAGATTTTGCAGTAATGGAGCCTATCTCAGTATTTGATGTCCATATTAAAGTATCCAAATTATCATTTAGACTGCAGCTTGTAGAATTTAGTTTGTTGATGAAATTGTCCCATTTCGTAGCCCAAAAGCTCCCTAATCCCAGTTATTTAGCTTAATACCAATAGATTTTCTCCAAATTTATCCAACTATGCTTTCTTATATCTCCCAAAGTAGAAAAACCAATCTTTGATAAATAATTTACAATACCAGAGGATAGCTTATAGTCTTCACCCAGGCCAATAATTGGATCAATACCAACCATTACATTAATTCCATGTCCTACTCTCCAGGCCAAGTCTTTTCCCATCCAACTGTAAGTTTTAAGGAACCCTTTCCAAACTAGGGAGGAGTTCCAGGCTTCTTTCTTTTCGTTTCTTATCCAATTAAAACAATATTTTTTTATATATTTTTCTTTCGGGACTGATGACCAAAGACTTTTACCAAAAAGACCATGCCAAAAACTTTTCAACCCTAAATGGATCCTCCTACGCATGTAAATGGATCCTCCTACACCACCAAATAACATGTAGACACAAATTAGGTTTAAAACATTTACAACAACATATATATATATAACTACACAAATTAGATAAATTAAAATGTTTCCTCAACATTTACATTCTAAAAAAGGGTTTGCATCTAGAGAATTTTGATCCATCTCGGTGCTTAATAGATCCCCTTTTAAAATAGATCTATATTTAGCTATTAACAAAACTCAAAAGTTGCAAAACTTTGGTAAAACTTTGATTCTCTTACATTTTTTCTTTTAAAAATAAATAAATATAACATTTATTTATTGAAAAAGTAAATCTTAATACATAAACTTTGTAAATATCTAAAATATGGTAAGTTTATAATTTAGAAACATGCCTTTCTGGTCGAAAACATTATACGTATAATTTAGGGACTTGTCCTCTATTTTGAATAATTTAAATAGTTACATTCTATACGGAAAAGATAAGGATAAAACTTATAAAGTTGGGGAAAAATATTATATAGTATAATTTAGAGAGTCGTCTTTATTCAAAGATAAACACATGCATAATCTAAGGATGTACCATTTTTTTAGCACTTATTTTTACATCAATATAGATGTTAATTTCTCTACTTTTGATTTAAGACGGAGGTTCATTTTATGGATCCTAAATTGCATGAGGATGAGATAAGTCTACTATTTGGATTGATTTTATAGTTTTCGCTCCAAGACAAGTGTGCTGTTCAGATTGATTTTATAATCGTCGCTCCAAACTTGAAATAAACAATTATAAAAAAGAATATAAAAAAAAATTGGTAGTTGATGCATGGATAACAAGCAATGCATGGTAGACAATCCGTTTAACTAGAAGAATGTGGGTGATAATAGTTAGTTGATGCATAGAAAATGAGTGATTACAACTACACACGGAGAACAAGTAACATATTTAATTTGTATGTGGTACTTAACTTGTAGCCTATTGATTTTCATTAGCCACAAATTAAGTGGTTGTGTTACAAATAAGTTATCTTATCTACTACTTGTTCTCCATGCATATATCCCACAAAATTCCTGTTAAATTTAGTGCAGTTGCGAGACCCATTCTCAGAGAGGATGGTATCCTAGTCAGTTAACCAGGCAGAGTAAGTCCCTAGAAGGTACCCTAGGGCCCCAGTTGTATCCTGGGGTTCTTGGTCAAGGAACAAGCAGGTTGATGCCACAACAAAGTCCCTAGCATGTGGCTAGGGACCCTATTTGTCTCTAGGGTATTCTGGTCTGGGACCAGATAGTTTCTTGGTCACGAGGACCAAGCAGATCTTGCAGGTTGATATAGAGACATCCTAGTCTAGGACCACGTAGATTCTTGGTCACGAGGACCAAGTAAATCCTGTAGGTGGTTGATCAACATTCAGTCTAGGACTGAAAGCTCAGCCTAGGGCGGTTGAGAGCCATTCTTTAAGAATGGAGGCACTTGGTCAATTACCAAGATGTTGACTTCGACCAACCTTCATCCTGGGGCTGAAAAACCTGGTCAAGGACAAAGTGGTTGATCAACATGATTCAGTCTGGGACTAAAGCTCAGCCTTGGGCTGAGAGCCATTCCTTGAGAATGGAGGTTCTTGTTTAGTTACCAAGATGATGATGTGTGATGTCCTCTTCTCCTAGGTCTTCGAGATGGTTAATCTAGATGATCTTCTCAAGGGACTGGCCACCCCTTGATGGAGTCACTAGTATTTGACCTATGGACAAGTCTAGAGGACTATATGATCACATCATCTGGTGTGGACCTTCCTTATACAGTGATGATGGACTTTCAGTTAGTGTATGGAACACTTGTACATTTGAGAGAGAGATTATTGGTTGTACCCCACCTTGGTTGCTCACCCTTGGTCTTTACACATTGTTTTTCTTGGCCTTGTGGTTTGAAGGTTTAGCACCTTGTCTTGTTCACCACCTTAACTTTTTGGTCTTATGGGAATTAGTGTTGATTACACATCGTTGTGGTACATCCTTTGGTCCTAGGGATTGTGGGTCATATACCCTTCCTTGTTTTATGATTTGACTTGTACCATTTGTTGGTCCTTGTACCCTCACCTAATTAATTCATATGTGTGGTAACTTAACCCTAGTACCCACGTAAAGTCTCCCTAATTGTATTTTATGTTATTATAAGTGACTTTATTGTTTTTAACCCTAATGTGCTAGCACCCACCCTAGACACCTTAATTGTATTTTATATTATTAAGTGGTTGTATTATTTGGTGTCTTAACCTTTATTTGTTGGTACACTCCCTAACTAATGGAGCCCTAAGATTTAGAGTGTGATCCTTCTAGAAGTCACCTAAGTGTTATAAATTGAAGTCTAATTCTCCATTAATCATCATCACACTCACTCAGTTCATATTAAATTTGATTAATACCGTCTAGGGTTGATATAAAAGGTCTTATGTTGCTGCTATTGCTTACTGTTGCTGAACTGCGATCTATTTTGTGAGTAGAACATCTGATTCGTGGTCTTGAGAGATTCCTGTTGCTTGCTTGTGTTGAGCCGTGGTTTATCTGTTGGCTTGTTTGTTGAACTGAGGTCTTGTTGAAGTCCATTCTGCTAGCTGTGAGCTCACTTATGGAAGCCATGACCCTGTTAGGGTTTGTTGAGCCTATTTTGACTTGTTTAGCATGCCATAATCCAATTTAAGGAAACTGTATGCCCTGTTGAGGATCATTGTGAAGGGCACAGCCTGTTGGTGACTTGCTTGACTAAACTGTGACATGTTAAAGTCTGATTTGTTGAGTCGTGGACAGTTGAAAGTTTGTTGAGATCTGATATTGTCCAATCTTCTAACTGCTAGCTTGCTGAGTGCATGCGTGTGAAGGACGTGAGCCCTGGAAGTTTGATCTATCTTGCTGAGTGCATGACTATGGAGATCGTGAGCCCTAGAATTCTGATCTCTCTTGTTGAGTGTATATTTGTGAAGGCTACGAGCCTTATCAGTCTTGACCTATCTTCTAAAAGCGCAATTGTAGAGGTCGTCATCCTTGTGAGTCTGTTGTAGCCTGCTAAGAGGCTGTGAGCCCTATTAACAGATCTATTGTGCTAATATCTGATCTATTGTGCTGAGATATTGTTTAGGTCTGCTATATGTGCTGAGATCTAGCTTGGATCTAATCTATATGCTAAGACTTAGTTGTGATCAAATCTCTAATGCTAAGACTTTGTTTGGGATCATACGTATGCGCTATGATTCAGATATTTTTGTGGTTGCTACTTTGACTTGACTATTGTTGACCATCACTACTTGACTGTACCTCAACCTATCATCTCTCTCTCTCTAGTTTGTACTTACCCTCTCATAAGGTTCAGCTTGTTCGTAGTGATTGTCTGGCTTCTGAGAGGCACAGTCTATTCTGAAAGTAATTACTTCCGAGTATAAAGATAGGAAGGGTCCCACACTCCAGGTAAGTGCCCTAACTTGTTCTTCTTATGAATTAGACATTTTATTGTTAATGATTCTACTACTACTGGTTACATGTTACTAAAGATTACTTTAACACGAGGACCCACTGGGTAGTGTTAAAGTTGAAACATATGAAAATTATGTTTTAAATTATACTGTTGTACTATCTTGCTTCAGTACTAGTCTGTTGTATTTAATTTTGCATTAATGTAAAAATTTTGATTTCTCTCCATCTAACCCTAACCCTAACCAAAATTTAACATGGTATCAGATCTTAGGGCTTGTAGCGAACTCTATTTTGCAGGATAACAATGTCTACATAGATCCTAAGGTATGGTTTTGAGTACCTAACCAACTTGACATTAAAAGTTTCTTGGTAAGAGTTCATCAAGATGGCAAGAAGAGTTTTGAGTATTTGGGGAATCAAAGTTGAATGGCCACATACAAGCATTATTTGGCTGGAAATAAAAGATGTGGCAGCGATGCTGCTCATCCATTTGAAAACAGAAAATAGATGATGGAATTAGCAAGCTGTATGTCTAGCATTCCTAGAAGGTTTATCTCAGGTATGCATTTATGAGGTGATTAAAGATCCAGTCTAACTATGTAAATGTTGACTTGATCTTTAGTAATCATGGGATTACATGATCATGGTACTTTCTAAGAGTCTTCTGATTCATTGTGATATGAATATGCAAGTGTAAATAATTTTAGTGTCCATCGATGCATGAAATTATCATGATCTAATTTCTTATATCTAGGATTGAGATCTCACCTATATTTTGCTAATGAATGATATGACAATGTCATTGCACACTTGAGAAGTACATGTCCAATATGATGACAAGATCAAGATGCAAACTGTGACTTCTACATAAGGGTAGATGTAAAGAGGGAATAATTTTCTATCCCAACTTGTTTTGATTCTTTGAATTGTCATGGTGTAACACATATTTATGACACGTTGCATATATGTGATTGATATGCTCTTAATGGCATCTGGATAGTTTTCTAGTATATGGATGGATGACTAAGACTATGTCATTATATGAATTTGATATTGGTTATTGTTGACTATCAAACTGAATTTAACTTGAAGGAAGAATGATGTGACTTGCTCTAATGACAAGTAATGAAGTTTGCAGATCCTTTTTATGTGCAAATTTAAATGCACAGTTCCAGAGGGAGCTGAGTGCTCAGTGTGAGAATTCTATATAAGTTGAATACCATGAAAGAATTCTAATAGCCAAGAATCTTGAAACAAAGAAGTCCTCACAAGAATTATTCAAAGATATGCAAGAATAAGAGGAAGAAATATTGAGAGAGAGCATAAGAAAAGGAACTCAATTAATGCAAATATGATCTCATATTTTATTCATCAATGTGAATACAATATATAATACATATCAAGAGAGAAAATAGAATGCCTTAAAGGCAAGTTGTAAAGAATAAAAAGTAAGGCTTACTAAAAACATAAAAAAACCCCTAGGTGGCAAAAGCAGTTTCCAAAACTGTGTTAGAGGCTCATGAATTTGGAAAGTATGGTATGGAAGCTCATGAGTGAGGTAAAATGGAATGTAATGGTGGCTTTAGAAGAGAATATATGATGTGGAGGTTGAATTGGTCAAGTGGTAAGAGTTTCCAAGTGAACTAGCTTTTCCTCATCCACTAGAAAGTAGAAAAAAAATGATAAAGCTGTCCAAATCAGGAATATAATAAAATCAGACAGAATCCAAGGAAATCTTATCCAGAATTTGTCCAAATTCGTTTTTGTGACTTAGGATGGCAAGTGGTCCACTAAAAGACAAAATTGGCCCTATTTAGCTAGTCAAAACTTAGGAAATTAATCTAGGTGGCTAGTAAAATATATCCTAAGTATTTAATAGGTTTTTTAAATGTTCCAACACCCCGCCTTAAGCTTGACTTCATATCAGAAATATAGGGTCCAAGCAACAAGGCTTATGGTCACCCAAATACAAAAAATTATTAGTCCATGTAGGTGAGGAAAGAAGGAAAACCACTTGGGAAGAAAACCTCCCCTCAAGATCATGGAATACACCATAATAATGCTCTCCAAACTTCAAGTAGGTGAGAACTTGGTGAAATATCTGTAGGAATCTTCTTCTTGGGAAGAAGTGGAATGTGCTCACTAGATTTGAGCTTCTTGAGATCAGATCCAAATGAGACTTGATGATGTCCTCCTTCTTCTGTGCAATCGGTGCCAAAAATCATGCAGTGAAATAGAAGCAAGAGAGAGAGAGAGCGAAACCAGTCACTGCAAACTGTAATTTTGCCTCCATAGAATTCAATAACACACCAAATATCAACCCAAGGAGAGGTTCTGAGTGTGTACGATCTGCAACAATGGGCTGATGATTTGAATCAGAAGACATATGAGAGAACAATTATGAGAGATGGAAAAATATGAATTCTTCAATAATAAATTTCTGCCATTTGATCTTCAGTACCTGCAAAACAAACTCTTTAAAACTCATACTAGAAGACTAATTTAATTAATAACTCCAAAGGCTCTGATACCATGTGAGAATTCTATATAGTTTGAATACCATGAAATAATTCTAATAACCAATAATCTTGAAGCAAAGAAGTCCTCACAAGAATTATTCAAAGATATGTAAGAATAAGAGGAAGAAATATTGAGACAGATCATATGAGAAGGAACTCAATTAATGGAAATATGATCTCATATCTTATTCCTCAATGTGAATACAATATATAATACATCTCAAGAGAGAAAATAGAATTCCTTAAAGGCAAGTTGTAAAGAATAAAAAGTAAGGCTTACTAAAAACATAAAAAAACCCCTAGGTGGCAAAAGTAGTTTCCAAAACTATGCCAGAGGCTCACAAATTTCGCAAGTATGGTATGGCAGCTCATGAGTGAGGTAAAATGGAATGTAATGGTGGATTTATAAGAGAATATATGATGTGGAGGTCGAATTGGTCAAGTGGTAAGAGTTTCCAAGTGAACTAGCTTTTCCTCATCCACTAGAAAGTAGAAAAAACAGGATAAAGCTGTCTAAATCAGGAAAGTGTCTTTCTAAATCAAGAATAGAATAAAATCAGACAGAATCCAAGGAAATCTTATCCATAATTTGTCCAAATTCGTTTTTGTGACTTAGGATGGCAAGTGGTCCACTAAAGACAAAACTAGCCCTATTTAGCTAGTCAAAACTTAGGAAATTAATCTAGGTGACTAGTAAAATATATCCTAAGTATTTAATGGGTTTTTTAAATGTCCCAACAGCCCCCCTTAAGCTTGACTTTATGAGGTGAAATATCATAAATATAGGGCCCAAGCAACAAGGCTTATGGTCACCCCAATACAAAAAATTATTAGTCCATGTAGGTGAGGAAAGAAGGAAAACCACTTGGGAAGAAAACCTTCCCTCAAGATCATCGAATACACCATAATAATGCTTTCCAAACTTCAAGAAAGTGAGAACTTGGTGAAATGTCTGGAGGAATCTTCTTCTTGGGAAGAAGTGGAATGTGCTCACTATATTTGAGCTTCTGGAGATCAGATCCAAATGAGACTTGATGATGTCCTCCTTCTTCTGTGCAATCAGTGCCAAAAATCATACAGTAAAATAGAAGCAAGAGAGAGAGAGCGAAACCAGTCACTCCAAACTGTAATTTTGCCTCCATAGAATTCAATAACACACCAAATATCAACCCAAGGAGAGGTTATGAGTGTGTATGATTTGCAACAATGGGATGATGATTCGAATCAGAAGACATATGAGAGAACAATGATGAGAGATGGAAAAATCTGAATTCTTCAATAATAAATTTCTGCCATTTGATCTTTAGTACCTGCAAAACAAACTCTCTGAAACTCATACTAGAAAACTAATTTAATAAATAACTCCAAAGGCTCTGATACCATGTGAGAATTCTATATAGGTTGAATACCATGAAAGAATTCTAATAGCCAAGAATCTTGAAGCAAAGAAGTCCTCACAAGAATTATTCAAAGATATGCAAGAATAAGAGGAAGACATATTGAGATAGAGCATAAGAGAAGGAACTCAATTGATGGAAATATGATCTCATATCTTATTCCTCAATGCGAATACAATATATAATACATTTCAAGAGAGAAAATAGAATTCCTTAAAGGCAAGTTGTAAAGAACAAAAAGTAAGGCTTATTAAAAACATTAAAAAAACCCCTAGGTGGCAAAATCAGTTTCCAAAACTGTGCTAGAGGCTCACGAATTTGGCAAGTAAGGTATGGCAGCTCATGAGTGAGGTAAAATGGAATGTAATGGTGGATTTAGAAGAGAATATATGACGTGGAGGTCGAATTGGTCAAGTGGTAAGAGTTTCCAAGTGAACTAGCTTTTCCTCATCCACTAGAAAGTAGAAAAAACAGGATAAAGCTGTCTAAATTAGGAAAGTGTCTTTCTAAATCAGGAATAGAATAAAATCAGACAGAATCCAAGGAAATCTTATCCATAATTTGTCCAAATTCGTTTTTGTGACTTATGATGGCAAGTGGTCCACTAAAAGACAAAACTGGCCCTATTTAGCTAGTCAAAACTTAAGAAATTAATCTAGGTGACTAATAAAATATATCCTAAGTATTTAATGGGTTTTTTAAATGTTCCAACACTCAGGTACAGTGGGAGTAAGAGGATCCACATAATACATGATTAGTTATCCTAGATATTTTTTCTCCCATGTGTCATCAAAAGAGAATCTGACAAGTATTTGTTTATGATGACTTGTTCTTACTAAAATGGAGCAACTAGTAAGATCAAAGATCAAGAGGGAGCCAACTGTGCTCTTCAATCCCCAACAGAGTGGGATTGCGGAAAACAAGTAAGAGATGTAACCTCCCAGTATTATATATATGGTAGTGAAAAAAGCACCAGTACATCAGTCATATTTCTTAGATGAGTAGAGGGAGGAGACCAAGGAATCTTCTAGTGACTCAGCTATGGAAGACTATGGGACATCTCATTCAGAGAAGCAAAGCAAGAATGCCAAGAAGGCTTCAGTTGATCTCATTGAGGAGCCTATTCATAGGCTTCAAGGGTACTCCGGTGACAGCCATGTCACTGATACAGGATCATCCACTTATGTGGAGACAACCAAACATCAGGTTTGGATAGAGCATATCCAGTTGACAATGGATAATGACATGTGAAAAGTGATTCTCAGACAGCAAGGGAAGTCAATTGCAACTTCCAAGTGGATCTATAAGATCAAGGTTCTTGCTAACATTCAGATTTGTTTGAAGCTCTCAGAAAATCATGTGCTCTATGATAGTTCGAGACACATCAAGAGAAAGTATCACCATGTCAAGGACATGGTGCATTTTTCAGCTTACTAATGTATTGACTAATCCTATGTCCTCAGCAAGCTTAGTGTTGTTGAGAGTGAGTGTGAAAGTTAGTGCAGCTGCGAGACCCATTCTCATAGAGGATGGTACCCTAGTGAATTAAATAGGGTTCCTGGTCAATTAAACAGGCATAGTAAGTCCCTAGAAGACACCCTAGGCCCCCCAGCTATCTCCTGGGGTTCTTGGTTGGGGACCAAGTAGGTTGATTCCATGGAAAATTCCTTAGCATGTGGCTAGGGCCCATATTTGTCTATAGGGTATTATGTTCTGGGACCAGATAGTTTCTTGGTCAAGAGGACCAAGCAAATCTTGCAGGTTGAGACATAGATATCCTGGTCTAGGACCAGGAATATTATTGGTCACGAGGACCAAGTAGGTCTTACAGGTGATTGATCAACATTCAATCTAGGACTGACAGCTCAGTCTGGGGCTGAGAGCCATTCTTTAAGAATGGAGGCACTTGGTCATTTACCAAGATGTTGAATTCGGTCAACCTTCATCATGGGGCTGAAGAAGGTGGTCAAGGACCAGGTGGTTGATCAACATGATTCAGTCTGGGAGTGAAGCTCAACCTTGGGCTGAGATCCATTCCTTAAGAATGGAGGTTCTTGGTCAGTTACCAAGATGATGATGTTTGATGTCCTCTTCTCTTAGGTCTTCGAGATGGTTGAGCTAGATGATATTCTCAAGGGAATCGCCACCCCTTGATGGAGTCATTAGCATTTGAACTATGGAGCAGTTTAGAGGACCATATGATCACATCATCTAGTGTGGACATTACTTATACAGTGATGATGGAATTTCAGTTAGTGTGTGGAACACTTGTACGTTTGAGAGAGATATGATTGGTTGTACCCCACCTTGGTTTCTCACCCTTGGTCTTTACACCTTTTTGTTCTTTGTCTTGTGGTTTGAAGGTTTAGAACCTTGTCTTGTTCACCACCTTAACTTTTTTGTCTTATGGGCATTAGGGTTGATTGCACACCGTTGCGGTACACCCTTTGGTCCTAGGGGTCGTGGGTCATGTACACTTTGTTGTTTTATGATTTGACTTGTACAACTTTTTGGTCCTTGTACCCTCACCTAATTAAATCATATGTTTGGTAACTTGACCTTAGTACCCACCTAAAGTCACCCTAATTGTATTTTCTATTATTATAAGTGACTTTATTGTTTTTAACCCTAATGTGTTAGTACCCACCCTAGACACCTTAATTGTATTATATATTATTAAGTGGTTGTATTATTTGGTGTCTTAACCTTTATTTTTTGGTACACTCCTTAACTAATGGAACCCTAATATTTAGAGTGTGATGCTTCTAGAAGTCACCTAAGTGTTATAAATTGAAGTCTAATTCTTCATTAATCATCATCACACTCGCTCAGCTCAGATCAAAGCTGATTAATACTTTCTAGGGTTGATGTAAAAGGTCTTATGTTGTTGCAATTGCTTGCTCTTGCTGAATTGTGATCTATCTTGTGAGTAGAACATATGATTCATGGTCTTGAGAGATGATTGTTGCTTTCCTATGCTAAGTCGTGGTTTATCTATTGGCTTGTTTGCTCAACCGAGCTCTTGTTGAAGTCCATTATGCTATCTGTGAGCTCACTTATGGAATCCATTACCCTGTTAGGGTTTGTTGAGCCTGTTTTGACTTGTTTAGCATGCCATAATCCAATTTAAGGAAACCGTAAGCCCTGTTGAGGATCATTGTGAAGGCCGCAACCTGTTGGTGACTTGCTTGACTAAACTGTGTCATGATAAAGTCTAATCTATTTATTCATGGATGGTTGAGAGTTTGTTGAGATCTGATATGCTCTGATCTACTATCTGCTAGCTTGTTGAGTGCATGAGTGTGAAGGATGTGATCCCTAGAAGTCTGATCTATATTGTTGAGTGCATGCCTATGGATACCGTGAGCCCTAGAAGTATGATATCTCTTGTTGAGTGTATATTTGTGAAGGCTGTGAGCCTTATCAGTCTTGACCTATCTTCTCAAAGCACAATTGTAGAGGTCGTGAGCCTTGTGAGTCTGTTTTAGATTACTAAGAGGCCATGAGCCCTATTACTAGATCTATTGTGCTAAGATCTGATCTCTTGTGTTGAGATATTGTTTAGGTCTGCTATATGTGCTGAGATCTAGCTTGGATCTGATCTATATGCTAAGACTTAGTTGTGATCAGATATTTAATGCTGAGACTTTGTTTGGGATCAGATCTGTGTTGTGAGTCATATCTTTTTGTGGCTGCTACTTTGACTTGACTATTGTTGACCATCACTACTTGATTGTACCTCAACCTATCATATCTCTCTCTAGTTTCTACTTACCCTCTCATAAGGGTCAACTTGTTCCTAGTGATTGACTGGCCTCTAAGAGGCACAGTCTATGTTGTAAGTAATTACTTCTGAGTATAAAGATAGGAAGGGTCCCACATTCCAGGTAAGTGCCCTAACTTGTTCTTCTTATGAATTAGACATGTTATTGTTAATGCTGCTTACATGTTACTGAAGATTACTTTAACACGAGGACCCACTGGGTAGTGTTAAAGTTGAAAGAGATGAAAATTATGTTTTAAATTATACTATTGTACTATCTTGCTTCAATACTAGTCTCTCGTATATAATTTTGCATTAAAGTATGCAAAAATTTTGATTTCTCTGCATCTAACCCTAACCCTAACCAAAATATAACAATGCCCACTAGTTATACATGCACCAACTAAGAGTTATTGATGCATGAGCTACCAGTTAACCATGTATTAACTACTAGTTATTTTTTTTTTTGTTTACTTTTTTTATAAATGTTTATCGATTTAGACAGTACACTTGTCTCATCCTTATGCAATCTAGAAAAAACATAAGTACCTATAAATCTAATAAATATATTTTTTTATTTTACAATATTATATGTTTGAATATAGAAATACATTCCTTTACCTATATAAGTTAGCTTTTAAAATAAATCTAATACATTTTTTTTTTTTTTTAATTTTACAATATTATAAGTTTGAATATAGAAATCTATTCCTTTACATGTGTAAGTTAACTTTTAAAATTAGTTAGATGGATGATCTCTCACTCCATTTTCAAATGTTTAAAATTCACATTAAATGTTATGATTAGTCAAGTGTTGAGATAATACTTTCAAATCCAAGTTGAATGTTATCATTAATTAATTAATTATGTCAATTGTATTGAATCCTAATATTAATATTAATAATGATAATCAATATTTGTTAATGCATTAAAATGTATATGTGTGGGAAAAATCATATAAATTCATAAATTATATATGTACGAGGAAAATTATATAAATTCATAAATTAATTTATAATATTTTAAATTGGTTTTTCTTTAAATATTAAAAAATTAAAATTTGAAATTGATAATTGAATATTTTAATTTCTATATAATTGGTATTTGAGTAAATACAATAGTGACCACACATATATTTCATAACCAACACCTCCATTTTATCAATGAGATCATATTAATTAAATTTAATCGGAACATTCATTTTTACAATTAAAATGATATATTATAATTAAATTTAATGTAATTTTTTATATTATAATAATTATTTTTATAATTAATATGATAATTTAAAATTAAAATTAATATTAAAATAAAAACGATAAATTATGATAGCTATTTTTCATATAATATATCCAAGATGAATTACAACTATTAAATCCATTGATCAAACTTGTTGTTGCAGCTGTGCCGTGGTGGGTTGCCCGGAACCGTTCCCTGTCCGATGAAGTAGTAATAGACATACATAATGGTGGGGAGCTTTGTTGCTTTTACATCCGTCCGATTGGGCAAGGGGAAAGGCCCCAACAACACAACTTTTTTTTAGTACTGAGACACGCCGCTAAGGGTTTTGGACCCCGAAGAAGTGAGTAGTTCCAAAATACAAATGTTGGACCTTTAAATACTTATTGGATGAAGAGCCTATACTCTCAAAGCAGGCTTATTGTTGCACCAAGGATTTCAAGAAGTCAAATTATGAAAATGATGTCAAAATTATTTCATGTTCAAGAAAAATTCATGGAGGTATATTAAATTTATAGTTTGTATAAATGAAAACATTTAAGCTTTTTGTTGGGTTCTTATTGGTAGGAAACTCTATTGAGATAGAATTCCAAAAGTCATTAGAGAGGAAGTGGTAGATTTTTGGAAAACCCATTCTTGTGCTGTACTAGATCGGAATCATTTTTTATCATGATGTTTATCTAAAGCGATGTATGATGAGAATTGTACACATGTTTTGTAGATGATTTACATTGAACAATTTGAGGAATTTCAAGAAAGAAATAATGTTGTGAATATTTCCTTTAGCATGTGTAATAAATTGAAACCATGATATATTAGACCCAACAAAATCCATGACACTTTTTGTTGTGGTTACCACGTTGAATTCCATTACTTTTATGACGCATTCTCATTGATTTTTGCAAAACCCTCCTCCTCCCATAGTGCATGTATTCATTTCAATAATATTATGCAAAAGGAATCCTAAAGATGTGTTTTTCAGTAAATATGTAGGTGGAAGAAGATATCTTGAATTATGGTAATTTGACATTGCTCCATAGGATTTTTTCCATGAATCTTGCAGACCCTAGATTGTTAGATACCATGATCACATTAATGAAATAGATGAGTATGTTATTATGAACTTGTAATCTTATTCAAGTGTAGCCTCGAAGAGAATTAACTTTGTTGAAGATGATATCTCTATTTTAAAATTCATGAGATATTTTAAAAACTAGATTTATAAATATATCAAACACTCTCACAAGTCTAGGTGGCAAGCTCCCCATTCCAAATTGTCTCACGTAGTATTCAAGCCATGCACAATCTTATTAGTGGCATTATTTGCTAAGAGTTACATATTTTCTTCTAAAAAAGAGATACATAGTGAGTATTATCATTCTAACCAGGTGTCTATATTTGTACATTTTTTGTATAGGCATGCGTAGGTGAGCATTGATGGTAGGGATAGTACTACAAAATCATGTGATGTGATTAATGAGTAACATTTTTATGTTAGTGATGATTGTGAGCATGGCACTTTGCTTGTTCAACATTTCTTTGGTTTGGTCTATGAATAATTCAGAAAGAACAAAATAACATTTAGAGAACACTTTATTTGGTTTGGTGAGTGTGTGGGAAAGTTCAAATCAAAATGTTTTTTTTTATAAGTCAACTTCATAAGGATATTAGGAGTTTGAAAAATCTAGAGCTTTTTTGAAATAGGGCATGGAAAAGGTGAACACAATGGTGTAGGTTCTTGTGTGAAATGAGAAATTAAGAGTTGTCAAAGAAGTCATGAAGTTGTGTGACTAAAATCATTTGTTAAAGTAGTCAATTGGAAAATTACATCTATGCCATTAAGGTCATGAACAAGCAAAGCTAGTCCATAGGTAATAGACTATGATGTGAAAATTGAAGCTCAAAATTTCAACAGACTTTGAAACACATGCTTAGTAGAAAAATTAAATTTGATATTCATGATGTAGGTTACCTTCAAAGTTTGACTTAGAATTATGAATAATCGATGCCTTGGTATTGTGAAACTATACCTAGCACAAAGGAATTACACTTTGTTCATAGTAAATACATGGGTGAAATATTTTTCTTTGAGATGAGAAAGTACATAATGTTTCTTTCGATCTTGTGTTGATGCAAAAGGATTTGCATTTCATTAATGTGAAAATAATTGACATGTTAAAAATTGAAATATGACCCTTTAAATCTAAAGGGGACACATCTAATTTTGACAAGGTAACAGATGCATGCTAAACAACACATGGTTTCATTAGATCATGATCATTTTTTTGATTTGGTTAGGGAAGTTACGCATGGCTTGATTAACATGATCATTTTTTAATTAATAATTTGAATTAATTAATATTGATTAATATTTTAAATTGTGTCTGTGCAAGTGATGTATTGGTTTTCAATGCACCACATGGAAATACAAAGAATGTGATATATTATCTAATGCGAAGCACACAAATTAAAAACAAGATGATGCAACCATATCAATATGAAAATTTCACATACCAGATTGTAACATGGTTGTGATGTGTCACTTGTTTGAAAAAATGAAAACAAATAATGATCATATTAACTATAAGGATTTTATGCCTGAATTTATATCTTGCTAGTACAATCATTTGGTGATAGCATCTCGAATACAACTCATTAAAATCAAAGTGAAGAGAGGTTAAATAAGGAGATCGAAGATGGAAGAAGATAGGCATGAATGTACTATAGATATATGCATTCCTATAGCCCATTGGCTAGATGATAGAATATAGGCCATTTTTAAAGTTGACCTAGTTGGTGTACTAATTTATTTTACATAAGCCATATATCCTGATATAATCCTGCCATTATTTTTACATAAAGTTTTTATTTGTATGCATAAACTACTTAGATTTCTTGTTGTTCCTATTATATTTAATATCATACCATTATTTATGTATAAATTTTTAGTTTGTATGACTAAATTACCTAAAAAAAACTTCCTTATATTATGGATCTAAATGGGAAACGTGCAAGAAGTGATCCAATGGTAGTTATTACGACTTACTTAATTTACCAGTTATCGTAAGAAGACCAGGTTCAAACTCTCTATCATATGGAGACGATGCCCTTTAACCAATTAACATAAACAGGAGCAGAGGAATTCGTAGTTGTTTCACCCGTTTACCTAGGAGCAGAGACTTTTGAACCACCAACTAGAATAGTTTTTATTTGTATACATAAACTACTTAGATTTCTTGTTGTTCCTATTAAATTTATTATCATACCATTATTTATGTATAAATTTTTAGTTTGTATGACTAAATTACTTAGATTTATGCTTACATAAATTACTAAATAATTTGAAACCTTTTTCTCTATTGTTTGATAATGATTACTTAAGGTTACATCTATATGACATAGAGTACATTCAAATTTCCTTATAAATAATTGAGTTAAAAAAATTATCTTTATGTTTAATTCACATAATAGTTTTTTTTACCACTTTGAAAAGTCTAGCTAAAATTAAAAATTCAAATGTATACAAACTTTAGTTCATTTCTCTTTCTGTTATAAACTTTCATGGATATTATAATGAAAGAGGATACATATTTAAGATAATTACTTATTCATCGTAGTGAATCCATAAATTGTAGTTAAAGAGTGATCAAATGTAATTAATGGGGTGGTTACAAGTGCATTCATGTGCACACAAAACAATGAAAACGAATCCTATCATTCCCAGAAGTAATTTACTTAGTCCATTTATATTATATTTAAAATTATCATCATTGTTAGTATGAACTTGGTTAACTTTGATCCCCTGAAATGGTTTCCATGCCAATTTTACCAATTGCTAGATCTTCCTAACATGGATATACAATCTAAATATAATATGACATGGATAAGTGGTGTAACACCCTGATTTATACCTTGTTCCATTAAATATGTAAACGATGTAATATAATTATAAAATCATGGTGAGGAGATCAAGGCCAAGGCCCTGACATTGATTCATCGTTCTTGTATTGACATTTAAAAATCTATGCATGTGGATCGTGTGCTAGCTAGGCACTATGGAAATTATAAATATGATGTAAATATATATTTTGATAAAAATACCCACAACTAGCTATGTAAGGAAACAAGAGTATGGGGGCATGATTTTTACAAGGGATAGGGACAAAAATATTCAAACCCTTGAATCCAATAATGTTAATCCAAGTGTTAATGAGAGAACCCATGAACCATTAACTACCCATGTTGACTTATGCACCCAATCATTTAATTATTCCAAGAGGTGGTTGAAGTAGTTATTGTTTAGGGAAATGGAAGGTATGGATGTCCCAAAATTTCATGTATGGGAAAGCTACCATTTTGGAAAAATGTGTTTGGATCCCTGGGCAAGAAAAGATCCACGATTTTTCTTCCCAATCTGTTATTCATCCATGACTTTTGGTCTCTCACATAGTTCTGGCTTGCTGGGCATTTTTCCCCTTGTTCTTACTGCGTTTTACTTCCTTCTCTAGCTGTGAAAGTCATTTTTGGTGTTATAGAATGATGGGGAAGAAAGGAAATCAAGTTGGGGGTTTGTGAGATTTATTTTTGTTACTCAGTTGCTTATGTACCTACCAGGAATTCAAATTATAGCTTCCAGTTGTTGTTTCCCCTTTCAAAATCCATTTTTGGTGTTCCCACGATTTTGACCACTCATAGAAATCGTGTTATGTGAGTCTCATAGCTAAACATTTTGCTATGCCCAACAATTGTTCCTTTCTATGTGTGGGGATATTGTTGTGGATTGGGTTATGTGCATCCCTTGTTTGGCTTGGACTTGTGTGTAAGAAAGCAGGAGTAGATAAGGATTTGGAATTGGCTTGATAAACCTAGTGAAGGTTGTAACTGTTGATGTATTTGTAACTTCGGAATGTATTTCACATATGTATATTGTACTCCTATAGAGATGGTATTATTCCTCTATACAGAAGTGTCGTCATTTGTATTGACAAGTGTCGCAAGTGTCACAACTTGCATGTAATGGGTTATTAGACCACCAAGTGTGGGGTCGGCCCTGAGTTAAGTTAACCATGGGTTATTAGATTTTCTTAGACAAGTTGGCCTTGCTAGTTTATTAGGCAAGTCAAGTCATGTATAAATAGAGTGTGGGAGGCACTCTATTTGATCATTCACTTATTCACTTATACATTCATTGGAGAGTGGTGCACAAGTGATAGAGGAGAAGTTGCTAGGAGAACTATATCTTGTGCTTGGGTTGTATCATTGCTCTTTCTATCTCTGAGGAAGTTATTGGGGTTTTTCACCTTATTGGTTTTCCCCAAGGAAACTCTGTGTGCCTATTGGCTCTTGTGATTACTTCATGTGATTGATATGCGGTACATGTTATTCTCTCAGATAAGATCCTAGATCATATTGAATTGATGCTTAAAATCTAACATGGTATCAGAGCTAACGTGAGAAGAAGACACTGTGCAGTTGCAGAAGTTAGGGCTTCTTGTTTTTTGGGTTTCTCTCCACATATCTTGAAATGCAGGAGGCTAGATTGACTCTCCTAAGCAAGGCGCTTCTTTTTGTTGAAACATAATTCAATTCTGAGCACTTTCAGTTTTTGACCTAAAAATTAGGGTTTCTGCAAAAAATAGAATTTATGAATTCCGCGACCACGGATGGAAGCTCCTCAGAAAAATAGAATTTTAGAGCTTTGGATTGAATTTTTTGGTTGGGTAAAACTTCGGGAAAATCAAACCCTAGTTTGGGGTCTTGTCTACTGAATCCGAAAATTAGGGTTTCTGCAAAAGTTGGAATTTCTAAAATCTGAGACCGTAGCTGGAAGCTCCTTGGAAAAATTGAAGTTTAGAGCTTTGGATCGAACTTTTGGGTTGGGTGAAGCTTCGGGAAAGTCAAACCTGAATTCAGGGTCCTCCCTAGTGAATCCAGAAATCTAAAAGGCAATTTTGAGGGGTGAAACTTTGCATTTTTCAAATTCTGAGTATACCAGCTTGATCAACTCATCAAGGTGCATCTTTCTATCCTTTCAGAAATTTGAAATTCAAAGTTTGAATTTTTAGGGTTTCTCTAGCAAACCCTAATCTAGCACTAGGTCCAGTTTTCAGCAAATCAAGTGGTAAGACCTAAATTTTTTCTATTTCCATTTGAAGTACTCTTTAAGATGTCTCACCACACCAAGCTTGAGGATAAGCTTGAAGGGGTTGATAACTTCCGAGCATGGAAGTATAGGATTGGGTTAATCCTAGAAGAGAATGAGTTGGACACTTACATAAGTGAAGAGATCCTTGTCCCAGAGGGAGAAGAGGCTAACGCCTTACACAAGAGGAAGTTGGTCAAGGCTAAGAGGATCATTGTTGATTCTATCAAAGACTATCTCATACCACATGTGTCATCTCTGAAGACACCCAAGAAAATGTTTGATTCCTTGACCAGGCTATTTGAAGGGAAGAACATAAATTGGAAGATGACCTTGAGAAATCAATTGAAGAATATCAAGATCTAGAATGTGGAGACCATGCAGTCTTATTTCTGAAGGGTCTCCTAGATAAAAGAACAACTTGAAGCTGTGGGAGAAGATATAGAGAAAGGAGAAGTGGTAGTGACCACTCTTAATGGCCTTCCTAGGTCATGGGATTCCTTCATCCAAGGAATTTGTGCTAGGAGGAAATTTATCACATTCACTAGGATGTGGGAAGAATGCTCACAAGAAGAAGCTCGAATTTAAGCTTGAGAAGAGAAGATGGGGAATGAAGACCAAGTTCTCACAACACACTCCAAGAGGCATGGTGACAAGAAGACTCACCACCATGATAAGAAAGAAAGACATCACCATTAGAAGGGTGATTTCAAACCTCAAAGGAACATGTCCTATGTCTGTTGCTATACTTGTGATGAAAGGGGACACATTTCCAGAAATTGTCCTAGGAACAAAAAGAAGAACAACAAGAAAAGACATCATGCTCATACTGTTGAGGATGATGAACCTCCTAGGAAGAAAACTAGAGAAGAAAGTGAAGACTCTTCAAGTGATGAAGAGTATGTTTTAATTTCTACTCTCACTGGTACCATTACTCATGGGAGCAATGATTTTCTTATAGACAGTGGGGCTTCCAAACATATGACATGATTCAAGGAATCTTTTATGAATCTATCTGAACATGAATCACCCCACAAGGTGAAATTTGGGGATGACTACCGGTATCCTATAAAAGGAAGTTGTGAAGCCTCCTATAAGCCAGACTCTGGAAAGTCTATGAAAATCAAAGGTGTACTATATGTTCTAGGTCTCAAGAAGAACCTACTCTCCATATCTGCATAGGATGCAAAAGGCATGAGGGTTGCATTTATAGATGTCCAAGTCCTTATGTGGCCAAAGGGTAAAACTATAGATGATGTAGTGGTGATTGGAGAGCAAGAGGGATAATTATACAAGCTGAAGGGATAAACTGAATGAGCCATGGTACATGAATCCATGGAGCCAAATGAACTTTGGCACAAAAGGCTTGCACATATGCACTAACAATTGCAAGCAAAGCAGTAGAAGGTCTTTCTGAAATCCAATCAAAGATGAAGTGTTTTCATAAGTTCAAGGAATTCAAAACCTTGATAGAAAATCAAACTAATAAGAAGATTAAGATCTTTAGATTCGACAATGGCAGAGAATTCACTTCAAGGGACTTCTAGAAGTTATGTAGTAATTCAGGGATTAAAAGGGAGTTGACCACTCCTTACAATCCAAAACAGAAAGGAGTAGAAGAAGCTACTTCAAAGTTGGACTCCAACAACTCCTGCAAGGAAGAAAAGATTCAGAGGGAGTCCACCCAACAAACAAAAAAGATAAGCATTTGAATTTCCATTTCTTGTGTATTTTGTTTGTTTAAATAATGTTATTCAATGATGTATATGCTTATGTTCTTAGACTTAGGTTGTGTATTATGCATATTAGAATAATTGCATTAATGAAAAAGATATTACTTATATGCAAGTAATGGGTAAGTGGCCTATGGTACTATACAACGTTCCATTGCTACTTATCTAGAATGAAACCTCTTTGCTGACATGTTGGGAGTTGTGCACACTCTTAACAATGTTTTGGTAGAGATGGAAGGAATCTAGAAAGTTACGGGATATGGATAAATGTTGTATTGAAGCATTGGCTAAGATAATTGCATGACTGTATGACATATGTCTTTATGCATAAGAATTTGTTTTTGAAAACAATGAGAAGTTTCTAATCGTGCAATTGAATTTGACTTGTAGGAAAGATCGTGTACAATCACCTACAAAAGAAGGACTACAACATTTGTTCCAACAACGAAGTTCAAGAAAACTATCTATTGAAGATATTGAAGAATTTGAAGTTTCCAGGATCCGAGATGCAGTAATGGAAGGATGCCATGGTCGAGGAATACCAGTTGATCATGAAGAATGATGTTTGGGATGTGCTCCCAAGACTTGAAGGGAAGTCTGTTGTAACTTCCAAGTGGATCTATAAGATCAAGCATGCTGCAGATGGCAGGATAGAGAAATACAAGGCTAGGTTGTGGCTCGTGATTTTTGCTCCTGTAGCCAGGTACACTTCCATCAGAACAATACTTGCTTTGGCTGCAGTGATGAAGTGGAAGATACACCAGATGGATGTCAAGATAGCTTTCTTGAATGGTGTAGTCGAAGAGGAAAGTGTATGTGGAGCAGCCACTCAGGTTTGAGACACATGATAGAGGGACTCATGTGTGCAAACTGAAGAAAGCCTTGTATGGTTTGAAACAGGCACCCATGACCTAGTACGGTAGGATAGATGGCTTCCTATCTAGTTTGGGATTTACTAAAAGTAAAGTGGACTCCAACCTTTACTACAAGGTTGAGGAAGGAAATCCAGTGATACTACTTCTGTTTGTGGATGACCTGTTTGTTACAGGTGAGGATAGATTGATTGCCGATACGAAGAGGAAGCTTGCATCCGGGTTCGAGATGAAGGACTTGGGTATGATTCACTACTTTCTAGGTATGGAGGTGTGACAGAGAACAGATGGAATATTCCTTGGACAAGGGAAGTATGCAGTAGAGATCCTGAAAAGGTTTAGGATGATGGGATACAAGGCCAAGGCCACACGTATGGCATCGAGCCTGAATCTTCTATGTGATGCTTCATCTGAGCCGGTTGATGCCACGATGTATCGTCAAATGATTGGGTCCTTGATGTAACTGACGAATACGAGACTAGACATCTGCTTTGTGATGAACACCTTGAGCCAGTATCTGACAGATCCGAGACATGTTCACCTGATAGCTGCAAAGCATATTCTGAGGTACCTGAAGGGTACATTTGAATATGGGATCAAGTATGATGCGAATCAGAAGTTTAACCTGGAGGGTTATGTTGATTCGGATTGGGTAGGCAATGCCATTGATCGGAAGAGCACTTCAGGGTGCTGCTTCAGTATGGGATCCGGTATGATCTCTTGGTTTAGCAGGAAGCAGTCCTGTGTGCCACTGAGTACAGCCAAAGCAAAGTATGTCGTAGCTTGTTCGGCTAGTTGTGAGGCAGTATGGCTTAGGAAGTTACTATCTGATTTGTTTGATCTCCAGTTGAGTGCTACTTGTATATATTGCGACAACCAGAGTTGTGTGAAGTTGTCGGAGAACCCAGTGTTCCATGACAAGTCGAAGCACATTGAGATCAAGTTCCAGTATATTAGGGATATGGTGGAGAGAGGAGCAGTGAAGCTCCTATATGTTACGACGGATGAGTAGATAGCCAATGTGTTGACCAAGCCACTGGCCAGAGTGAAGTTTGAGTACTTTAGAGAGAGGACTGGTGTAATTAAGATTGAGATTCCTTCCAAGGGGAAGTGATGGGTCTGGAGACACAGATGCACATGAGCCATTCTCACATGGTGGTAGGTGTGTCTTCCCATGGTGCAGATATAAGGGCTGGGGCCATTCCGACATGGTTGAAGTGTGCCTTCCCATGGTCATTGATGTAAGAGCTGTGCCATTCGAGCATGGTTGAAGTGTGTCTTCCCACGGCTGTGATATAAGTGCTGTGCCATTCGAGCATGGTTGAAGTGTGTCTTCCCATAGCTGCGATATAAGTGCTGTGCCATCCCTAGCATGGTTGAAGTGTGGGTGGAAACGCGAAGGTGGGTAACACTTTGATGAGAATCGGCTACCGAAGAACTATAGCGGAGGTTATTCATTATTCGGCCAAATAATTAAAATTATTCGGCTGAATAACAATTAACGGGCCATCGTTAGACCTAACGGTGGCCTCGATGTGTGTGCGAAGTTTTAGCCGGACGGAGAAAACGCATATAAGCATAATTATTCAGTCGAATAATTATTCTGCATATAAGCTCGATCGCGACCATTTTCGGTCACTCTCGCTTGATTGTGTGGACCCCTTTGGTGCTAATGGTGGCCCCCCCTCTGTGTCAATGGTATGTTCTGTCGCCTGTCCACCCGTTCTGCTGTGTAGGTTGTCGTTGGCGAACTCCGCCACCCTATTGCTCGCTATTGTGTGTCGTTGATCCGCCACCCTGCGCCTGAGTATATGCTCGGCAGTTCGTCGTTGATGGAGTGTTAGCCTGCCATACCCCGCCTCTGCCATTTGTTTGTCTGCCAGCCTCTGTTCCCGCCATCTGCATGTATGTGAGGTTCTGCCTTTCCTGCAGGGTTGTATTTCTGTTTCGGCGGTTGAACGCCATATGGTGGAGTTTGCGTCTGGACAATTAATGTTTATCGTGCAATTGCACATCTTTTGGTGGAGCTTTCTTGTCGGAGTGTTCTCCTGCAGACGTTCTAACATCACTGAGGTGCTGTAGCTGGGGACATATTGACCCGGTGGTGTGCAGAGGTAAAAGTTTTCCTATCTTTCGTTTGCAATTATTTTCTTTTGTCTTTAAGTTTCTTATTAAAGTTGTTATTGTAATTGCAGGTTCTCCTTTTCATCAGCTTCACTCGTTTTGTTTTGGCTGTTTCAAATTCCTCATTAGGCTCTCTTCGGCCAGATCTCAATTTGCATGCTTTCGTTTTTCCTGCAATCGTTTCATCTGCTTTCACGTCGACTGTCTCCAAATGGGTAGAGTCCATAAAATCTGCCCAAATGGGAAGAGTCCATGAATTCTGCCCAAAATTGGGTTGTTCATGGACTCTGTCCAATTGGGCAGAGTTCATGGACTCTTTCCAATTGGGCCGCTTTTGTTTCGGTTGCATCCAATTGGACAATCATAAAATCTGCCCAAATGGGTAGAGTTCTGTTAAATTTTGAGTATTAATTCACAATACTATAGGATCTTTGCTGAGAGAATAACATTTACAGTATATCAATGCATGACAATCATAATATGACAAGCATCACAAGAATCAAAAGCATAGAGACAAGAGACACAGAGTTTCCATGGGGAAAACCCTAAGGTGAAAAACCCCACAACTTTCTCAGAGATAGAGAGAGCAATGGCTCAACCAAAATACAACCAAATAACACTGAGATAGTCTCCTAGCAGATGATCCTCCTCCTCCTCACTAGTGCGCCACTTTCAGATAGATAGTGAGTTACTTTTCCGAGTGAGTAAAATAGAGATCTCATATCTCTATTTATACTCACCTTTTTGCCCAGTGACCTACTGGGGCCGACTTGTCTACTTAGATACATTCACATTATATTATATATAAATCAAGGCCGACCCCACATGGTGGTCTAATAACCCATCAACAAGTACACACACTTGCGACACTTGTCAATCCACATGACGACACTTCCTTATAGAGGAATAACACATCTCTTATAAGGGTACAATAAATATATATATAATACATAGATGAAATACATTCCGAAGTTACATATACATCAACAAGTTCAAGGACTCTGTCGAATTGCGCAAAGTTCTTGGACTCTGGTCAAATTGTATGTCAAAAATTATTTAAATTTAAATATAAAAGAGAAATATATTGAGTGTTCAGTAAGTTACTTTTTTTAAATTGTTGGTTTTTCCTGTGTTTAGAAATGAAAATAAAAGTAGGACAATAATTTTATTTGCAAATGATATATCCCATTTATATATAGGCTTGTTTTATTTGCTCTCTCTGTCCACATGGACATGGACAGAGTTCATGAACTCTGTCAACATGTCCATGTTGACAGAGTTCATGAACTCTGTTGAAATGGACGAGGACAGAGTTCATGAACTCTGTCAACATGGACATGGACTAAGTTCATGAACTCTGTCTATGCTTACAGAGTGCAGAGATCAATATATTAGTACTATTACAAACTTTGTTGATAGATAGCTATAGATACAACCAAACTTTAGACAATTAAACTCTACTTTTGATAGAACAAAATTTTAAATGGACTTTAGGTACAACGAAACTATAGACATGAATAGAATTTAATTTAGATGTACTACTGAAGTTTTATACAATCGAACAATAATAGTCATAGTCATTTTATAAACTATTAGGTGATATTATGCCACAATGGTCTTGAGTTTTATTTTTGTAAAGGTGGTGTTTCTTGGTATTATGTTTTTCTTTGTTTCCGACACGGCAAACTTGGAGAACATAATACCAAGAATCGTTACCGTTATCAGATTGAAATTGAAGACCATTGTCGAACATGGCCAATTTGGGAAACATTGTTAAAATTTAATATGCTAAGATAGAAAATAGAAGCATTACATTCCATTTCACAATAATAGCATATACAGGATCACTGAAGAAACAACAAGCATAGCATAAACACAAGAGACACAGATTTATCCTAGGAAACCCTCATGGGGTAGAAAACCCAGTAAAGCTTCCTCAATATAGATGACCAGCAATATACAAAGATGCAAACCAAAGACATGATCTCCTCCTACACCATAGCAGACCTCTCCTCCACAAGTGTGCCTCTCTCAAGTGAGTGAGTGTGTCAAATGAGGAATACACCTCCTCTATTTATACACTACTTCGACTTGTCTTTTACACAAGACACGTAGGCTCGTATTTAACCATTGGGTTAAATACCCCACTACAACTGACTGGGCCGACCCCTCTAGGGTGGTCTAATAACCCTTTGACCCACATAACACATACAGGGCCGACCTCCACTAGGGAAGTCTAATAACCCGAGTTACCACATTCTGACGTAGGAATAAACATCTCCATAAATACAATAAGATCTTTACGGAGGAATGAAACATCTCCGGAATAATAAAGTACAATTATAATATTCTTTGAAGTTACAATATCTCAACACTCCCCCTTAACGAGAAGGATATTATAACAACATCTGCACGAGCAAGGAGTCATCAACATCATACATGATACATCTATAAATCATTGGAAGCTTTCTTAACATCATTAGTAACTCAACCAATTACTGGAACATCTTCAATACTGGAACATCAACATATTTAGTACTGAGTCTTTATCTTCTGCAGCAGTCAAACAGCTATAGCAACATCAATATCTGAATCCTCACGATCGTCAGCATCGTCATCACATGATCATTAGCATCGTCATCACACGATCATCAGCATCGTCATCACACGATCAATCCAGTTCTCTTTAGGACCTATGTCCAAGGATGATGCAATCCTGTCATGTACCTTTTGAACCGAAGTCCAGGGACGATCCAGTCCTTCCATGTACCTTTTGAACCGAAGTCCAGGGACGATCCAGTCCTGTCATGTACCTTTTGAACCGAAGTCCAGGGACGATCCAGTCCTGTCATGTACCTTTTGAACCGAAGTCCAGGGACGATCCAGTCCTATCATGTACCTTTTGAACCGAAGTCCAGGGACGATCCAGTCCTATCATGTACCTTTTGAACCAAAGTCCAGGGACGATCCAGTCCTATCAATTCTCGGAGACCTCATGTCTACGGCTCAGTTCACAGGACCAAAGTCCAAGGATGATCCAATCCTTACCGTACATTTAGGACCACGTCCAAGGATGACTTAATCCTCAACCGTACATTTAAGACTACGTCCAAGGATGACTTAATCCTCCACCGTACATTTAGGACTACGTCCAAGGATGACTTAATCCTCCATCGTACATTTAGGACCATGTCCAAGGATGACTTAATCCTCAACCATACATTTAGGACTACGTCCAAGGATGACTTAATTCTCAACCGTACATTTAGGACTACGTCCAAGGATGACTTAATCCTCAACTGTACATTTAGGACTACGTCCAAGGATGACTTAATCCTCCACCGTACATTTAGGACTACGTCCAAGGATGACTTAATCCTCAACTGTCCACCAAGGACTTCATTCTCGAAGACATACGTCTACGGCTCTTCTTTCGGACTGAAGTCCAGGGATGATCCAATCCCCTCACATGTTCACCAAGAACTTCATTCTCGAAGACATACGTCTACGGCTCTTCTTTCAGACTGAAGTCCAAGGATGATCCAATCCCCTCACATGTTCACCAAGAACTTCATTCTCGAAGACATATGTCTACGGTTCTTCTTTCGGACTGAAGTCCAAGGATGATCCAATCCCCTCACATGTTCACCAAGAACTTCATTCTCGAAGACATACGTCTATGGCTCTTCTTTTGGACTAAAGTCCAGGGATGATCCAATCCCCTCACATGTTCACCAAGAACTTCATTCTCGAAGACATACGTCTATGGTTCTTCTTTCGGACTGAAGTCCAGGGATGATCCATCCCCTCACATGTTCACCAAGAACTTCATCAAAACATGCGTCAATCATGTATCCTCATCATCAAAACATGTATAACAAAACATGTATCCTCATCATCAAAACATGTATAAAAAAACATGTATCCACATCATCAAAACATGTATAACAAAACATGTATCCTCATTATCAAAACATGCATAACATCTATCATCAAAAGCATGTATACATCTAACATCAAAAGCATGTATATCTAACATCAAAAGCATGTATACATCTATCATCAAAAGCATGTATATCTAACATCAAAAGCATGTATACATCTATCATCAAAAGAAAAATATAAGATTCCTAAATCTAAATAATTCTAAGTAACTAGGTGCAGTAAATAGGTAACCTCATCATTGATGAGACAGACTTGTTATCAGATACTATGCTACTCCCCCTTTCGAGGAGAGTCCTTTTGAACTATACCAAGCTTATCTCGAAAGTATTCAAACTTCACTCGAGACAGAGGTTTAGTCAAGACATCAGCAATTTGATCCTCAGTGCTTATATATTCGAGCTTGATAGATCCTCTCTGCACCATATCTCGTATATCGAAGTATCGGATCTCTATGTGTTTTGACTTATCGTGGAACACAGGATTTTCAGTCATCTTAATGCAGCTTTGATTGTCACACATAATCACAGTGGGATCCATTTCTAAGTCAAACACTCCATATAATAGCTTCTGAAGCCACACTGCTTCACAGCTGGCAGAGCAGACAACCATATATTCTGCTTCAGCAGTACTGAGATCCACACTAGATTGTTTCTTGCTGAACCATGAGATCATGGCAGATTCAAGACTATAACATCCACCTGATGTACTCTTTCTGTCTGAGACACTTCCTGCCCAATCAGAATCTGAGTAACCATGTAAACGGATTTCATGACCTCCAAGATAATATAGACCAAAAATCTAATGTACCTTTTAGGTACATCACTACATGCTTTGTAGCTATTAAGTGAACCTTTCTAGGTTCTACTAGATACTGACTTAGGGTATTTACAACAAAGCATATATCTGGACTAGTATTTGTTAAATACATCAATGACCCAATGATTTGTCTATATAGGGTTAGGTCCACTAAATACGATGAGTCATTAACTAATAACTTCAAGTTGGAGTCCATGGGAGTGGCCATGGCTTTATACTCCAACATATCAAATCTTTTTAGAAACTTCACAGCATACTTACTTTGATTTAAAAGATTCCTTTTGGATCTTGCCATACTTCTAGACCTAAGAAGTAGTGCATTAATCCGAGATCTTTCATTTTCATTTCTGCAGCCATTTTCATGACCTGTTTCTCATTCCTTGTCAGAAAGAGATCATCGTCATACAATAATGGTATGATAGGTTCATCATCCACAACCTTAAGGTAAAGGTTAGGAACAACTTTACTTCTGGTAAAGCCCAAGCTTTGTCATGAAGCTGTCAATTGTCCATTATTCACACTCTGCATTGAGTGATCTTCTGCATATCTATCTGTGCCATCTCTCGTTAGATGGGTCTACTAATATGAGCCTCAAAATCATTCGAACTCTGTGGTGAGTTCCTTCTTGCATCCATGTCATATGTGTATAGAAGCCATATTCAACCTTGTAGCAAAGGTTGAGATCCACATCACCCATGATGATCATTAAGCTCATCAATTGACTACCGATCCTGGGTACCCATGCAGAACCTGATTCACACTTCTTCTTTAATTACATCATTAAGAGAATGGTCTTATCTAGTCCCTTGGAGCAAAACATCTCATCATGATTCTCTTCCTCTTTCTAAGAGAATATCTTAACCACAAGCTTTCTATAGTGTGTTTGATTTGTAAATCTTTTGTTGAACATCCATTGCTTGTTCAGAGTTCATCATTCATCATGATCTTTCCTACAAATCAAAATTAAGTACATGATTAGTAATACTTCATAATCATCAAATCATATTGACATGATAACCTATTATGCATACAGATATCATTTACATAGTTATGCAACTATTTTGACCAATACTTTGGCACAACACTTTCCTATATCCTGTATGCATACAGTGGCTATCTAGATGCCTTCCATCTCTACCAGAACATACTATCGAGAGTGTGCACAGCTCTCAGCATGTCAGCAAAGAGGTTTCATTCTAGACAAGCAACAATGGAATGTTTGTCCAACTTACCAATCATATGCATATTAGTAGTATACTGTTCAATGCTTTATGAATGTTTACACTCAGCATGATATATTCTAGGAATACAAATATGCATACAAGCAATATCATTTACTATTTCTAATAACAACTCAAATACTTATCTTTTATGTTTGTGTGGTTGCCTCCCGCTTGATCTTCTGTATGTCTTCTGAACTTCTATTCATTCTGTACCACTGTGCATACTCAAGTGTACACTAGTGTCATCCTCATGATCTCATACACAAACATACATTCATTAGTATATTCTCAATATTATCAAAACATTCTAATTCTAAATAATCTTGAATATGTACAGTCATGATCATTAGTATTCAGGGTTTCAAGGAAGTCTTCTTTTACTCATGCATATTCTTGTTTGATCTAGTTAGTTAAATCATCAACCAAGATAAGAGACATAATATGCATAAACCCTTGATTAAGAACCAATCATACCAAGTATACTTACATAAGGGATCCTAACACAAGGTAAGATTCTAACATGACATAGGAAAACATACTTGGATTAGTATACCTGCTTAGTTATGTACAACATACCTAAACAATCTCTTCAATGATTTAGAGATCCTGAGTTAGAACCTGCATGTCTTATGGGTTAAACATAATATAACAAAGTCATACATACCTCATGAGTCTTTGTCTTCATGTCGTCATGGTCATGGAACTTGATTTGTCTTTTGTGATGTACCTATATCTTGTTAGCAGACAACATCAACCTCACACAACACCATAATGCATAAGTACAATCATATAGCCCTAATCAATGAATATCTTCGATCATTCACATGCATTCATATTGTTACTAGGGTGATAAGACAATTAATAACATTAATCAAGATTTAATCAAGAATCAGATTTCAAGGCATACCTGAACCTCCTTAAGTCATGCCTGTCAAGACTTTTTGTAGTCTTCTTATGTAAGGCCTTAGCCTCAACTCCCCCTGAAACTTGATCTGTAGCTTGATTAGGGTTTGCTAGAGAAACCCTAAAAATTCAATCTTTGACTTTCACACTTTTGAATGGATGGAAGAATGTGTCTTGCTGAGCTGATCAAACTAGCATTCTTCAATTTTGAAATCTTCCAAAATTTGACCCCTCAAAATTGCCTTCGAAACTTCTGGATCTTTTGGACAGGAACCCGAACTAGGGTTTGATGAAGCCCAGTCTTCTACCCAACCAAAAGTTTGATCTTGGTCTCTAAATTTCGATTTTCCTGAGTAGCATTCAGTAGTGGACTCCGATTCCAAAAATTCTAACTTTCTCCGAAACCCTAAATTCCAGAAGCCATGAATAAAGGTGCTCCAAAAATAATTCTGTTTTGACAGAAATATGTACCTGATTGTTTATGCTATAACTCTGAAATTTTCACTCCACAGGGTCTGAAAACTTTTTCTGCAGTAGCCTGACCTGTCATCTTTCCATCCTGACAGGTCTGACCTCAATTGGATTTTCTGAGAGAGAGAGTTATGCCAAGTGTCGCAACGTGACCTTTTTATGGGATAATACAGGAGAGCGAACTTGTACGGCGTGCCACGTGTCACTGTTTGAACTTCGGCCTCTGAAAACGTTTCTTAAGATAGCTCGCTCTGTTATCTTTCCATCTTGATAGGTCTGACCTCAATTGGACTCTCTGAGAGAGAGTTATGCCAAGTGTCATAACGTGACCTGTTTATGGGATAAAACAGGAGAGCGAACTTCTACGGCGTGCCACGTGTCACTGGTTCAACTTCGGCCTCTGAAAACGTTTCTTGAGATAGTACAGTTTGTGTACTACCTGTCACTTTTTACTAAATTTCATTTGGAGCTTCCTAGCCCAAGTTATGACCTTTTTTCCTAGGTCACCTGATTTTGACTGAGATCTGGAAGAGGCAGAAACCCTAACTTGTACTGATCATAACTTACAAAGTAAAACGAATCTGAGGGTGCCCTTTGGACACAAGATACCTGGAGATGTTATCTACGACTTGTGAAGGTTTCAGATCCTGAACCTTTGCCAAAATGGATTTATAGTGAAAGTTCCACGATGACTGGTTTTTGCTATATAAAACCCTAACCTTCAAATTGTCGTAAGTAAAGCAAGTGTCGTAAGTGCCATACCTTGCCTTCCTTCAGTTTAGTTCTGATACCATGTTAAAATTTAATATGTTAAGATAGAAAATAGCAGCATTACATTCCATTTCACAATAATAGCATATATAGGATCACTGAAGAAACAACAAGCATAGCATAAACACAAGAGACAGATTTATCCTGGGAAACCCTCATGGTGTAGAAAACCCAGTAAAGCTTCCTCAATATAGATGACCAGCAATATACAAAGATGCAAACCAAATAAATGATCTCCTCTTCCACTATAGCAGACCTCTCATCCACAAGTGCACCTCTCTCAAGTGAGTGAGTGTGTCAAATGAGGAATACACCTCCTCTATTTATACACTACTTCGACTTGTCTTTTACACAAGACACGTAGGCTCGTATTTAACCATTGGGTTAAATACCCCACTACAACTGACTAGGCCGACCCCTCTAGGGTGGTCTAATAACCCTTTGACCCACATAACACATACAGGGCCGACCTCCACTAGGGAAGTCTAATAACCCGAGTTACCACATTCCGACGGAGGAATAAACATCTTCGAAAATACAATAAGATCTTTACGGAGGAATGAAACATCTCCGGAATAATAAAGTACAATTATAATATTCTTTGAAGTTACAATATCTCAACAAACATGTCATTTAACTCCAAACATAATGAGAATGGTAAAAAAAAATTTATTCTATGGAATAATGAGAATATTTGTAGATATAATTTATGTTTAGAATATTAAAATATCTTGATTAAATTATTAATTTAAGAAACTGAAAACCATTATCGAACATGGCAAATTTGGAAAACATGTCAAACTCAAAACATAATACCATGAATTGTCAATTTTTATTTTATTTTATGCAATAATGAAAATATTTGAAGATGTAATTTATGTTTGAAGTATTAAAATATCAATTAAGTTATTAATTTAAAATTTAGGTTAGAAGTTAAAACACGTTCATGAACTCATTCTTTGACATAAAGAAATGAACCCTTCACTTAGTACTTAACTATATTGGTTCCATTCATTTTAAACATCAAAAACACTTAGAAAATTGTTACATTAATTCTTCACACATCTAACAATATTAGCTATACTATTTTTAAGAACTATTAGATGATATTAGGTAAATCTAGGTCCTTGTTAAATAACTTAGTCTCTTTAGTAGTTAGGTTTTAGAATTTGTAGAATTAACATGTAGGATTTGAATATGTAATTAGTTGATATTTGTGCAAGTGTAGGCGTTATATATCAAATGGAAAGAGAGGATTCTTTGAGGCGAAAGCGTAGGAGGTCTTCACAAACTTCTGGGGTTGGTGTTACAAGTGATAATCAGAGGTTGTCAACCTCACCTCGGGATTCTAGTTTATTGTATAGTTCACATCGACGAGGTGAAAGGGGTACAAACGATTCCCCTATATCTTCTGTGGGAGAACGTCGATCTCGACCCTCTATTGGTATATGAATATCGATCTTTTAACATGTATATGCAAATTGTTTTTTTGTGTGTGCAAAATTTGTATTTGTGTTTAAACAAAACTTTATTTTCATTTGAGGCAGAGCATGGTTCGGAAGATGCTTGTAATTCTATAGGGAGGGAGACAGAGCAAGCAAGGGAGACGGATGAGGGTGCAGAGCAAGGTTCTCAAGAGGCTCACCATTCTACACAAGGTGATGATGGTCGAGCTAGGACGCAATATGTTGAATTAACTGAGGGTTGTACACCCATTACAACATATCCATCTGATCTACCTCGAGAGCTTCCATGGGAAAGTGGTGATCATCAAATGACTCTTGAAAGATGTAGATCCCACTACGACAAGTTGGCAAATGATTTGTCTACTATGGATCTCCCTCTAGAGAGTAAACAAAGTTTAGAGATTGTTTTGGGATCATTGGAAAACTTCATTCAGGCATATGAGAATCTCGGACCAACTACATATGGTTTTGCAGATTTGATGCGAAGACGAAGGGAACAAGTGATGGGTCCAGACAAATGGGATGTTGTGAAGGAGAGAGTGACGAAAGAACAAGCCAAATCAATGTTTAATTTCAAAGAAGGTCTGAAGCGAGAAATGTTGAAAGTGCAATATTTCAAGCATCCTGATCTTGCACATCTACTCTATGATTGGTTTCTTGCAGCCTATGGTCGATTTCCATGGAATGATGAGGTTTCTCAATATTTTGCTAGATTTTTTTATGCTGAATTTTTTTAAATATGAAGCCAGACTATACCGATGTTCATTCAAAATTTTATGGAGTTGGAAAGGGTCGAATATATAATCGAGAAGGTGCTCTTAGAGATCCTACAACTCTTTGACCTCCACCCCAGATATCTCGTCCACCGAGGTTGGTGGCATTAAGATCAGAGATAGAGCCCACATCTCAACTTGGGACAACTGCAAGGAATTTTGTTGGCAATGGTTTATCGTCAGCATTAGTTGGAGTAGATGTGGGATTTGTTCGAGAAAGGGCTCGTTCTGCTATTCGTCAAAAGTTTGTTTACAAAACTGATGATGAGATAGATGGAATGAGCATTGAAGATCTCAGGGCATATGCTAAGGTTTGTCGTGACCTAGCGGTAAATGTTATATCCAATGACACATCGAGTTTGGGAAAGGTTTGTTGACTATGATATGACTTGATCTTAATTAAATATTTTATTTATTTTGAATTAATTTCTTTTGTTACATTATATGAATGATAAATTATGTTTTTTGATCTAAAGTAATAGGTACATTATGTAAATGTTTAAATTGGTTGCAGTTTTCAAGAATGATGAATGAATATTCTTTCCACATTTCAACTAGCGAAAATCTAGAGAGAGAGGTACATATTTATTATCTACATATTTGTAATTATGTTTGAATTTGATATATATATATATATATATTTTAATGTTAATTTAACTATGCATCTTATTGTTAATTTGACTTATCCATGCAGGTTTCTTTAGATACGAACTTTATAAATGATTTACCATCTATTGTGAGCTAATGTTTTTTTAATCTTTTTTTTTTAGTTTTAAGTTAATTGACATAGTAATTTTTTTTGTTTGCATTATGTTTTATTTATTAATACAATTTAAATTTTAGGGGGGAGATATAGGTTCTTTGCTTAATGCAGCAGATATTGGTAGAGAGGTAATTTCGTTTAGTGCTTTAATTTTGTTCACTGCTTTAATATTTTAATTTTTATGGATTTAGATAAAATTTGTTCAAGTAATTTATGAGATTCATAAATTGATTGTATATATGTTGCAGCTTGGTTCTGTCAAATATTTTGGAGGCAAAAGAAAAATTCCTTTGGAGGATGGTGGTGGACAATTTGGAGAATTTGATGTAATATTGCTAATATTTGAATTGTTTTTTGATATATAAGTTTAATATTTTAATTTTTTGAATATAGTTTAAATAATTTAAATGATATTCATAATCTTTTTTTATACATGTTGCAGGGTGGGTTGAGTCCAGGGGGAGGCCCGAGTGGAGGATAGCATGGTGGACAATTTTTTTTTGTTGATATGCATCTAGATTGCAAAGATTTGTTTTGGACATGTTGAGGAGATTTATTTTTGGACTAGATATAGATATATGGGTACATTGAACTTGTGGATGTTCATGAGTATTTTTTTGAGAATTATATACATGTTCTTTGAACTTACATATTTTGTGAATCTTGGTTTAAATGATATAGTTTGTTTTTGCTTATTTGGCATATTTGGTGTGATTTAAAGGTTTAGAATATGTATTTGCATGTTTAAATGAATAAATGAATATGTAAGAATGAATGTTAAGAACATTATATTCTTGAATATTATGAAGTTTAGGAAATGTTATTTAGGAAGTTTAAAAATGGATGAACATCTAGGTTTAAAATTCATGAATGAGCAAGTTTTGATTGAAACATGAATGAATATTAAGATTGAATATATTAATAACAAGAATGTTATTTTTGAATGTTAAGGAGTTTAAGAATTTGTTAGAAGTTCAGATGGAAATATGAATGAACCAGGAAGTTTAGAAATGAATGTTAAGAACATGAATGTTATTTTTGAATGTTAGGATGTTTAGGAATGTTAAGGGTTTTGATAGAAATACATGGATGAACCAGGAAGTTTAAAAGTGAACACATGTTGAGTTCAAATTTTAGGAATGTTAGGAAGTTTAAGAATGTTTGAAGTTTTGATGAAATTATGGATGAACTAGGAAGTTTAAAAATGAAATTTAAGAACATGAATGTTATCTTTGAATGTCAGGAAGTTTAAGAATCTTAGAAGTTTTGATAGAAATATGGATGAAATAGGAAGCTTAGGAATGTTAGGAAGATTATGAATGTTATATAAGTTTTGATGGAAATATGGATGAACTAGGAAGTTCAAAATGAATGTTAAGAACATGAATGTTATAGAAGCTTTGAAAGAGATACACATGGATGAACTAGGAAGTTTAAAAGTGAACACATGTTGACTGAACAAATTTTATGAATTTTAGGAAGTTTAGGAATGTTTGAAGTTTTGATGGAAATATGGATGAATTAAGAAGTTTAAAAATGAAATTTAAGAACATGAATGTTATCTTTGAATGTTATGAAGTTTTAGGAATGTTAGAAGTTTTGATAGAAATATGGATGAAATATGAAGTTTAGGAATGTTATAAAACTTGGGAATGTTAGGAAGATTATGAATGTTATATAAGTTTTGATAGAAATATGGATGAACTAGGAAGTTTAGAATGAATATTAAAAACAAATGAATGTTATCTTTAAATGTTAAGAGGTTTATGAATGTTATAAGTTTTGATAGAAATATGGATGAACTAGGAAGTTTAAAAGGGAACACATGTTAAGTTCAAATTAATAGGAAGTTTGAAAAATGAATATTATCTGTTCAAATTTTGATATATGGATTTTTAATTAATAATTCTTACTTTCAATGTTCAGGTACATTTGATGCGGCTGAAATCATGGCAAATGGGAATAACGATTTTTTGTTTTTTAATCATAAGCGAAGATTATAGGATTGTGAAGTTTGTGCTAAATTAGAGCAATGATTTTAAACAACAATTTGATGAATTTTCATCGATTTGTTATAAATAATCATTTCTCTAATTTAGCATAAGCTTCACAATCCTGGAATCTTTTCTTGTGATTAAAAATCAAATGATCGTTGTCTCCATTTGCCATGATTTCAGTTATGTGAACTTACACAAGCGATATTTTAAATTAAAGATTCGGGGCGGAGAGTGGCGACAACTACAGATCCGTTATTTTATCCTTTAATTGGTCTAATAGACATATGGGGACGTGAATAAAGTATTTCAAACAGAATTAAGACAAAAATTTTACACATTCAGGTTTTCATTACCAAATAATTTTACACAAGCGATATTTTAAATTAAAGATTCGGGGCGGAGAGTGGCGACAACTACATATCCGTTATCTCATCCCTTAAGTGGTCTAATAGACATATGGGGACCCGAATAAAGTATTTCAAATAGAATTATGCCAAAAATTTTACACATTGAGGTTTTTATTATCAAATAATTTTTGAATTCAAATTTCAGCATACTAGAATACGATTATTTAAACTTTTATACTCCAGTTCCTTTCAAGATCATAAATATAAAAAGAAAAAAATATATTGTACACATTTGACAATGACATCGAAAAAACCATTGATCTATTAATTTTAAATATATACTTTTAAAAACATCGCAATGGAATGCCGTCTTCAATTATCCGTTCATGGTCATATTGGGACAGTTTCCATTTTTTATTTTTTAATTGTTTTTTCGATGAAACTTGAACCAATTTTATTCGAGATGCACATACTAAATGGCTATATTGACAACATATGACATCAGGTTCATAATCTTGAAAGTAGACATAATTTTGAGTCATATGGGTTTGCTGAAAAAAATAGCTCTTTAAAATGATGGATCCTCTCTCGTATGTATATCAGTTGTCATTGTAGTTTTCCAATAACTTCATTTTTCCTTCAGTGCATCGCATCAAATAATACTTCACATTTTCATTGTTGTCGACAGGTGCAATCATAGCAAAAACATCTCCTGTGCAAATTACAATTGATGTCAGGATTTTTAATTCAATTAAATTGACTAATATACATGTGTATAAGGTGAATGACAAGAATGAACAATCGACAAAACAGTGGTATTTGATCATTACCTTCTCTAATGAGATCTGAAATTCTGTCGCCATCAGATGAGATTGCTATATCTTCTGATTCTAATTCTTCTATGCTTGCTAGTGGCATTTTTCCTTTAGGATTAATTCTGTGTATTTCCAATGTTTCACGTAGTTGTTTGTTATGTTTTCACAAACTTCTGTAGATTCAGTATTTTAAGTGCAAATATGACAAAAGCATGATTGCTTTCTACTGTCAAATGCATACATGTTTTGGAAGGCTTTTGTTTGAATAGAGTGAAAATCTCTAGTCCCTTATATGGTGCTAGCGTCGTATGGTATTGATCTATTTATATCTTGAATCCCAATATGCCAAAAAAACCTAGTACAGAAATGACAAATTTTGATGTTAGGTACACATACTTTTTTTTAAATTAACAATAAAATATAAATTAAAACATTTGTGTATACATAGCTGTGCACATTTTTTGATTGTTGATTATAATCATGGTTTAGATGTGATTTACACCATTGGACAACCTATGCAGCGGAATGGAATTGTGTAGAACTATGGTTCATTTGCCATCTTCGAAGTGCTCTTTTTACACATGCTCCTGCACCATTATGTTCACCTTTTCCATGATCAGTTTCAAAGAAATTCTAGTGATGTTTAATGTTCAATGCTTTATGAAGTCGACATAACCAATAAAATGATCGCGAAGATTTAAATTGTCCGGCACATCCATCTGACCATATCCAATGCTCATTGAATTTAATGTTATGTTCCTTTAGTGAATTGTAGAAAATACTTTCAATACAATGCTGAACAAAATGTGTATCGTGTGTATGATCGTCGCTGATATAAAAGTAATATTCTTTAATCACATCTCGATTGTCACACGTGCTTTCAAAGCCATCAACATCCTGTTGAGAATGTCTATATAAAACATGGACGAATATTGAAACTTGGTTAGAATGATAGTATTCACTCTGTATCTCTTTTTGTGCAGCAAATGCATAATTTTCTGCAAAGTCAACCATTGACAAAATTGTTCCTGGTGGAAAAATTTCACGAGACTGTTTGAATTGAAGGTCTTGCCATCGTGCTCTATGTGAAGGCTTGGTGTATTTATAAATTTCACTTTCGAATTTCTTGAGAAAATATGCCACACCTATTTTATCTTCTCGCAAATCAATCCTTTTGGAATGTACATCACTAGTACTTGTAATGTATTCATATCTTCTCCAATCAACAGTGACATTTGACAATGAGTGATCAGTATCGATAGGATATTTATTGTGGTATAAAACCAAATTTCCACAACGATTACAATGTTTTCCATTGACACATTTCTTATTATAAAATACTTCATCGTGATTTCTCTCACATAGGGTTTGAGATATGAATTCACATATTGTGGGCGGAGGTGGTGAATTTGTCCAAAACATTTTACCAAATTCAAGAAATGTGTCATAGTATAATTGGAATTGCACATGATAACGACAATATGTGTCACGGATAGTAATAGGTTTAACATACCATGGTTTTAGTTGCATAAATGTAGTGATTGACACATTAATTCCACGATGATTTTCCTTGAATTTATTGAACAACTGTACTTGTGTCATATCCATTATATGTTTTGGACTACTTACATATACTCCTCGTGATACTCTTTGTCGTATTACATCTCTTGAATTTGGTAAAACTCGAGCATGTGTCAACCAATATTCTCGTATAATATCTTTAACCCCTGCTCCCATTATATCTTTATAAGGCTGTCTACAAATAATTGCCCAGCAAGCAAGTTCATCATTTTCATCTATTTGCATTCTGAATTTTCTATGTCTGTATAATGTTTTTCTTGAGGTTCCAACTGCTTTTGCTAGCTATGTTGTCAAACGTTTTTGTTTAGTACTAGTCAAAATAATTGCTGTATGAATTGCTCTTCGTGCAGCACTAATGTCTTTCTTCCTAGATTTTCCAAACTTTTTTATTGCATCACCTATATTTTCTATCACATTATGTTTTAATTTCGACTCTTTGGTCGCCTTGTGGATACCCAATAATGATGTAGCATCTTCTAACTTCTTGGTCACTAATAAACATCTCAAAATTTGTGCTTGTTCTGTTGCTAAATAATTCTTCAGAACATCATCATAAATTTTTTGAGCCCGATATCGTACAGCGTGTATGGGTATTTTTTTTCCATATTTATTGCAATCAACGTTTTCTAATGTTTCATCATCAATGGTGAAAGTACCTATACATCAAGGTAAATTTAATTTAAAACATGTATCCAAAAATACAATTCATTATATAAAAAATTAATTTGGAAAATACATTCAATATATACATACCTAGTCCAATTTTTGGTTCTTGAACTTGATCTTCAATATTGACTTCATCGACATTAGTATGTAAATCACTATTTACATCCTCAACAATGATTTTTTCAACTTCAATTTGTTCCTCCTGTACTCTATTTTCAATTTCCATTTCATCGACATTATCATGTAAAACTGTATTTGTATCTTCAATAATCATTGCTTGCGTTTCTGCAAGGCTTGCTTTGTTGGCATGATATTTAAGTTTTTTCTTTTCTCTATTATCATCATTATCAGCACGTTTACGATCATATTTTCTTTGACAGTTTCTCTTACTGCCCATGATTGTTTAATCTATAAATGATAAATTAAAGAATCATCATTTTATTGTAAATAAACAAAATGAATCTATTTAAAAATAGTTACGAAATTTATGAACACATGAACTAAAATTTACTTCACCTTATCAAAATCTTGTACTTGAGTCTTTTGAAGAAAAAGTCTTTTGAAACAAGTTTCCTTTGAAAATAACATTCTTTGAATGAAATAAGAACTCTTTGACAATAAATCACCTTTGAAAAAATCCCATTGGAAAAGAATAAGAACACTTTCAAAATAAATCTTCTTTGTAAACCCACTAGCAAAAAAAAAAAAACTTCTTTGAAAAAATACCTAGGAAAAAGATTTTTTTGTAAAAACCTTTGCAACGAAATAACTCTTTTGCAAAAATAACTTGGGAGACTTTGAAAAAATCCATTTTTCAAATAAATAAGAAGGAAAAAGATATCTCATTTGTAAAAATAACTTGAAATAAAATCTTATTTGCAAAAATGCCTTGGAATAAAAACTCTGTAAATGCACACTTTGGAAAAAAACATTTGCTGAAAAACCCATTGGAAAAGAATAAGAACATTTTCTAAATAAATCTTCTTTGTAAATCCACTGGAAAATAAAAACTTCTTTGAAAAAATACTCGGGAAAAAGATTTCTTTGTAAAAACCTTTGCAACGAAATAACTTTTTTGCAAAAATAACTTGGAAGACTTTGAAAAAACTCATTTTCAAAGAAATAAGAAGGAAAGAAACGTTTTTTGCAAAAATATTTAGAAAAAAAAAAAAAACTTTGAAAAAATTCATTTGAAAAAACCATTTTCAAATAAATAAGAAAGAAAAAGACAACTCCTTTGAAAAAATAACTTGGAATAAAAACATATTGCAAAGAACTAAGAAGTATAAAAGCTTGGAATAAAAACTTATTTTGCAAAAATGTCTTAGAAAAGCAATCTTTCAACGTATTCTTAGAAAGAAGTAACAAAAAAAATACTTCATAAAAAAGACTCTCTTTATAAAAAAGCTTTTTAGAAAATCCTTGGAAAAAAAACTCATTGCAATGAAATGAAAAGTGCAAAAAGCTTGAAAAAAAATATTTTATAAAAAAACTTTCTTTGCAAAAAAAGGCTCCTTAAAAAATCCTTGAAAAAAAACCCATTGCAAAGAAATAAGAAGTGCAAAAAGCTTGGAATAAAAACTCCTTTTGCAAAAAAATTCTTTCAATGTATTCTTTAGAAAGAAGTAAGAAAAAAAATACTTCATAAAAAAAACTCTCTTTGCAAAAAAAACTCCTTAGAAAATTCCTTCAAAAATATTTTGACCAAAAAGTATGCGAAATTGAAATGTGCGAAATTAATCGAAGTATTTAGTTTTATTTATATAAGTGTGAAAAGATTTTTTTTTTTTTTTTTTAATTTTATTTTTCGGTCGACGAGTTTTTTTTTACGTTTGGTTATTCGGCCGAATAACCTTTGATTAAATTGACGTCGCCGTTACGGAAAACAATTATTCGGCCAAATAATCTCTGAAACCTGAAAATCTGATTGCCACTCACAGTTTTTAGGTTTCTCCATTTTCGGAAGGTAAAAATGATCTCTTACACTATAAGGAGACTGTCGGACTTGATACCATCAATTTCGTTATTGAATCTACTTTCCAAATATATAGATTTCTTTATGTATAGGTAAGATCTGATATTTGTAATTGTTTGTTTTCTTAACAGGTGTCCAGTCTAGTTTCATCTCTTTCAAAATGCGGTGAAATGAAAAAATCCATAACTTTAAAAATACACCATGAAAAAAATTGAGAAAACTATGGTGCAGTTAATTGGCGTTTCTACTTCAAAAGGGTATTCATAGAATTTTTAGTTTTGTATTCAGTTGAGAGAAAAGTTTTGCGACAAAAAATATGTTGAAAATCAACAAGGTTTCTCCATTGATTGAATTCAAATAAATATAATAATTAGTATATAGATCTATTTGCTACAAACTTATAGTCATGCAGTAATATATTGTGTGTAGATTGTTGTAGCATATTTGTTTTTTGCAAAAAACAAGTTTAACAATGATTTTACGTATGCAACAAAACATAGCTATTTTGTAGTCCTTTCGTTTTATAAGAACACACTGTCAAACATTTGTCGAATTGACATATCAAATCTCAATATAAAAAATTGAAAAAAATATGGATAGCAAGCTAACATAATTCTCTAAAAGTTTGCTTTTTAGTGAAAAGTGAAATTCCAAACAAAAATATCACTTTTATTCGCCCAAAGATGGAAAACATGAAAAATTCAAAATTATTTTCTCACGGAACCCCCCAAAATAGACACCCATCTTCATGGATTCACGTGCCTTCCCATGGCTATGGATATAAGTGTGATTCCATTCTCGCATGGTTGAAATGTGTCTTCCCATGGCGTAGATATAAGTGCTGAGCCTTTCACGGATGGTTGAGGTGTGTCTTCCCATGCCAGTGAGTGTAAGTGCTATGTGATGTGCATTTGGGTTGTGCTCTATGGACTATGAGGTGACCTGAAGATGATGATGTGATAGTAGGGTACATAGGTTTTGCAGAGGCATATAATTATTCCTAAGATGCTCTTACAGGTTTTGCAGTGGCATATGATCAGTCTTGAGAGATCTTGTAGGTTTTGTAGAGGGAGTGTAATCAGTCCTGAGTTGTACCTACTTGATGACTTGCTTGCAAAAGATGATGAAGAACTACATGGAGGCTAGGCCTACATCCAACATGAAAAAGGGTTGGATCTGTAGAAATTCCTATGACGAGTAGATTAGAGATTGATTGAGATAGCAGCAGCAATGACGATGACGATGATCCAGTAACGATGATCCAGAGAAGAAGACTTGTGCTAGCATATCTGTGTCGATAAATACCTTCCTAGTTAAGAGGGAGTGTTGATTTATTTGTAACTTTGGAATATATTTCACATATGTATATTGTACTCCTATAGAGATGGTATTATTCCTCTATATGAAAGTGTCATCATTTGTATTGACAAGTGTCACAACTTGCATGTAATGGGTTATTAGACCACCAAGTGTGGGGTTGGCACTGAGTTAAGTTAACCATGGGTTATTAGACTGTCTTAGACAAGTCGACCCTGCTAGTTTATTAGGCAAGTCAAGTCATGTATAAATAGAGTGCGGGAGGCACTCTATTTGATCATTCACTTATTCACTTATACACTCATTGCAGAGTGGTGCACAAGTGAGAGAGGAGAAGCTGCTAGGAGAACTATCTCTTGTACTTGGGTTGTATCATTGCTCTTTCTATCTCTGAGGAAGTTATTGGGGTTTTTCACCTTATTGGTTTTCCCCAAGGAAATTCTGTGTGTCTATTGTCTCTTGTGATTGTTTCATGTGATTGATATGCTATACATATTATTCTCTCAGATAAGATCCTAGATCATATTGAATTGATGCTTAAAATCTAACAGTAACCTCACCGAAGATGATAGGGCTTTGGATACTATTCTATGCACACTTTAAAGAGCACTGGAAGGGTAGGTATGACATGAGGTACTGTGGAGTAGTGAAGGGGATACACTCCTTGTGTTGGGTGTGTAGGTATTGTGGGTGCCAAGCTAGCTGAAGCTTGCATAGGTACCGATAGATCTGTGGTTGAGCTCACTAACTTAGCAATTCCTTTCCCTCTACTGCCTTGACAGCCTATAAACCTAGCTATGGGCTAGCTTGGTTGGGTTTTGGTGTTCATTTGGCTATGCATAAGTTTGTAGGTTCCCTTTCCTTGTGGAAATCATGCCTAGCTAGGGGGTTCCAGCTGTGTTGAGAGATTGATGTGCACAGTTAGCCTATGGTTGGGTGGAACGTTGCGCTTGCATAGCCAGTTTCTCGGGACGAATTCATTTCTAGATAAATATTCTCTTGTATTTAATTATGAAATGTTTTAATTTGATTCCCATGAGAATTAAGTTTGAGTATCAATACTGTGTGTGTGTAGATGGAGTTTACATCTGCTATTTATTTGTATTATGCATCTGCACACACACTTTATTTGTTATGAATTCATAAAATGATGATGGGGCTAAGTTTTGAAAGCCCGATTTTAGTTCATGTTCCCTCCCTTAAGTTGGATTGATAAAAGGAGACGCAATAGGTGGATGTGGATTTATTAGTGATATAATGTGCATTACATTTTAATGTAATATTTATGATGTAATATACATCATGCACGGGTTATGGTTGCATCTAACCAAATGAAATTAGAATGACATGCGATAAACAATGGTCACAGATAAGGGGTTGCATGTGGAAATACCTAAAACCCATTATGTGCCTCTGTTTGAGGGTGATAAGAGCTTTCCACATATAGAAGCTATTCTAAGGAAAAAAATTATTGATCGTCTTAATAGAACAACTCATCTTTAAAATATCATATTAAGTTTTATAAATTGGAGAAAGATAAAGAAACATACGAGAAATCATTTAATGCAACTTTGAATGAATAAATTAATTAAAGTATCTATTAATAATATTATATGAAATAACTCAAATCAAGCAATGTAATAATGGCCAAAGAATCGGGAGTACTAGCTCATTAGTTACTTCAAGTATCCACTATATCCCAATGTGAACATTATGTGATGGAAAAATACAATATAATTGAAAAATCATACATTTTATTAAAAAACAAAAATAGACCTTCAATAACTCATAACTAATATCATACTATATAAAAAAATCTTTAAATACTAAATTAATTAAAGACCATCAAACCCAACACGTTTGAAAATTTGAGACTGAAGGACCTCTCCTTACTCCATTCATATTTAAATGATTGTCAGATAACCTTTGTTATTATATCTATATGCATTATATTATCAATCTTAATGAAATATTGAATATAATGTACCATCTTATATTTATTGATCTTACATAATTAAATATATTGATACCATTATTATGATTCAAATCATGTTTAAGATGCATTATTGTGAATTTATTAAACATTTTTAAATATATCTTATAATGATCATGATACATATTGAATATGATTACTTATTCATTGGAGTGGCTCTGGAAATTGTAATTGCATTGATTCTATCAAAAAATAATTGACATAGGGATAAGTAAAGTTAGTATCCAATGTTGAAATTTTAAATTTCAACTAGAAAAGGATTTAACTGTGTTCTTAACTTTTAAAATATTTACTTAAATTGAAATATTTTCACATAATTATCATAAAATGCAAAATATAATAAAAAGTCCATATAAATTTTAAAGTCTAAAAAATATTTATCATAAAGTCTAAAAATTTATATCAAAGTCTATATATAAATTATAAAAAAATAAATTCATATATATAACATTCAAATATAGTACAAATCAAACATCATGTTATAGACCCTATCCCCAATAGCCCCATGAACATCGCGACCACTACATATCATGTACTAGATCCCCCATAACCCCTATGACCACCACCACTATCATCTACATTAGGCCCCCCATCACCCTTATGACCATCACCACCACCACCACTTTCGTCTACAATAAGTACCCTATCACCCATAAGAGTGCTAAAATACTACATATGATGGTCCATAAAAATAGAATCTAACATTGCATACTACAACTTAAATTTACAATCAAGTTAGATAGATATTAGTACATGCCTCAATTTGATCCTTGAATTTGAATTAAATAAATTAGCAATGTCAGTTCTTTGAAATGCAATAGCTAAAGGTGGAATCAACTTGGAATCAACTTATTATCTTTAAAGATAACCAAATTCCTTACCATCCAAACACCCCAATATACAAGCATTGAAAAATATTTGTAGTTCCTTGTGGCATGATGATCCATCCAATTTTTAAAATTTCCTTAATCATATTTCCATTGCAAATATATAGTATCCCAAGGAGCCTCGAAACCTTCCTCCAAACCACTATACAATACCTGCAACCTACCACCAAATCATAATTTGACTTATCCGATGAGTAGCATAAGGTACACCAACAAAGCCCCATAAAATTCATGTGTTGTAGAACCTCCATGGTTGATACCTTATTATTCAAGAGCATCCACATGAAAATACAAACCTTGTAAGGTAAATTTATTCTCCAAACCAACTTCCACCACCACTGGGTAGGAGATAAACCTGTATGCAAAAATAATGTCTTGTATCCCTTCTTTGGTGTGTGTAATCATGAGTGATTCCTTGACCAAATTAAACCATAATATTATCCTGTCAACCTAACCATATTTTTGTATATGATACTTATAAATATTTCCCATAATACCATGTCTTCACATTCAAATCCCAACTCCTCCCCAAAATTCCATGCTTGTTTCCAAATCAAAGAATTTGTAATATCCATGGAAAAGGAAATAGAATGAAAACCGCTAGCTTGCATATGGAGGATCTTATGATCCAACAATCTATAGTTCCCATCATATCCAACCGAAGGATCCAACCCAACATGTACTCTTATCCCATTTCCAACTTGCCAATTAAGTCATCTAGCAATCAGAGGAGTAGCATCAATAAAATATTTCCAAAAAGTGGAAACATTGGTATATCCTTTAATAAGATTTGTTATTAAATAATCCATAGATTCAAGAGAAATATACTTCTTCTAAACAACTATGTACTATAGTGCATTCAATTGAAATAAACACCAAACATATTTAGCTTCCAATGCTCTTGAGAAAGGTAAATTTTTTTTAGTCCTCATCCTCTCATGGACTTGGGAATAGTTGTCTGCTTCCATTTTATAAGAGGAAAATAAAATCTTCTTGACCCTAAACTAGATGAACCTAAGGGACACATTTTTTATTTGATTTAGGACTCCATTTGGAATCCAAGAAATTGACATCCAATAAACTGACATAACTTCAAGGACATATTTTACAAGTACTAGTTGACCCCTATGAGAAAGCCACCGTTTGCAACAGGAATTTAATATATTTCCTATCTTAATGATTAACCATTTTCAATCTAGATTTTGTTAGTTTTTTGGATTAAGGAGAAAATTGAGATACTTTGGATCTTCATTTGTTTCTACCTATTGATAAGGAAACACATTTTCCATTAAAATATTTTCCCAATTTCCTATTCGATTGAAAATGATGGAGGAATTCCCTAGGTTGACCAACATGACTATGGCTTAACAAACTCAATCTAGCATCCACCTAACTTTAACAACATCTCATTGATCCCCATCACTAAATACCATAATATCATCTACAAAAAGAAGATGGGTAAGAAGGAAATTATGTTCATTTTTTATACCTTTGAAGGAACCTTATCTTTGAACCGCTTTAATTAATTAGCCAAGTCCACTAGCAACAATAAGAAAAAATAGAGGAGAAAAATGACATCCCTTCTTGAGACCCCTGCTAGACATAAATAATTGAGTAGTTGAACCGCTAATAAGAACAAAGTGTGAAACTGATGAAATGAAACTCCTTATCCAAGAAGTGAAAGAGGGACATAAACCCAAATAGATCAATACAAGCCTTATATAAAGACAACTAACTCTATCTTAATATTTGGACAAATTAATCTTAAGAATCATTGATTTATGCTCTCTAATTTTGATAGAATACAAACATTATTTGGAAACCTTGAAAGCTTCATGAATTTTTCTACCTCCCTGAAAACCAAACTGCTCCTTAGAGATGTTTTCTGAGATAATCGACTTCATTCTACTGGCTATGATTTTAGCTATTATTTTATAAATGTAGTTGCATAAAGATACATGTATAAATAGATTCAATGAATAGGGTTATAATTTTTAGGAATACAAGGAATGAAGACAGCATTGAAGGTTGGCATAACTTTTCTAGTTTTTTTAGATCTTCAATAATTTTATTGATTTTTTCACCCATAAAATCATAACAAACCAATAAAAATTCCATAGGGAACCCACTAGGACTAAGTATTTTATCACTTTGAAATATTTTGTAGAGTGTGATTGTTGGCGCAGATATACTTCGACTAGGGTTCACTCAACTAACCACCAACAAACCTGAAGACACCAACCCTTTTGGCATCACCTGCGAAGCAGGTAAAGTCTCACCCGAGGTATCTATGGGAACTATATGAACCTGATTTCTATAGTAGAGAAGGGGTGCAACAAGAATCTAATAAACATAATATTCTAGACCTCGACATAACACAATGCTTAAATAGTCCGTAAGATTGCATATATATTATTCGACCAATGGTGACATGTTTATTAACTAGGCAACATCCATATCATTCATACTTCCACATTGATTAACATTTATTCTTCAATATTTAGAATGTAACAAAATACATAGCACATCATCACATCATTCATACAAATTGAAAACCATATATAACGTGGAAACCAAAACGAGAGAAAACCACAAAAGGACTTTCTTTATTCTTGAGTCGATGTAAAATAAGCACTTCATGTCTACATCATTGACTTACATATTTCTTCCTTTTCTTTACAATGGATCTACACACACAACCTGCAGATCATGTGACTCTTCTCTCACAACATACAATACCTTCAACATACATACCAAAAAGGCTAACCAAAAGATGGATTAAGGATTAACCAATGAACTAACAACCCCAAAAATCCCAGCCCTTTACATATTTATATGGCACACATAGTCTGCCCGGACCCACTACTCCACTACTCAATTACTCCACTCATAAATTTATGTGGACACAAAATCCTAACTCACTTACCCGAATCCTCCCTTGACATATTCAAAATACCCATATCCCTTGATTCATAGCCGCTACATTGGAGTTGACCCTTCTTTGCCGGACCACTTCGCCTTAACCTTGTTTACACCAAAAATGCCCAAAATATTACCCAGCCCAACGGGCTCCCAACACTCACATGTGGCTCATCTCAAGCCAATTCAAGGTTGCGTTTCCAGAGTCTTGGACTTCATTAGAAAATCTAAATACTTCTTCTTTAGCTCCTCATCAGTTTGTTGAATCTAGTCTCTATGTTGGCACACTTCTTATACCAATTGTCATGTCAGATTTGCTTGCGCCTACTTCTCACTCCATTATACCACTTTCTAAACTTTTCTGCTCGCACCGCTGATAATTTGCAGTACATTCTCTACTTTTCCCTACAGCTCTTCGATCATCTTAGTTCGCCTCTGCTGCTTGATTCTCAGCTGATTAACTTCCTATTGTAGTTGATTGTTCTCTGCGACTTTGAGCATTTTCTCGACAAGAGACAATTTTTAGTTGACTCTTCAGATTCATCATTTTGTTATGTGTCTCCTCTAGCCTGAAATTGATATCTTGCAGCTATGCATCATCCAGTAGTGCTTCCCACACTTGTGTCGCACCTTCAAATAACTTGGCACATTCATCTCTGCATCCCTTTATAGCTCTGATGGATTCAATGATGTCCTCATTGCACTATGCAGTAACCTCTGGTGGAGTACTTGGTACTAATTTTTCCTCTAGTTCTCCAGTATTCTCTTGGAACCCCAAAATGGTTCTGGTCAACCTCATCATCTTTTCATCAGTTTCCATATCTTCTATTACCTGAGCTTCAGGTACTGTGTAGAAATCTATCCCAGCAACATAATGCAGGTGCTCCTTCTCCTTGACAATTTCTTCATGTTCCTTCTGTAGCTTCTCATACTCCTACTGCAACATGCTATGTTGGGCACACAACTTCATCATTTCTCTATATTTATTTTCCTCACAAACCCTTATTTCCTCTACGACATGCTGTTGAATGTTTTTCAACATGGACATGGGTAGCATGGGGACCTTCAAATCAATGTAGATCGATTGATGAGCCTATTCCTGTAATCCTTGTTCGCCAAAACGTAGTGCCCTTGGAAACAATTGAACTGTCCTTCCCATCATAGTTGTGGATTCGTGTGGCATTGCTTCCTCATCTGCTCTTCATTTTGTTTGTTTTTCAGCTCCCGGTTGGGCCAGAGCAATATGCAGTCCTTGGATAGCTTGTCGTATACCATCGAGCTCATTCGTCACTCCCGCAAACAATTGCAAGGTTTTCTCTTCTTATATCTTAGATGTTTCTTCTACCATTTCTATCATACGGTCATACAGGATGTTAATATCATCCTCATTCAAGGCCATGGCTTCCTTTTTCTTCTTCGATTTTGACTTCTTTCGTTTTCCACATAGTGCACTCGATGCCTTCCTCTTGTCACTAGGATCTGGGTCTATTTCTATCGTGCTTGAATCTTGACCTTCATCTTGTGACTTTTCCTGTTTTTGGATGTTTCCACTAGTACTCCCTATAGGATGGGAATCTCTATCATCACCATGAGATCCATTCTGCATAGAGGTCCCACCTTGTCCTTGATCTTTCCATGACACATCCGTATATATTTGCTCAACCTCGATAGGAACTTTCCACTCCAATGGCCATTCATTGGTAATGGTGAGGATATATTTCTCATATAGTTTGTAACTAGTCACCAAACATTTCTTATCTGGATCATGTCTCGCTTGGACATACATATAGTGTGTTCTGGATTTGAATTTTATAACCCCTCGGAACTTGGCAATGACTAGTGCCTCTATGTACAGAACCATTGGGACATGATGTCAGATTGCTTCTATATGCATGTAGATTTCCACCTTGTTTTCAATTTGTTTGCTTCGGCTCATCACTGAACCAAATGTTAGCATACCTCGCAACAAAACATTGACTAGTCTGACATTCCATTTCCTGATATTATTCTGTTTTGGCCCAAGCAACAAATGAAATTAGAATGATAAGCCAGGAATAGTGAAACAAGTTACCTTTATCCAATGCATCTTGGAATTCTCTGAGCAATTCATTCAATAGAAAAGTGGCCCATTTCATCTGCACCCCTTGGACGCACTGCTTCACCACTACAATGACTATCGTAGGTACCTGGTTCGAGAAACACTCCCTAAGCACTTTGCTTGATAGCACATTCACTACGAAGCACACTCCTTGGTAATTGATTGAGGCTATCTCATAGCCCCTCTATATTTTTTCAAGTTATACTTTCCTTCATACTGTTTGCAAGCTCCCTATATTTCTCTTTGCCCACAAAAATGTAGCAGGATCAAGGCCTACCTTCGGCAAGCCCGTGATTTTCACAATTAGGTCAGAGTCAATAGAAATCTTCTTGTTGAGCCACAATAATACTCCATGTACATAGATCATCAAATGTTTGAAAAACGCATTAAATTTCACGAATCTCCCAAAATTTAGTATGTTGAGCAGCAACAGATCACCTGATCACTGCAATCCTAAGGCCCATGGCATAGGCTCCAAAAAAGTAGTTTGAGTTCCCGACAGTAAAATCAGCTGGATATACTTCGTGGGAGAGAACTATGGGAACTTCCAGAGGTCATGATTTGCATATGATAGCTTGGAAGTATTTCCCATCACATCCCCTTGAGTGATGATACCTTTCGGAACTGTTGGAAGTACCACTATGTACATATCATTCCTCCCCAACTTCATGGATTTTGCGTTTGGATTCCTTGGAGGAGCATACTACAGAAGCAGTGAAGAAGAGCGAGTTCCATACCATGAGCCTTCCTGGTCATTCCTCCTCTTTGAAGTTGTTTTAGTAGCTACCTACCATGTTGATGATTGCTTCTTCTTCGGTGGCTCACCAGAATGTGCTCGACATGATTTCCGACTATTCTTTCTTAACTGGAACGGTTTCCCCGACAACAAATTCTTCAACATATATCTACTCAACACTAACTTTAGACATGATGGCTTCAATTTCTACAGACCTCGGCTCTTATTGCTTCAACACTCTAATGCACTGGGCTCTCTTCTCTTCACAATGCACTTAATCGCCTTAGAAACAATCATGGCCAACTCATCATCCTGATAGGAGTTTAAATCCGGACTTCAATCTGTCATGTCAATTATTTTCCCAAGATGTGGTGAATCAGACCAAATCCTTTGCAATGATGACCCTTTTCGGCAACAATTTTGTTCACATAAGCATGTCATTTTGACATTTATTCCTGGATGCTTCACTAACACCACCACTTTGTGCACTATAAATGTAGCAATTAATGAATGTTCGGACGACTGCAACACAAAATTCACTTTGACGGAGATATAAATTATGTACAAATACCTACTATGACAGAATAAACTTCGACATACACTATACTTCGACCTGGAACTAACTTTGATAGTGCTTTACTTCGATGAAACCTAGACTTTTGACACAAAAATAACTTGGGGTTTCAAAATATAAGGTTTCATTTGGATTCCATTTACCAAACCCTTTAGGATTTATCCAACCATTTTTTTCAATTGTACAACACTTCCTTCTTCCACATAGTTAATCACATTGGGTCCTAGAAAGTGCATTATTAACTTACTGGGATGCTTAAAGAAATTATTGTCATATAGGAGTACTAGGTCTCCTCTCTAAAATTGGTTCTTTGTAATGTTGTGATCATGCCATGCCTTTTCTCGATCCTTTTGTAATTGTCGTTCAAATCTTGGTATAAATCTATCCTCCTCCAATTGGAGTAGCTGTGACCACCTCTCCTCAACAACACTAGTATCTGACATACCTGTGAATGCAACAACCCTCAAACTTGGCACAATGTACTCCATTGGCATAACAACTTCTTGACCATATAAAATCTTGAAAGGTGTCCGGCCCATTAAATTTTTTCAAGTTGTCCTATATGCCCATAAGACTGCAGGAATCCTTAGATCCAATTGTCACAGTTCACATTTCATAATTTTTTCAAGGCACGTTCCAGTATTTTGTTGAAAGCTTCGACTGTTCCATTAACTTGTGGGTGATATGGAGTACTCTTGCAATTATAAATTTGGAACTCCTGGGTAATTTCCTCAATAATATTATTGACAAAGTGAGACCCTTGATCACTTCACAAAATTCGTGGGAAAACAAATCGAGTAACTACATTTTCAAACAAGAAGTTTGCAACAGTTGTAGCACTATAGTCCTTCACCAATTCATATTTATCCCACTTGGTAATGTAGTATGTCCTAGTAATAATGTAATGTGCTCTTGATCTTTTTGCAGGTGGATTGATTGGTCCCACAAAGTCAACAACCCATTTCTCAAAATCTTGCAAAGTTACCTATGGCACTAGTGGTATCTCATTTCTTCTGGATGGTTTCCTTTTTCTCTGATAGACATCACAATATGGACAATATTCCTTGGCATATTTATGGATTATAGGCCACCATATCCCTTCTCACAGTATCTTTTGAGTCGTAGACTTTCCTGCATAATGGCCTCCTAAAACACATTCATGAGATTCGACCAAAATCATGGGTTGCTCATGTTTCATAACACATCGTCTTAACACTTCATTTGGTCTCAGGTTATATAACTGACCTACTATCAGTTTATAATCTGTTGCTTTTACAAGAAAATGTTTCTTTTGATTGACAGACAATCCTACAGGTGTCATTCCTATTGCCAAAAAGGTTACAATATCTTCAAAGTATTCATCCACTGTGCTAACCGAAAACAACTATGCATTTGGGAGTTTATCATCCAAGTTAACCGTCTCTTCCCTTATTTCTAACATTTACAGATGGTTAGGTCCCGCATTTATCCTTCTATATTTAACTATAATCTCAAATTCATACTCGAAATAATAAGATCCATCTACAAATTATCCCCCTCAACACCGGCTTGTTAACCAGGTACCTTAAAGCAGAATGATCAGTGAACATTTTAAACTGACCCCCTAACAAATAATGCCTGAAATTTTGCAATGCATAAACCATAGCTAATCCTTCTCTTTCTGTTGTAGTGTAGTTTATTTCTGCAGTGGATAATTTCCTTCTAGCAAATGCGATAGGATGATCAATAGATCCTTCAACCAGTTGAGGAAAAACCACACCAATGTAATGGATGAAGAATCAACATGAACATGAAATTCCTTTCGCCAGTCAGGAAACACTAAAATAGGGTTTGTTACAATATTTTCTTTCAAGGTGTCGAGGTGTTGCTGGCACTCCTCATTCCACTGAAATTTAGTGTCATTTTTCAATATATTATCCATCAATGCTGTGATCTACGCATATCCTTTGATAAATATTCTATAGTACCCTGTATGGCCCAAAGTTGTTCGTAATTGTCGAACTGGTGACGTTGGTGGTGGAAAATCTACTATAATGGCGATCGCAGGATACACTAACAAATACTATTTACAAACCACATGAACCAACAATATACCAAATGGAGCACAAAAAATATACTTATTCAAATTAATGATATTTGATACTATCAACAACGATCCAATATCAACCTATGGTTCTCAATATGGTTCTTCAACAGTCCATGAAATGTCTAGTCATCAAAGTATAGCTCCAGAAACGTATGTATGAACTCCTTAAATTCCGCGACCACGACCCGAGAAAAAATAGTTGGTTTTTCCTTTAGACCGAAGGGAATCACTATATACTAATAACAATCCCATTCAAGCGCAAATGTGGTCTTATATCGATCCTCCTTAGCGATTTTAATTTGATGATATCTAGAACATCCATCTGTGAATGAGTAAGGCTCCTGGCCACCCACATTTTCTAATACTTCATCTGTAAAAGGTGTTGGGAACCGATCATGCAAACAAGCCTCATTCAACTTCCTGATATCTACACAAATTTGTATTTCACTAGTATTTTTATCTTGGACCACTATAGGGCTAATCCATTTAGAATCTTCAACAGGTTCAATAATTCTTGCGTTTAGCATTCTGTCAAGCTTCACTCTTACATTTTCCTTATATTTTGGGTTCAATCTATATGGCCACTATTTAATATGTTTCGGATCAGGATTTAGTGGGATTTTCATCTCCCCTAGGTCACCAACAATTCCTTTCATCTTTGAAAACTTAGTTGGAAATGAATCTTGATATTCATGCAGTAGGTCAGTAAGCTTACCTACAGTCTCATCATCCCAGTAGTCCCCAATGTTAGCAAATTTAGGATTTCACTTGAACTAATATTTAACTTCTTTTGCAAATTATTTAGAGCCCTTTCCCGAGGAATTTCTTTTTTTGATTCATCAATTAAAATATACAACTCCCTTAAAGCAGTTTCATCTTTAACTTAGTCTAGACATCTCTTTAGAAAGTTCTTTAGTGCACTTACCTTTCCTGAGCTTTGCTTTGGAGCTGATTGGTCAAAGCAGACTAGCATGTCATATACAAGAACCTTGTCGAAGACTAGTGGTGCTGATGTCGAAGGCCCTCTATGTGTCATAGTAAATTCTTTATGTGCTTCCACAAAAGTCTGTTTTTCCTTATGAACATAATATGGAGCTGCTTGCTTCATGGCTGGCCTGATTGCAGGGGCACATAGATCATCACAGATTCCTCTATCACCTTCTGTGGCAGCTCCTGCTCTTGTAACAACAAAAACAGTTGGCTTCTCTTGTCTTGGTTCTGCTGAAATATTTTGAACATTTTGGTTCTAGTTCTGATTTTGATTTTGATTTCCCTTAGATTTCCACTTTGCTATGAGTTGTGGACAATATTCAATAGTCTGGTCCAATGATCTACAATATGTTCATGTTGAACATGGGTTTGGAGAGTCCCTAGCAAAATGTCTTGGTTGACCACAATTGTAACAGATTACCTAAACTCTACCTCAACCAAGCACTAGCACAAAATGAGAAATAAATGATTAGGTGACTAAAAATGTTAGTCACCACAGTTTTTTCAAGGGATGAATGACCAAAATTGAGCAATTTTAAGTGATACAACTAAAAACAACTAAGATAAATGGATAATTTAGTCATGGGATAAAATATACGACTAGATAACAATTGATTAAAATAAAAATGACTAACACAAATGACTAATTTAGCCAGAGGAATAAAAATATGACTAGACAACAATGTCTAAGAATATGAATGAGTCATTTATGTTAGTCAATTTTAGTTGTGTCACCCCAACAATGGAAAATTACAAATTATATGAATTTGATATATGGATTTAGAGACCCAAGTAACTTTAATTGTGTGACGCAACTATGGAAAATCTCAATTTTGATAATGAATTCTTATGATGTACTAAATTTTAACACTGTAGAATATGGATTCAGAGACCCCCTATATTTTAACAATGTATATGGATTCAGATACCCATTTCTAGGGGGTATTTGAATCCATCTATAGTGTTAAAATTTACTAAACTGTAACACTCTTGTAGATGGATTCATGAGAGACCCCCTGTGTCACTCGATAACATTTTCTTCTTTCAATACATCTAGTGAGGCCAAGTCGAGTTTCAAAAATTTGTCATTTCTTGCTATGAGCATCGTAATGACTTGATTTTTAATATACCATCATGTTCAACTTATCACCCTGGCCATGCCCATATCTCATTTGAAAAAACCGTCATCATTTGACCCTTTCGACAGTCGGTTGACATTTCGACAAGCAAGATCCTTTTACGTCTTATTAGTGAAATTCACCAAGTTTGTGTCCTCCATTAATTCACCAGTTTAACCCATATGCTAGTATTCTCATCGCGACTATGTTCAAAATGTCAAACATTTTCCCTGAGTACCTCTTTGCATAAAAAAAACAATCACCCTTTTTTTAAAGTAAAAAAAAAAGAGCCTCGCTCCTCTTTTGTAAATAAAATCGTTTCATTCCCATTGTCATGGCTTTTCAAATATGATGAAGGAAAAGCTATTTTTCCCTTAACCCCTCGATCCTAAGTCCGACCCCTTCCCTTTTTCATTTCATAAAAAATAAAATAAAAAATATTTAATCCTTTTGTCCTATAGAGCCAAAGATTGCTTCTTAACTTTCATATTGAACCTATCCTTCACCTCGTTGGATTTAGTAGCCCATGTCTTGAACTAGGTCTTTCATTTCTTAGTTATAATAAGTCACATTTCCATGAGTCATGACACTTTCCTTTTTTGCATTGATGGAGAATATCTTTAATCCATGAAATTTCCTTTCTAAACAATAACAACAATGTCAATATACCATCGAGGTAGTCTCTTTCCAAACAACACAATGTGAAACTCTAAATCCAATCTTTCTATGAAACCCAAGGCTTGAATTGATCGAGAGAGGTAAGAATGAATGGAAAAAATAAGAGCCCCAATCCCTAATATACAAACCCACATTAGCACTTTGAGCACGAGGTATAAGAACTAGTAATGTCGGGTATAATAACTAGCCTCCCACACTTGGATTTAAGTGAGAATAGTACCATGCATTGATGCTTCCATGATGTGAGGAGTGATGAGGTAGGATATTTATAGGTTAAAATTTACTAAATTTGACATCGCAGATGGATTTGGAGACCCCCTATCCATATGCGGCATCAAAATTTAGTAAATTGTTATAATTCATTATCAAAATTGAAATATTCCATTGCCAGATTTTGTCAAGTAACTTACCAGAAACATAATTAAGAATGAGGGATTGTGGTTTAATGGGATTACTAATTAATTATTTGAGGTTAGTAGAAGTGGTTAACGGAGTAGAGGCCCAATACTAGTTAGTTACACGTCCCCTTCCATCAATCCAGTGACAGGAAGGAAACATGACCAACATACCGGGTTTATTAGCAAATTTAGCCCCATATATTACTAAGAAATTCATGGATAATAAAAACTGATGTGTGCAAATACATACTCAATTATAAACATAGCGGAATTAAATCATATTTACACACACAATTGTAATGCATCAACATATCTATCATAAGTAGATAAAGATTCAATATGCAGAGAATCAATCCCCTTCTCATGCTATACACAGACTTCATATCATTTAGAATTAACACATTGCAGAACACATAATGCATATAATTTAAACACAGAGAACACTTATCTATGAGATGAAGCTGTCCAAACAACTGGCTATGTGACAGCAATGTTCCACCCAACCATAGATCTCTGTCGAGCCTATATTCTTTCAACTGAGAGATCACCCCGAGCTGGGTTGTGTATCCACTGAGGAGGAACTAGATGGGCTCACTCACAGCCATGGTTTCACTCAACAACTATGCTAAGCCAACACAAAGTTGGGTTTATCAAGCATACAAAAGACAAAGGAAGGCAATGCTAATCCAGTGAGCTCAACCACAGAGCTACAGGCATCTCAAGTTAATTCAAACAGTAAAGGAACCCATAGTACCTACCACATCCAACACAAGGAAGGTCCCATTCTCTGCTGCACAGTCCCTCAGGCGTCCCTTCCCTCCAGTGCTCTTCAGGATGGGCATAGAAAGGTCCAAGCTGCTAAATCCTTGAGATTCCAGCCTTCATTGGGTTTATCAAGCATTCCCAACCTCTGTTCTGGAATTGACACTTGGAATTTCTCAATTCGGTGATCAAATAAATCAATCCCAAGGTTCATATCTATGGATCCCCCATTGGATTTCACTGTCAAATACCAATTCTGGACGTTTGTGGCTCTTCAAAATGTGGATTCTTGCAAAGTTACGATTTCTGGTTTTTCTCACTTCTGGGCATTCGTAGTGGATGAAAACTTGTGAAGAACCTGCAATAATTAATTAATGCAAATACACAAGATATCATAAATAATAGTACTCAGAATCACTTTTATATTGATCACGGGCCACTTTGAGGGGGCAACCTCCTTTGAGCAAGCTCAATACAATTAACTTCATGGTGCCTTCATAGGCCTCAACACACACTTATATACTAAGTCTAGGCGCCAATACCATGGGTCAATACCATGTGACAATATAAACCATGGGCCAATACAAACTATGGATCAACAAAACTATGGGCGACTTACAAAAGAATATGCTCCAACAACAATAACACAAACTATGGATCAACAAATACTATGGGACGACTTACAAAGCATAAGCATCCAACAACAATATACTAACAAAGTAAAGACATGGGTTCCTAACATCCCCTCTCCCTTAGAAAAAGCTTTGTCCTCAAAGCTTTAGATGTGGAAATTGATGCAGAATCTGAAGGAGTGGGTCCCTTGTAGCATCCTCGGGTTGCATTCCGGACCACTGGCACCTTTTGAGTTTCAGGGAGGGTTGCATAGAAGGTTGTAGACGAAGAAGAACCATATCATCGACATGAAAAGTGCACGCAGAATGGTGCTGATTGGCTTGTTGTTTCAGTTGAATTCTTGCCATGTGAAGATTGTCCTGTAGAATGAGAAGAAGCTGTTCGCAGTTTCGAAGAATTGAGTCAATTGCCTGAACTGGGGAGCTGCTGAAAGTGTATGGAAGAAGAACTGGCGGTGCCTGTCCAGAGACTGCTTCATATGGTGTCCTTTTAGATGTGGTACTATACCACTGGAGCGCTTCCAGGAAATCCATATAAATAGTTGTCCAAATATGTGTAGGGATGGGCAAGGGTTCGAGCAGTCCCGAAAGGAGGGTCGTTTCACCCTTGTTGACCTGGAAAGTATCATAGTCAACCACCATCCATTGAATTGTCATTTTCAATCCCTGCCAAAAGAAGTTACATTGTTCTTGGTCATACGTTTTGAGGAACCCAAAGTGCCCTGCTGATGAAGAAGCATGGAGTTCATAGAAGAGATAGCCCCAATGAACAGATTGCAACCAATTTGGAATAAGTAGAGAAATAGATGTAAGAGAAACTGGGTCATCAAATGTGCGAGAAGGAGCATCTGCCACCATATTGTCCTTATCCTTCTGGTAAGTTGTCGCATAGTCATAACCCATGAGTTGGAGAACCCATTTCAGGTGTGCTGGGGAGGAGACCCGTTGTTCCAGGAAAGTTTCTAGACTCTGGAGATCAGTCTTGATGCAGAAATAATTCCCCAATAGGGATGGCTGCCACTTCTGTACTGCATGCAAAATAGCCATCATGTCCTGCTGAGATGTAGATTCGGCAAAATGCTTACCAGAAAGGTCTCGTGAAAGCGGCAAGCCCACTGGTGCAACAAAGACACCTGCATATCTATCCAAGGAAGTAGTGGAGACCATTGGTGGGTGAATCTGAAGGGAATGGAGCTGAGAAATGACACCATGTTAATTCTTCTTAAGGATCTTTTCCAAGCGATTTGAACTGATGATGCAGAGATACCCTGGTTGTAAGCCCATAAATTTGTGTTGTGTCCCATTGACTGAAAACTGCATCCAAAGTTCATCAAAATCCCATCAGATGGGGCCAAGTGTGCGTAACCATTGAACGCCAAAAACTACTTCACATCCACCTAAGGACAAGGCAAACATGTCAGAGCATAGGTTATAATCTTCCGTAGAGATACGCACATTATGACATTTCCCCTTGCAAGGTAAGGTGTCCCCATTGGCAACCATGACTTCAAAGTTGGAACAATGATGGACAAAACAATCAGCCTGTTTGGAAATCCAAGGGTCAATGAAGTTATGAGTGCTACCAGAATCAATGAGTATGGTAAGAGGGAGCTTCTTGAAGTATCCCCTGACCCGCATTGTTTGTGGGGTGGTGACGCCAGTTACAGCATGGAGAGAGATCTCGGGTGGGTCATCTTGAGATGGGGTGTCAATAGGAGGGTGCTGAATGTCGACCTGAACATCTACTGTACCTGGAGCTTCTTCACCAAGTTTTGAGGCAGGCGGAGAATCCACATCCAAGAGATAGAGATTTTGTTGAACACATCTATGTCCCTGAGTGAATTTCTCATCACAATTATAACAAAGCCCTTTTTCTCGGCATGCCTGCATCTCTATTTCAGACAAATGCTTGATAGGAGTTGGTCGAGGAGCAGGTGTGATGGGAGGTGGTTGGGAACCCATATTTCTGAAGGGAACAAAGGTGGGTTTGGAGCGTTGTTGAGCTGCGATCTTGTCCTAATCCAGCTTAGCCAACCCTAGGACTTCCATCATTGTCTTGAGACAGAACATTTTGACCTCTGAGTGGATTTCATCCTTGAGACCACTGATAAAACAACTCCTGTAGAATTCATCAAACAATCCTTCTGTGTGATTGGCTAGTTTCTCAAATTCCATCTGATACTCTCTCACTGTGCCAATTTGGTGAAGTTTAGTGAGTGCTCCTGTGAAGTCGTCAGAAGCACTAGGACCAAATCGTGACAAAAGGAGTTGGAAAAAATCTATCCAGTTTGGCTCGAGATGAGCTTTGATGTACCAACGGTACCATTGAAGGGCTTCCTGTTCCAAATGAAAGGATGCAAGTGGAACTTTCTGGACATCAAAAGTATTATGCAGACTAAAATATTATTCTGCTCAGTATATCCATCCAGTCGGATTAGTACCATTGAAGAGAGGAAAATCAAGCTTCGGCCCACGAAAATTAATGGAAGAAGAGAACCCAGTGGCTGCAGAAGATTCTAGTTGTTGGTTATTTTTCATGGTTGAATGCTGGAGGCTGAGAAATTTTTCATCCAGATCTTAGAGTTTGGTTTAAATGGCTGCAAGTGCTTCGTCCATGGTTTTTGCTCCTGTGCGAGTGACAACCATAACCAAGAATTTTTTTTTTTTTTTTGGGGGGGGGGAAATGGATAGAAAAACACAAACACAAGCTTATTTAGTAAGGGGAAATTTGGATTTGGGAAAAACTCGGAGGGGTAATTGGGGTTTGACTAGGTTTTCGACACTTTCTGAGGGACAGGGAAGCAAAAAATGGGGATTTTAGAAGCAGAAACTCTATGGTAAAATTTGAAGGCAATTGGGTGAAAATTGAAGAAGTTATGGCAAACCCTAAAAATAGACAAATGTGGGATTTCTGGTCTTGGGAAGTGGAATTTGGGATAGGGTCTTCAGGAATTAAATATGCAGAATGGGATTGCAGGGATTTCAGTGAAGTTTCAAGGAAAACAGAGTTGAAACAAGGGAGATATGGCCGAAAAATAGATTTTTTTTTCAAAATTGGATCAGTAATAGTGGCGCGGAAGGGATCCTCAATAGATGGATCTGCAATGACGTGAAAGTGAGCGAAAATAGAGGGATCTGAAACGGCGCCGAATGGATTGAAAATGGATGGATCTTGAACGGCTTTCAGAATGGATCTGAACGGTTGGATCTGAAACGGCGCAACAGTGATTGACAACAGTTCAGATGAAAATATATATGGACCCTAGGTATGTGTGGCTTCCTAACAGTTCAGGGGTTTCACTTGGCCACCAATGCTATCTGACGGCTTGCGTATTGGGGCAGTACCCCTCACTCCACGGCTCAGGTAAACTGATAACCGCTTTGCCACAAACGACATCTCTTGGTTTACCTCACGGGTGGGAACTAGTCAATCAGGTAGGGGTCATTGCCCTTTTCGCTGGCAGGTCCTCTCAATGGGCCAGCTACTTCGAGGTTCCTGTGGTACTCCTCACAATGATTTTTAGGGCTTATTCCCAAGTAATTTCCACAGTTAAGCAGATAAGGATTATTCCCAAATCCAAACCTGTAATAGATGCGAAAAAAAATTTGGCAGAAATTTCACCCAGCGAGCCCAAGAAAGTGCTCTAATACCAAATGTGAAGAACCTGCAATAATTAATTAATGTAAATACACAAGATATCATAAATAATAGAACTCAGAATCACTTTTATATTGATCATGGGCCACTTCGAGGGGGTAACCTCCTTTGAGCAAGCTCAATACAATTAACTTCACAGTGCCTTCATAGGCCTCAACACACACTTATATACTAAGCCTAGGTGCCAATACCATGGGTCAATACCATGTGTCAATACAAACCATAAGCCAATACAAAATATGGATCAACAATTATTACGGGTCAAAACCATGGGCCAATACAAACTATGTATCAACAAAACTATGGGCAACTTACAAAAGAATATGCGCCAACAACAATAACACAAACTATGGATCAACAAATACTATGGGACGACTTACAAAGCATATGCATCCAACAACAATATACTAACAATGTAAAGACATGGGTTCCTAACAAAACTGATGCTGGGATCTTCAACCATGGAATGAGAATGAGGAAGAACCAATTCCCATGAGGTAGAGTGACTTGTGGTACAAGAAAAATAGATCCCATGCCTGCCATACGAATTTCTTGGTTTCCCATGCTCCATTGAAGCCATGGACTGAATTCCTCAAGAACTTCCTTACAACAGAATTAAATGTCAGCAAGGAAGGTCAAATGGGTTCTCACAATGACATTTGGTAGCATATGGTTCATCCCCACAACCCCCTCACCACTCCCTAGTGAAATACACATGGCCCCTTCTCATTCGCTGCTTCCATAGCCAGTTTTGGTATTTTATTGCAATGTCAAATATTTACATCATTTACAATATTCCATGGCTTAATAGCTCATGGGTAATAAAATGTCAAATGTTTGTCCATTTTAAATAAAATCCGAACATACACTAGCGGGGCCTTGGCCTTGAGCTCCATGCTAGGGAAACATACATCGCATGTATACAATATTTACATGACGTATATAAAAAATAACACCCACTTTTAATACCAAGAGTACTTGTACCATTCAACAAATAATTTGTTTCCATCGAGTATAATATGGGGGATACAAATGAGATAACAAGTACAAAGACCACCGTGTTTGTAAGAATTGAGAAATAAAAGATCCAAAGCTCCCAATTCAAATATAGGCACAGTGACACTAACAAAGAAATTACTTTTTATTTTATTTTATGTTGAAGCATTTATAAAATTCTAGCTTTTCATGAAAGTCAAATGGAATCTAGGAATTCCCTCCCCTTTGTAAGAGGCTGCAAAAATGAATTAAATGCACCCCTCTCCACTATTATGGAATTTATTAGCCTCATTGAAAATCATGTGAATTTCTCGCCATTGCAATCACGCATGAAAATATCTACCAACCATGAGATGGATACCATATCTTAGGTGAAGGATGACACCACCAACAAGGAGGACATAATATTAGCATCAAAATGATTTAAGTTTATAATTAATCTATATTTTTTTAATGCTTTCTACCCTTGAGATAGGTTATGAGAATTTATCACTATTGCTCCTCCGTTTGGTCAACACCAAGCGTAGGAGGAAGGAAACCTGACCATGGGCAACACGAGTCACATGTAAAATATTATAAGCACAATAAACACAAGGACTAGCTCGGGATGCTTACCAACCATGGAGGTATGGATGCTTCCCAACCCCAAAACAAGCACAAGGTCAGGGTTGGGCCACCTTGACTATTGGGTTAGGATGAATGGACTACTTTGATATACTTTGAATATTTACTGACCATGTGCCAAGATTAGAATATATATATCTATATATCTATCTACCTATATATATATATTCTAACTTACTATTATATTAGTTTTATATTATAAAATAGTTATATATCCATAGATATTAGAAATAAAAAAGGCATATAAAAAAACAAAAATATAAAAACAAAAACAAAAAAACACAAAACAAAACACAACAAAAGTATTATTTTCATTTTGACTTACACCCGAAACCAAATTTTTCATAGTACTGGAACATTGAATTTGGAGTTTCTTGTCGAACCATGATTTGGTCATTAATCCTAAACAATGAGCCTTTCCAAATTGATGGGTGCATACCTGCCCCCTTTCTAAGCCATCGAAGGAGGGGACTTGAGCAAACCGGTGAAAGGAGCAACAAACTAGAAGAAAAGGGTCCAAAGAGAAACCCTAGATCAAGAAATGATGTCACGGGTGCATTCATTCGTATTCCATTACTTGAGTGGCCCACATGCATATCCTATTTTTTTTCCAGAAGGAATTGAGAGCACTCTTTGAAGTTACAATTATATGTAATGAAGATGACTGGAAAATTAAGAATATCTGGATTCTGAAGCTTAGCTATAAATTTGTTTTTTCCTCCTTGTTGTCGCTACCACAGTTAAAAATATGTGCCCAATTGAAGATAGAGCACTTGGATGGAGGAGTTCTGGTCTTTTATCCCTATTGCTGGCCACCATTAAGTTATTAAAAAATTCTTGCAAAAGAGACAACTCAGAAAACCCCAATATTTTCTCCTTGTCTGCTGATCAGAAGAGGTAAGTGCACAATAAACAGAAATTAGGGTTTTGGGCAGAAATAATATGCACAGCAGTGACTCCTTAGGGTTTCCTGCGGGGTCACTAAAAAATTTAAAAGAATTCTTTTTTTATTACTTTTAAATTTAGATTTTGTTTCTCCTTTCTTTATTAAATTTCAGGTTGAAAGATTTCATGCCTCTTATGGAGAAATATTTCAATAATGCTCTAGAAGACAATTACTATGACTAGAGGAAGTTTCAATATGAACTTAGTTCATAGTAGGTTTTGATTCTTTTTCTATGCTATTTCATGATAAACATTAAATCTCTTGGTTGGGGATCCATATAGCTGCTTCAATTTTGTTATTTCATGAATTCAAATGAAAAATTTATTTACTCTTGTTTCTTGGAACAATCTATCTAAATGCAATTTCTTGCAGGTTTTAAATCTTTTGCAGTTATTTAGTCCGGAAGGGTTTCTTGATGAGAAGGAACGAAAACATGAAACCCTTATGCTGAATCATACACATGCTCATCGAAAGAAGGATTTACCTATTTCTTATCCTGCAGAGAGTCAGTCTGAATTGAGTATGGAAATCAGTTCTCAAGATCCTCAAAACTCACCTGCTGTAGATTCCCATTGATCACCACATAGCATGCTTTTCATGGAGTCTCGCATGGGTGCACAACCGTATATAATGGATTCTTCAAGAGTTTATCGTGCACCTTTTAAGGATGTTCCATCTATTAGTAGACAAGATCCCGTGGGGGATTGAATTCATATGTGAGGGCTTCTTTCTATACCATTAGAAGGGTCAAGGGATTATTATTCACCTTTTGTGGATGGTCCAATGCTCAGTAAGCCACCCTACATGGATGTTATGGGAAGTTCCCTGAATTATTTAACAAAGGAGACAAAGCTACTTCAACCATCTCTTGGTCACTTTCAAAAAGACTCTACAACATTTTTAGGAGAAGATTCAAGAGAGATTCATCATCCTATTGTTGATGTGAGGTCACGCGCTCTTGGAAAAACTCCTATTGAAGGTGGATATGATATTTATGCAGGCAATAAACATTACTTCTCCAATTCAAGAGTTGATAATGGTTCATATGGCTTGGATGCAAGTGATAATGATCGTAAGAGCTCTTTGTATGGTTCTACCTTACAGCCTTATGGCAGTGGTGCCCAAAGCTATTTATTAAGTGAGCAAGCTGAAGAAAAAGGTAATTTTCATGTTAAGGATAATATTCACGATTCTATGCACCAATCATATGCACCGAACATTAATTTACATTCATGGGATGTTGGTGTATCAGGTCAGAGGTTTAGTGATGGTAATGTAGAGAGAGGTAAATTCCTTTCACATGGTTATCTTGAGGCTTCTGATCACCATATTTATAGATCTCAATTATGGTCACAGGTAGAAGTGACAGGCATCTTAATAGAAAAAAATAGGTTTTTGCAATCAAACCCCAATGAATCAGATGGTCTTAGGCAGGAACAAGAAGAACGCTTGTCTAGAATTCATCACATGTATAAGTAGGACCAGCAAAGGTCACAAGAAAATATCAAATTTGACGAATATCGTGATCTTTTAGGTGGATGGGTTGATGCATCTAGTTTTCATTCTCATAAGAGAGTGTCTGAAGATGCTATCGACAATGCCTTAAAACTTGTGAAGAGACAACATTACTATAATGAGTCATATGGACATATAATTAGCACACTCTGTAAATGGGACCTCACTTGGTGGTGGCTGGATTGGAAATCCCTCATGGGATGGAAGCAATATTGATGAATCATAAATTAAATCCATGACAAGCCTCTCAAGATATATCTTAGATTCCTCATCTTCCGGAATTGGGAAGAAGTTTTGTTTCCGAACCCAGTCAATCTGGTTTGCCTCATTTGTCTAATCCAATTGGGAGACCAACCCTTCCTATGCACTATTGGAAAACATTACCTCATTACTTCTGTATGGAGCACCTGTAACAGGAAACCTTACCTCATTACTTCGCAAACACATGTAATAGGAAACCTTACCTCGTTACTTCTATATGAAGCACTTGTGTAAATAATTATATACTAATTGCTTTGTAGTAATTATAATATTCAAGTTCAAGAATGTTGCAATGAATTAATCTATGATGTTTTGGGGCTGAAATTATTTGTGTGATCAACGCAGCGTGTCATTCATAAATGTGATAAAAGACAAGACAATAGGGAATTTTGCATGCACGCCCTACGTAGTTGCTCTCTTCACTTGTTTAACTTATACATGGTATGGATTCCCTCTGGTCAGTAATGGTGTAGGAATTTTTCCACATTGTTTCGCCATTTGTACTTATCTTGTTTTTGCTTCACCTGAGCACAAGGTATTATATTACTATTCTTTTATTCCTTTTTAAAATGTTCATCAAGAAAAGTTATATAATATATTCGGCTTGTGAGAGATATAAATATTTTCTATTCTTAATCAATTTATCTTCAAATGTAATATTCATGTATTTGTGTTTATGATCTGAGTCAAGAATAGGTAGGATGCTTGTGGGAGTTTTGGTGTTATTTGCTATATTAGCAATTATATCTGCATTTGCTCTCCATGACCATAAGAATCGCAAGTTCATGATAGGATTGGTGGGAATATTCTCCTCTATTAGTTTGTATGGTTTTCCACTTGTTTCTACGGTGAGTAATTTATTAAGATTATCAAATTTCTTCTCATTCCATTTGATGTTGTGCTATAAATTAGGACATATTCATTTTACATAGATATACAAGATTGAGATTGATATGACACCATAGTGATTTATTTTATTATAAATATATAGTTTTAAAATATAACTCATTCCAATATTCACTATCCCATATACAAATTCAACAACATAAACTATCTAGAATTGTTATATTGTGTCCAGATTCAAACAGAAAGTGTGTTCATGCTTTGGGACTTTGTGGAGGTCATTAACAACTTTTTGTGGCTAGCAGACGGGATTGTTGGCCGAGATATCTTCTGTTGGGTAATAATATGTTATAAAAAATTTGCATTATCAAAGTGTATATTCCTAAATCTCTTCTAATTACTTAAATCCTTGTCTAACATACTCATTGTCTTATGTGATGATGTATGCATTTATGATTACTTATTATGTGACATATTCAATTTTAGGGCTGTTGTGATTTCTTTGTGCACATGTTTGCATATATATTATAGCTCTACTATAATGTCCAAAATACTCAAGAGTGTTCAAACTTTCCATCCTAGCCTGTAGTAGCCAAAAAGATTCCCAACTAAAATATTGAAATATTGGAATGGTTTTTATTTAAATGCTTAAAAGAACAAATGATTAGTTTGACATTGATCTCCAGAGAAACCCCATTTTCAGATCAGCAGCACGAAGGATAGAAAACAAGTTGTCATCTTGTATTTTTTCCACAAAATGATGCTAGACACAAATATAATCAACAAGTACAAAAGATAGCAGAAAAAGCTTGGCCTCAGAATGAAGAGTCACAGGAAAAGGTTTGTAATTTGGAAGATTCTTTGTAATAGTTGTCAAAGTAGCTCAATGAGAAACTTTCTGAATCTATTTACTTGATAATGATGCAGGAACATGAAGTGCAAAAGCTAGGCATCAATTGAATGATTTAATTGAAGAAAGAGAGAGGTAACTACATGTTGTAAAGTTATGTCTTAATTGATCATGTGATTATTATTCTTATGCATGGACATGTACCATTTGGTAGTAGATTAAGTAATCCGAGATAGCATGTCCAGATTATTGATTTGGAATGCTACCTTATCTAGGAACATAACCTCTTCATTGCACTAAGATTTTGAATTTGGTTGAGGAGTTGGCTTGACGAAACTAATCGTAGACAAGCCTAAATGGTGGATGCTCGAATTGCACCTGAAATGCTGCGACAGAGGGATCAATTCCTGACTACAAAGAGTGATGTGTTAAAGGTATGCATTTTATTATACTATATTTTGGTTCCTGATAATAGATAATACCATTTTATAATAGGGAAATACCACTGGGTTGTAAGTCATATTGCGGAATTTGATTATCTTTTTCAACCATATTCCAGATAGACAATGCTAATCAGAAGAGGAAGATTGTGTGTTAGGAACCCATGTCAACCCTTCTATTTACTTTGATAGTATATTGTTGTTGGATGCATATGCTTTGTAGGTCATCCCGTAGTATTTGTTGATCCATAGTTTGTATTATTGTTGTTGGACGCATATGCTTTGTAAGTTGTCCCATAGTAATTGTTGATCCATAGTTTGTATTGGCCCATGGTTTGTATTGACACATGGTATTGACGCCTAGACTTAGTACATAAGTTTGTGTTGATACCAATGAAGGTATCGTGAAGTTATTTGTATTGAGCTTGCTCAAAGGAGATTTCCCCCTCTAAGTGGCCTACGATCAATAAAAACGATTCTGAGTTCTGTTATTTCTGCTATCTCACGTATTCTCATTAATTAATTGTTCCAGGTTCTTCACAACTGGTATCAGAGCACTTTCTTGGGCTCGCTGGGTGAAATTTATGCCAAAAATATTTTTCGCATCTGTTTGTAGCTTCGGATATGGGAATAATCCCTATCCGCTTAACTGTGGGAAGTACTTGGGCATAAGCCCTAAAAATCATTGTGAGGAGTACCATAGGAACCCCGAAGTAGATGGCCCATTGAGAGGACCTACCAGCGAAAAGGGGAACGTACCCTACCTGATTGACTAGTTCCCACCTATGAGGTAAACCAAGAGCTATCGTTTGTGGAAAAGCAGTTATGAGTTTTACCTGAGCCGTGGAGTGAGGGGTACTGCTCCAATACGCAAGCCGTCAGACAGCATTGGTGGTCGAGTGAATCCCCTGAACCGATAGGAAGTCGAACATACCTGGGGTCCATATCTATTTTTAGCTGAACTATTTTAGATCACTTTCGCGCCATTGCAGATCCATCTATTGTCGATCACTTCCATGTCATTGCAGATCCATTCCGAAAGCCGGTTTTGATCCAGCCATTTCAGATCCATTCTAAAAGTATTTTCAAATCCAGTCGTTTTCGATCCATTATGAGCCATTTCAGATCCTGCCATTTTCAATCCATTCCGAAAGCTGTTTTAGATCCATTATGGAAAAAAAAATCTGTTTTTTCGCCATATCTCCCTTGTTTTAATTCTGTTTTCCCTGAAACTTCACTGACACCCCTGCAATCCCATTCTACATATTTCATTCCTAAGGACCCTATCCCAAATTCCACTTCCCAATGCTAGAAATCCCACATCTGTCTATTTTTAGGGTTTTCCATAACTCCTTCAATTTTCACCCAATCGCCCTGAAATTTTGCCACCATGTCCATTCCCTATTTCTGCTTCTTTGTCCCTCTCTGACAATTTTTCCCATTCTTTCACCCTGCTTTTGAAATCCTCATTTTCTGCTTCCCTATCCATTCCAAAGTGTCCAAAACCTAGTCAAACCCCAATTACCCATCCGAGTTTTTCCCAAATCCGAATTTCCCTTTACTAAATAAGCTTATGTTTGTGTTTTTCTATCCATTCCCGCCCCCCCCACCCAAAAAAAAAACTCTTGGTTTTGGTTGTCACCCACGCAGGAGCAAAAACCATGGAGGAAGCACTTGCAGCCATCCAAACCAAACTCCAGGATCTAGATGAAAAATTTCTTAGCCTCCATCTTGAGCATTCAGCCATGAACAACAAACGACAGTCTGATTCTTCATCGGACAATGGGTTCTCTTCTTCCAGCAATTTTTGTGGTCTGAAGCTTGAATTTCCTCACTTCAATGGTACTGATCCGACTAGATAGATCTACCGTGCAGAACAATATTTCAGTCTACATAATACTTTTGATGTCCAAAAAGTTCCACTTGCATCCTTTCATTTGGAACAGGAAGCCCTTCAATAGTACTATTGGTACATCAAGGCTCATGACGAGCCAAAGTGGACAGATTTTTGCCAACTCCTTTTGCAATGATTTGGTACTAGTGCTTTTGATGACTTCACCAGAGCACTCACTAAAATTTGTCAAATTGGCACTCTGAGAGAGTATCAGACATAATTTGAGAAACTAGCCAATCACACAGAAGGATTGTCTGATGAATTCTATAGGAGTTGTTTTATCAGTGGTCTTAAGGATGAAATCCGCTCAGAGGTCAAAATGTTCTGTCCCAACACAATGATGGAAGGCCTGGGGTTGGCTAAGTTGGCAGAAGACAATATTTCATCCCAACAGCGCTCCAAGCCCACTTTTGTTCACTTCTGAAATATGGGTTCTCAACGACCTCCCATCCCGCCAGCTCCTTGGCGAAATCTTATCAAGCATTTGTCTGAAATAGAGATGCAGGCACGCAAAGAAAATGGGATTTGTTATAATTGTGATGAGAAATTCACTCAGGGACATAGATGTGTTAAGAAAAATCTCTATCTCTTGGATATGGATTCTCCGCCTACCTCTAAAATTGGTGAAGAAGCTCCAGATACAATGGATGATCAGGTCAACATTCATGAGCCACCTATTGAACCCCCATCTCAGGATGACCAACCAGAGATATCTCTCCATGCTTTATCTGACATCACCACCCCCCAAACAATGTGGGTCAGGGGTTACTTCAAGAAGCTTCCTCTTACAATACTCACTGATTTTGGTAGCACTCGTAACTTCATTGACCCTCGGATCGCCAAACAGGCTGATTGTTTTGTCCATCCTTGCTCCAACTTTTAAGTCATGGTTGCCAATGGGGGCACCTTACCTTGCAAGGGGAAGTGTCACAATGTGCGTATCTATCTGGAAGATTATAACCTGCGCTCTGACATGTTTGCCTTGTCCCTAGGTGGATGTGATGTTGTTTTGGGCGTTCAATGGTTACGCACACTTGGACCCATCTTATGGGATTTTGCTGAACTTTGGATGCAGTTTTCAGTGAATGGGAAACAACATAGATTTACGGGCTTACACCAAGCGTCTCTCCGCATCATCAGTTCACATCGCCTGGAAACGATCCTTAAGAAGAATTCACAAGGTGTCATCAATCAACTCCATTCCATTCAGATGCACCCATCAATGGTCTCCCCTACTTCCTTGGATATATATGCAGGTGTCTTTCCTGAACTAGTGGGCTTGTTGCCTTTAAGAGACCTTTCTGGTAAGAATTTAGCCACATCTACATCTCAGCAGGAAATGATGGCTATTTTGCATGCAGTACAAAAGTGGTAGCCATACCTATTAGGGAATCATTTCTGCATCAAGACTAATCTCCAGAGTCTGAAAAGTTTCTTGGAACAATCGATCTCCTCCGTAGCACACCTGAGATGGGTTATCCAACTCATGGGTTATGCCTATGCGATCACTTACAAGAAGGGTAAGGACAATATGGTGGCAGATGCTCCTTCTCACACATTTGATGACCTAGTTCCTCTTACAGCTATTTATCTTCTTGTTCCAAATTGGTTGCAATCTATTCAACAGGGCTATCTCTTCTATGAACTCCATGCTTCTTCATCGGCAAGGCACTCCGGGTTCCTCAAAACGTATGACTGGGAACAATGTAACTTCTTTTGGCAGGGAGTGAAAATGACAAATCAACTGATGGGGGTTGACTGTGATACTTTCTAGGTCAACAAGGGTGAAATGACACTCCTTTCAGGACTGCTCAAACCCTTGCCCATCCCTACACAAATTTGGACAACTATTTATATGGATTTCCTAGAAGCGCTCAAGTGTTACCATACCGCATCTAAAAGGACCATATAAAGTAGTCTATGGACAGGAACCACCAGTTCTTCTTCCATACACCCTCAGTAGCTCCCCAGTTCAGGAAATTGACTCAGTTCTTCAAAACCGCGATCAGATTCTTCTGATTCTGCAGGACAATCTTCACATGGCAAGAGTTCGATTGCAACGACAAGCCAATCAGCACCATTCTGAGCACACTTTTCATGTAGCTAATATGGTTCTTCTTCATCTACAACCTTCCAAACAAGCCTCCCTAAAACTCAAAAAGCGTCAGTGGCCCGGAATGTAACTCGAGGATGCTACAGGGGAACCACTCCTTCCGATTCTACATCAATTTCCACATCTAAAGCTTTGAGGACAAAGATTTTTCTAAGGGAGAGGGGATGTTAGGAACCCATGTCAACCCTTCTATTTACTTTGTTAGTATATTGTTGTTGGACGCATATGCTTTGTAAGTCATCCCGTAGTATTTGTTGAGCCATAGTTTGTATTATTGTTGTTTGATGCATATGATTTGTAAGTTGTCCCGTAGTAATTGTTGATCCTTAGTTTGTATTGGACCATGGTAATTTGTATTAACACATGGTATTGACCCATGGTATTGGTGCCTAGACTTAATATATGTTACAACGTAATCTTCCACTTTGTGAGCATCAGCACCCTTTGGCCTATAAGATCCATTTCATTGACTCAGATCCACTTTATATCCTTCAGACATACTATTTCCTCGGTTTTTCCCTTGTATGCTTGCTGCATCATTACAGCGGGGGCGTATCCGCAAGTTGCATCACTATAGCCCGCGGGTAGCATGTAGAATGGTTAAAAACACTAGTTTATTACTTTTTACTCCCAAAAAGCGGTTATTGGGTGACCTTTGACCCTCCATCTGCCCCAGAAATGCGTTGATGTGTCCTTTCACTTACCTTTGGGAGGACTATATATTGAGCACATATGGATTATGGACGGGAGGAGAAACAAAAACAAGAGAACTCTAGTGGAATTTTGCCCTATCTTGAGTCTACACTCATTGATCCTTGTAGTTGCGAACCCTTTATGTTCACCTTCCAAACTCCTACCATAGTTTGAGTTTTCCATTCATGGAGGATTGAAGTGGTGGAGACACAAGTGGATTGATCCAGATCTTGGTTCAGATTGGTTGTCGGCAAGAGGTCGTATCACATTGTACTTCTTATTGTTTATTAATAGAAATACTCATATTCTCGTCCATTAATGTTGTGAATGTTGTTTATTCTACATTGGGTTGCATTTACTTATAATATCATGGACCATTTCTATTGATGATGTTAATGTCGTTTATATATTATATGTACTTGTTGTATATTGGCTGTCAAGACTAATTTGTAGATTCAAGTGCACGGATTGAAAGCTCCAATAGGGATCTACATCAAACATTTGGATCGAGGTTGGCTACATTCTCCATTATCTTAGCCTTGTCATTTATTGTGATGAACCTGCAATAATTAGTTAATGCAAATACACGAGATATCAAAAATAACTGAACTCAGAATCACTTTTATATTGATCACAGGCCACTTCGAGGGGGCAACCTCCTTTGAGCAAGCTCAATACAATTAACTTCATGGTGCCTTCATAGGCCTCAACACACACTTATATACTAAGTCTAGGCGCCAATACCATGGGTCAATACTATGTGTCAATACAAACCATGGGCTAATACAAACCATGGGCTAAGTCTAGGCACCAATACTATGAGTCAAAACCATGGGCCAATACAAACTATGGATCAACAAAACTATGGGCGACTTACAAAGCATATGTGCCAACAACAATAACACAGACTATGGATCAACAAATACTACGGAACAACTTACAAAGCATATGCATCCAAGAACAATATACTAACAAAGTAAAGACATGGGTTCCTAACATCCCCTCTCCCTTAGAAAAAGCTTTGTCCTCAAAGCTTTAGATGTGGAAATTGATGCAGAATCTGAAGGAGTGGGTCCCCTGTAGCATCCTCAGGTTGCATTCCGGGCCACTGGCACCTTTTGAGTTTCAGGGAGGATTGCATGGAAGGCTGTAGACGAAGAAGAACCATATCAACGACGTGAAAAGTGCACGCAGAATGGTTCTAATCGGTTTGTTGTTTTAGTTGAATTCTTGTCATGTGAAGATTGTCCTGCAGAATGAGAAGAAGCTGATCGTGATTTCTAAGAATTGAGTCAATTGCCTGAACTAGGGAGCTGCTGAAGGTGTATGGAAGAAGAAATGGCGGTGCCTGTCCAGAGACTGCTTCATATGGTGTCCTTTTAAATGTGGTACTATACCACTGGAGTGCTTCCAGGAAATCCATAGAAATAGTTGTCCAAATCTGTGTATGGATGGGAAAGGGTTCGAGCAGTCCCGAAAGGAGGGTCGTTTCACCCTTGTTGACCTGGAAAGTATCACAGTCAACCACCATCCGTTGAATTGTCATTTTCAATCCCTACCAAAAGAAGTTACATTGTTCTTGGTCATATGTTTTGAGGAACCCAGAGTGCCCTACTGATGAAGAAGTATGGAGTTCATAGAAGAGGTAGCCCCGTTGAACAGATTGCAACCAATTTGGAACAAGCAGAGAAATAGCTGTAAGAGAAACTAGGTCATCAAATGTGCGAGAAGGAGCATATTCCACCATATTGTCCTTACCCTTCTGGTAAGTGGTCGCATAGTCATAACCCATGAGTTGTATAACCCATTTCAGGTGTGCTGGGGAGGAGACCCGTTGTTCCAGGAAAGTTTCCAGACTCTGGAGATCAGTCTTGATACAGAAATAATTCCCTAATAGGGATGGATGCCACTTCTGTACTGTATGAAAAATAGCCATCATGTCCTGCTGAGATGTAGATGCAGCTAAATGCTTATCGAAAAGGTCTCGTGAAGGTGGCAAGCCCATTGGTGCAACAAAGACACCTGTATATCTATCCAAGGAAGTAGTGGAGACCATTGGTGGGTGCATCTGAAGGGAATGGAGATGAGCAATGACACCATGTGAATTCTTCTTAAGGATCTTTTCCAGGCGATGTGAACTGATGATCCGGAGAGACCCTGGTTGTAACCCCAAAATTTTGTATTGTGTCCCATTGGCTGAAAACTGCATCCAAAGTTCAACAAAATCCCTTAAGATGGGGCCAAGTGTGTGTAACCATTGAATGCCAAAAACCACATCACATCCGCATAAGGACAAGGAAAACATGTCAGAGCATAGGTTGTAATCTTCCATAGAGATACGCACATTATGACACTTCCCCTTGCAGGGTAAGGTGCCCCCATTGGCAACCTTGACTTCAAAGTTGGAGCAAGGATGGACAAAACAATCAGCATGTTTGGAAATCCGAGGGTCAATGAAGTTATGAGTGCTCCCAGAATCAATGAGTATGGTAAGAGGGAGCTTCTTGAAGTATCCCCTGACCCGCATTGTTTGTGGGGTGGCAACGCCGGTTACAGCATGGAGAGAGATCTCGGGTGGGTCGTCCTGAGATGGGGTGTCAACAGGCGGGTGTTGAATGTCGACCTGATCATCTACTGTATCTGTAGCTTCTTCACCAAGTTCTGAGGTAGGCGGAGAATCCACATCCAAGATATAGAGCTTTTGTTGAACACATCTATGTCCCCCGAGTGAATTTCTCCTCACAATTATAACAAAGCCCTTTTTCTCGGCGTGCCTGCATCTCTGTTTCAGACAAATGCTTGATAGGAGTTGGTTGAGGAGCAAGCGTGATGGGAGGTCGTTGGGAACCCATATTTCTGAAGGGAACAAAGGTGGGTTTGGAGCGTTGTTGAGCTACGATCTTGTCCTCTGCCAACTTAGCCAAACCTAGGACTTCCATCATTGTGTTGGGACAGAACATTTTGACCTCTGAGCGGATTTCATCCTTGAGACCACTGATAAAACAACTCCTGTAGAATTTATCATACAATCCTTCTGTGTGATTGGTCAGTTTCTCAAATTCGGTTTGATACTCTCTCATAGTGCCAATTTGGCGAAGTTTAGTGAGGGCTCCTGTGAAGTCATCAAAAGCACTAGGACCAAATCGTTCCAAAAGGAGCTGGCAAAAGTCTGGCCATTTTGGCTCTTCATGAGCCTTAATGTACCAACGGTACCATTGAAGAGCTTCTTGTTCCAAATGAAAGGATGCAAGTGGAACTTTCTGGACATCAAAAGTACTATGTAGAATGAAATATTGTTCTGCTCGGTATATCCATCCAGTCGGATCAGTACTATTGAAGCGAGGAAAATCAAGCTTTGACCCACGAAAATTGCTAGAAGAAGAGAACCCGGTGGCTACAAAAGATTCTCGTTGTTGGTTATTGTTCATGGTTGAATGCTGAAGATGGAGGCTGAGAAATTTTTTGTCCAGATCTTGGAGTTTGGTTTGGATGGCTGCAAGTGCTTCCTCCATGATTTTTTCTCCTGCGGGGGTGACAACCACAACCAGGAGTTTTTTTTTTTAGGGGGGCGGGGAATGGATAGAAAAACACAAATAAAAGCTTATTTAGTAAAGGAAAATTTGGATTTGGGAAAAAATTAGATTGGTAATTAGGGTTTGACTAGGATTTGGACACTTTCTAATGGACAGGGAGGAAAAAAATTGGGATTTCTGAAGCGGGGTGAAAGAATGAGAAAATTTGGTAGAGAGGGACAAAGAAGCAGAATTAGGAAAGGAACACGGTGGCAAAATTTGAAGGCGTTTGGGTGAAAATTGAAGGAGTTATGGCAAACCTTAAAAATAGACAAATGTGGGATTTCTGGTCTTGGGAAGTGGAATTGGGGATAAGGCCCTCACAAATGAAGGGGTTCCCCGAAAATTTCAAGGGAAACAGAGTGAAAACAATGGAGATATGGAGAAAAAACTGAATTTTTTTTATTTTTTTTTCCAGACTGGAGCGGCTACGGCTCGGAAGGGATCTCAAATAGATAGATCTACAATGGCCCAGAAGTGAGCAGAAACAGAGGGATCTGAAATGGTGCCGAATGGATTGAAAACGGTTGGATCTAGAACGGCTTTCAGAATGGATCTGAACGGTTGGATCTGAAACGGCGCAGCAGTGATCGACAACAGTTCAGTTGAAAATAGATATGGACCCCAGGTATGTGCGGCTTCCTAACAGTTTAGGGGTTTCACTCGGCCACCAATGCTATTTGATGGATTGCGTATTGGGGAAGTACCCCTCACTCCACGGCTCAAGTAAAATTGATAACCGCCTTGCCGCAAACGACAGCCCTTGGTTTACCTCACGGGTGGGAACTAGTCAAACAGGTAGGGGTCGTTGCCCTTTTCGCTGGCAGGTCCTCTCAATGGGCCAGCTACTTCGGGGTTCCTGTGGTACTCCTCATAATGAGTTTTAGGCTTATGCCCAAGTACTTCCCACAGTTAAGCGGATAGGGATTATTCCCAAATCCGAACCTGCAACAGATGCGAAAAACAAATTTGGCAGAAATTTCACCCAGCGAGCCCAAGAAAGTGCTTTGATACCAGATCTGATGAACCTGCAATAATTAGTCAATGCAAATACATGAGATATCAGAAATAATAGAACTCAGAATCACTTTTATATTGATCACAGGCCACTTCGAGGGGGCAACCTCCTTTGAGCAAGCTCAATACAATTAACTTCATGGTGCCTTCATAGGCCTTAACACACACTTATATACTAAGTCTAGGCGCCAATACCATGGGTCAAAACTATGTGTCAATACAAACCATGGGCTAAGTCTAGGCACCAATACTATGAGTGAAAACCATGGGCCAATACAAACTATGGATCAACAAAACTATGGGTGACTTACGAAGCATATGCGCCAACAATAATAACACAGACTATGGATCAACAAGTACTACTAGACGACTTACAAAGCATATGCATCCAACAACAATATACTAACAAAGTAAAGACATGGGTTCCTAACATTTATAATAGCATAGTTCTGAGAGTTGAGTTAATTTTTGGTAGTCAGCTATCCGTAGTGGTCTACCCCAAGCCATAGTGAGTTTTCTCCAATACAGAAATAGCGACTCCGCTAGGGAAAACATCCATGTTTGGGGATTTTTTAGCATTAGTCCTTAATTAGAGTTGATGTTTGTCGAAGCTCTGTGTCACTGATTGGCCATTAAGATACACTATAGAAAACTTGCTTTTTCTAAGCCATTGGACTCTTTATTTTCCCATTTTCCTTTCCTCACCCGCAGGCTAGCTTAGCTCTGCCCGTGTCTACCCGCCTCTGTTTACTCTACTGCTCGCGGGTACCCGCAGGTTTTCCTTCGACAGTAGCGTACAACTCTGGCTTTGGTTGATTCATGACTTTTGGTTGTTGCTGGGTTGGCTTTGGATGATCCTGAGTCTTTGCTGGCCTGTTTCTTGACTGTTCCATGCCTTGGTTGTGACCAAAACTCTTCGTTTCTCTTGGTTGAGCCTTATTGGTTTTTTACCCATCTTTGGATTTAGCCTTGTTGGTTTTTTCCTTTTGAGCTCATTCCTGTGGCTGGGTCTTACTGTTTGGGATCTGCTGGGTTGTCTTAGTGATCTTCTCGGCACTTCAGTGACTAAATAGTAGGATTTTGCTTGCATTTTTCATTTCTTTATATTGAAAAATACAAAAATATACATATAGTTTTGCATTTTCCTTTTGCTTATAAGAGAAAATACAAAAAAAAATTTACTTTCATGTACTGCATCTTGCATTGAGTGCTTGCTGCCTTCATTTAGGTTCTGCTTGTGCATTGAAAACATAAAAGGATTGCATTTTTATTTCGAAATCGTTGGGTTGATTTTGCATGTTAGTGACATTGTTTTATTGGATAAATGAGTCTAGGATTCGATGATTTTGCATACCATTGATTCATATACATCACTAATTTCACGACCATATCCTTTGAGTAACCATAGCCATTAAAATTAACGCTTAATCTTAAAATTGATTAGACCGATTTTATTTATAGGGTACACCAACTAGCATAGGTTTAGAGTCTTGGAATAGATCATTGTGAGTAAACAATCCAAGACTACTAGACAAAATATTAGGTGTCTGACCAGGGAGTGGAGGAATCCATGGTATATATCAGTGTTCTCAGGAAGCTCTACTCAAACCAGAGTTAAGCATGAGGTCACGGGAGGTTGGTTGAAGGGATATCCCTCTGATATCGGCTGAATGTGGGAGATATTTCTAGGATTTGTTCGTATCTAGGGACTCTTGGGGGATTTGACCCTCATTGAGTTTTAGGCTCAGCTACCCTTCCCATACGACGTATCCCACCTGCGACTGTCCCCTTGAGCATTGGTTATATTGCGGTGACCATAGTTTCCTTACCTAGGTATCGCATAGGGTACTTGTAGTGGTTATGTTGTTTGTGTCCTGAGTCAGATAGCGGTCAGACAACATAGTTTTGTTTGTGTAGTGGACTTGACCCTCTACACACAGTGAAGTTTGGGAGCCATTATAACTGATTATGTTACCTACGGCTATAGTTTAGGAGTCTCAAGCCTCTCTTAGGCGAGATATACCGGCTCTAGTGTTGGGAGCTCATTTAGCCACTCTGTTTGTCTGCTCTTCACTGTAGTTTCTCTAGGTGTGTGCTTTCAATTTATTGTTTTTGATCGACAGTTGGCCTTTAGGGGATGTTTTGATTTTATATTCTCTCTGGAGATATCATGGCACAGAGCCCTTCTCTCCGCCAATCCCATTAGTTGGCTGGTTTGCAGCCCACCGAACTTTCACGTTGCATTGCTAAAGGACACCGGCGGGCTCCCTTTGAGTCTTTGGATTCTTACGAGACTTACATCCTAGATGTCATGACCACTGCACAATCTGACACAGGGAGAAATCCCTATGAGTCCATCAGGTAGAGTTGAACACACTTCTGACACCCCTACGCCTCGTGAGGTGTGGGGAGGTGATCCACCTGAGACCCAACCTAGTTTGTTTGGTACATACCCACCCGAGGACGACCCGTTCGATCCTTCATTTCCACATAATTATTTATACGGGATGCCAGAGGTCCATGATGATATAGGCCCTACAATCAACCCTACCGCATTCTCATATGGTATGCCGGATTACATCACAGTTGATCCTTCCACTACTTTTGGTAGCCAGTCTGGCGCCATTCATAGTGTTAGCAACACTGCACCCACTGGGGGCAATACCCTTGCCAGGGGCACCACGTTGTCCACTCACACACGTAGTATGGGAACCGGTCATGTTCCTCCCAATAATGCTAATTTTGGAAGACGATCGCCTCCTAGGGCTATCCAACCTAATAGGAACACTGTTCAAAACACGACTCACCATCCACCACCTAACACACATATCGCTACCTGTCAACCCAGGACCAATTTTGCAAATGTTAATGTTCCTCCTAACCATGGGGGTGGACATGTACCGCACACTTTTGCATCCACCACCACTACTAGTAATACTAATGTAGGAGGTGGGAATATATCTTATCTACATGGTCATAACGCCACCATTCCTGCTACTAGTAACACCAACATTGGGGTTCGGAATACTTCTCATGCTTTGGGTCACCACACGACTGCTCATGCTAATCCTAATGCTGGGGGTGGGAACATACCTCACCATTATGGTCATTACAACTCGGCTCTCGCTACGAATAGTACGTATATGCCCCATACTTATGGTGGAAACCCTTACTACAACACAATCGGTGTTGGCCACCAGTTCAACCCACCTCAATACGGTGCCCAAAACACTTATATACCTGCTTACTCTCATACGGGTCAGGTCAGAGGAGGTTATCAACCTTATGGCCATGGTCAAGCTTATGGTCCATCAGGTCCTCATTATCAGTAGTTTAATGCTCATGGTCAAGATTTTGGTCCACCTTATAATTCGGTTCCATTCAACCAACCTTTTATGGGAGCTTATAATCAAGCTTCCAAGCTGCAGCTCTCGTTCCTTGCACGTTTGAATCTTCCAGATCTTTCGAAGCTCACGAATGATCTGGTTTGTCACGACCCTAACTGGCCTCTGGTCCCTACCAAGCTCCATTCAGACATTCCTAAGTTTGAGTGGAAAGGTGGTGAGGATCCGGGTGATCATGTCACAATGTTTCACCTTTGGTGCTCCTCCAACTTGTTGAATCACAATTCCATTAGATTACAACTATTTCAACACACACTCATGGGGGCAGCTGCGAAGTGGTATGTGGAGTTGCCTGGGAACACCTACAGGGGATTCAACAAGATTGCTTTGGTTTTCTTAGACCATTTCCAGTTGCCGGTTCGTTATGATACCGGTACTAAACTTTTGTCTACCTTCCGTCAAAAAAAGGCCACACATATTTCTGACCACGTTCAAGAGTGGCGCCGACGGAAGAGATTAGTGAAAGCCAACATTCCTCCAGAGTTTCTGTTGGAATGGTTCCTCAAGTCTCTACTCCCATACATTGCTAAGGATGTTTCGATTTTCGGCATTGTGACTGAGGAACAAGCCATCTTGAAAGTCCAGCAGTTAGACCTACTATACTCTCAGTCTGGCATTTTATATGACATAATTCCTGACACACCGAGAACACGACATGAGCCCACGTCATTTCCTAGACCACATGCCGATGGCATCGTGGGATCTGCAAGTACTCACGCTATAGACTTGGTAGCTAATCAAATGCAAAATTTGTCGCTAAACCAGTCTACTCCCGGACAGGTTCACACCTTGTCCACTTCCACCCCGTGATCTGATGTACACAATGTGCAATCAACGAAACCGTCAGGTAACTAGCAACCTGGTGGTAAGAAAAAGGGGAGAAACAATCGTAGGGGTGGAAACAATGGGAATAACAATAATATCAATCACCATACCCCTCGTAAGGAGAATGTCAACCCTCCCCGGGAAGGCGAAAATGTTGGTGAGGACCATAAACCTAGGCATAAGGTGAAGTTCCCTTGCAAGCTCCGTGGGGAAGATCATCTTACTCACTTATGTCCTCGAATTGAAGCATTTGGCACAGAGCCCAGCTGTGTTAAAGGATCCCCTTCCTCATCGTCAAAACATGGATTCGCATGCTCCCACCACTAGTTACAGGCCTACTGAAATAGCAACGTCTTCTTCCAATACTAGTGGTTATGGATGTGTGAATATGGTTCAATCGGAGGTTAGTGTTGCTACTCATCAATGCGATTATGGTGCACCACAACCTAATATGGGGAGTGAGCCTCCCCCTCCTCCTGACAATTCCTTGCATATCGATAAGCCCTCTAATATGCCACGGATACTGAAAGGTGTTCTCAAGCACTCTACGCATAATCCTAATGCTCGAGCCACCTAGAACTACTCCATTGTAGAAGATTTGGGCCAAACTCCGTGTGCCATGTCGGCTCTTGAAGTTTTGCAGGCTTGTCCTTCTCAGAAGCATGCCCTTTTGAGTGCATTAGGAGTTCAGGATGGGGGAAATCCCAGTGTTATCAAGTTCGATACTATTGATGTTCAACCTCGCTTACCTTACCACGTGGATTTTCAAATCCAGGTGGTGTGCCTTCAGAGTTTTGTCAAACATACTATGGTTGACGAAGGTGCTTCCACGTCAGTAATGTTGTTAACTTGTTGGAAATCTATTGGCTCTCCTCCTGTACTCGCGTCTAGAACCATGCTCACTGCATTCGACAGTCGGTCATTTAAGCCGCATGTAATTATCCCTTCCCTTGTTGTCTGCTTGGGAGGTAAGTCAGTGCCTATTGAAGTCGAGGTGGTTGATGCGCCCATCGACTACAACCTGTTACTAGGTCGGAATTGGATGTACGTTATGAAGGCTATAGCGTCCATTGTATTCAGAGTTATCTGCTTTCCCCATGAAGGAAAAATTGTGACCATCGATTAGCTGGATTTTGTTAACACTCCTTCCATAGCATCCACGGGATCCATAGTCCCGCAAGTTACTGATTCTCAGCCGGAAACTGGGAATATAGGTGTTGGTATGTACCCTTCATTGATGGGAACTTATAGTTTTCCTACGCCTGTGAACTTCATCGGAACCATTTCCGATGATGCGTCTCCTCCTTTGCGTAGTATGCCATTCCGGACTTCCTATTGTACTGATCCATGGACTTTACCGTCCACGAGTTCTACGTCTAGAGACATTACGCACGTCGGGATGTCTGTGCCATTATCTGTAGCTGAGGTTGCTTATAAGCATATTCAACAAGCCGCTACAGAACCGGATCTCTCTTCTTCTTAGACAGTCGAAGAAGATCCCATTACACTGCCAGTTTGGGCATCCAACTCATCTTGTTCACACGACTACCTTGATGATACTTTGCCATCTGATGAAGCTATTATGGAGGCCATGTGTCGTAGTGAAAGGCATTGGGAGGATATGCATCATCGCTCTTATTTCCTTCCCAACCTTGAGCTCGCTGAGCAAGAAGAGTTTAGGATGACTCTAGCAGAGATGGTTGGTCACCCTGTGGCTCTTTTGGAGTTGCATGATGTTTTTGTGGAGGGGAACATGGCCAATATTTTCCCAACCATGTCGATCAACATCTCTTGTACTCCTGGAAAGGTGGAGAATGTCTACATCGATGATGATTGCACTCCTGAGGAGATTGCTATTTACACTAAATTGTTTATAGAACTCTAGGAAGCTTTCGCCTGGTCATATGAGGAGATGCTAGGAATAAACCCCCGCATTGTTGAACATGAGATTAGAATGTATCCTAATGCTAAACCAGTTTGACAACGCTTACATGCTGTGAACCCTAGGAAGGCAGCCGCTATCAAGGCAGAGGTGGAGAAACTGCTCAAAGCTGGTTTCATCTACCCCATTCCCCTTAACGAATGGGTTTCAAACCCCGTTCCTGTGGATAAAAAGCAAGGAATGATACGCGTATGCACCGATTTCAGAGATTTGAACCGTGCATGTCCGAAAGACAACTTCCCCATGCCATTCATTGATCAGATCTTGGATGCTTGTGCGGGAAGTGAGATTTTTTCATTCATGGATGGCTTCTCGGGGTATAACCAGATTCAAATCAAACCCGAGGACCAACATAAGACGAAATTCATTTGTCCATGGGGAACGTTTGCATATTGAAAAATGCCCTTCGGCCTTAAAAACATCGGAGCTACATTTTAGCGAGCCATGACCTATGCCTTTCACGATCTTAAGAAGATTATGGAGGTTTTCTTGGATGATCTTGCTGGAAATTCTCGCAAGAGAGTGGACCACCCCAAGCACCTCCGTATGATTCTCTAACGATATATACACTACAAAATTTGATTGAATCCCAATAAATGCATCTTCACTGTAAGGACTAGTCACCTTCTAGGCTTCATAGTTTCAAAAGAGGGTATTAGAGTTGATCCTCTAAAAGTTGAGGCAATACTTCGGTTGCCTCCTCTGTGCAACTTGCTACAACTTCAGAGCCTCCAAGGGAGAGCTACTTTTCTGCGTCAATTTGTAGTCAATTATGCTAATCTTACCAAAGGTTTTGCGCGCTTATTGAAGAAAGACACACCTTTTATCTGGGATGAGCGAGCCCAGCAGTCTTTTGACGCCCTAAAGAAAGCTTTGGTATCAGCCCCTGTGCTTAGTCCACCAGACTTTGCATGAGATTTTATCCTTTATGTGGCCGCGTCTCAAGAGAAGATTGGCATGGTCTTGGTTCAGGTTGATGACGTGCTCATCGATCATGTTATCTATTACCTTAGTCGAAATCTAGTAGACACTGAACTGAGATATACTCACGTAGAAAAGTTGGCACTTGCGACTGTCCATGCAGTCCAACGGTTACGACATTACATTTTGCTTAGAACAACCACAGTTGTAGCTCACATCAATCCATTTCAGTTCATGCTATCACGATGCCTTATAGGGGGGAAGTATAATAAATGGATTGTGATCCTTCAGGAGTTCGATCTCGATTTTGCTTCGGTGAAATCAGTGAAATCGTTGGTGTTTGCTGAGCTTATGTCGAACCTCCCGAGACTTGATGAGGATGTCATTCATGAAGATTCCTTTGTGGATGAGCACTTATTTCTTATCTATTCCGAAGACCCTTGGTATGGGGATGTCATTGTATATCTCCAAACTTTGAAGTTTCCTCCGCATTATTCATGAGACGAGCGAGGGTGTGTGAAACATCACGTTAAAGGTTATACCATCGTCGGTGACACTTTGTATTGCTAAGGAAAGGATTCTATTCTCCATCATTGCTTAACTCATGAAGAAGCGGAGCAAGTGCTTAATGATTTCCATGTAAGGGCATGTGGTGGCCACTTATCCGGGCTTGCTACAACCCATTGTATTATGCGAGCTGGTTACTTTTGGCCTTCAATCTTTAAGGATTGTGTTAACACTATGAAGAGATGCCACCCTTGCCAGGTGTTCTCTCAGAATATACACTTGCATCCAGCGCCCCTTCATCCGGTTGTCACCGTCGGTCCCTTCACTAAGTGGGGGGTGGACTTCATGGATTGCAAACCAGCTTTGGCTAGGTCGCATCACCATATCATAGTGGACGTGGACTATTTTTCCAAATGGGCAGAGGCCATGCCTACTGTAAAAGCCAATGGTGCTACTGCAGCCCATTTCGTGTTCAATCAAATTATCACTCATTTCGGTATTCCGAAAGACATTGTCACTGACCATGGCAGTCACTTTCAAAACAAGATGATGGAGGATTTGTCTCTCAAGCTTTGGTTTCATCAAGAACACTTGTCTTCGTACTATCCCCAAGAGAATGGTCAAGTTGAAGCAGTTAATAAATCTTTGAAGACCATTCTCTATCGTACCATCCAACAAAGCAAGAACAATTAGCACATCATGTTACATCCTGCTTTGTGGACATATCGAACCGCAGTCAAGACTGCCACTGGATTCTCACCATTCTAGCTAGTTCACGGTGTGGAGTCACTTTTATCGATTGAATGCCAAATCACTTCACTTAAACTGGCCATAGAGCTCCTCCCTGATACGACAGGTATTGAGCAATGTTTAATCCACCTTGAGCAACTTGACGAGCAACATCAAGATGTCGCTGTGGCCATAGATGCCAACAAACATTGTGTCAAGGTTCAATATGATAGGTCTGTCCATCCTCGGCAGTGTGTTGAATGTGACTTGGTCCTCTTATATGACCAAGCTAAAGAACCCTTGGGGGCAGGCAAGTTCAACCCCATGTGCCACGGTCATTACATCGTGAGGCGTGTCCTGGAAAAAGGAGCCTATGAATTAGAATATTATGAGGGGATTGTCTTGAAGTAGCCTAGAAATCGGCTCTATCTCAAGTGGTATTACGCTTGAACCTCTAGTTCAGGCTGATACTTTTATATACTATTGTATAGTTGTTTCTGTACATAGTTTAGCTTGTTTTTTGGTTTTTGGGTCTGCTGATTAGCTTTCGCTTGATTGACAGATGTCAGCGGGATCTCCTACATTCTTAGGTTTCATAGATGGTGCTAGCCGGCATACGCAACAACTTGCTTCTGCTGCATGGGTTATTTTTCACCTGACCACCTAGTTGTGTCCTCAGGAGGTGCTTGTCTCAGTTCTACATCTAACAATGTGGCTGAGTATAGTGCCGTCATTGAACTACTTCAGGATGTTATTTCACATGGCGTCAAGTCTTTAGAGGTCCGCCTGGATTCACAACTAGTTGTGTCTCAGTTGAATGGGCCATACCGTGTGCAAGACCCTACACTACTATGGAAATTCCTAAGGGTAAGACTCTTGGAGAGACATTTTATTTCAATTACATACATTCATGTTCCGAGAAGTCTTAATCATATATATGATGCATACGCTAACTATGTATTAGATTGGCATTTATCACATTCATAATGAAGCACACAAACAAAAGAGACATGCATACATTTGTACATACACACATATCGTAGAACCGGAGAACCATAGTTTATATATAATATGTCCAAAAATGGTAGTGTCATACAAAACTGGAGCCCGTAGCCCTCAAAAATATACATATCGATACAAAAATGAGATCCTGGGATATCTACTCCCTACGAGGAGGCCTAGTTGCCACCCCTATAGGATGTGTCTCATAGAAATAATGAACTGCATTGGCTACCCACTGCAGTAACCACACCCAGTCACCCGGAACCCCCACTACTTGGCGCTGCATGGCCTTAGGTAGTCGCGCCACCTTTATCTGTGGAACCCTGGAAACCATCCGTGATAGGTTGCGCCGCAAGGTCTGTAGAGTGCGTTCTGCTGCAGCACCACCTACCTCATCACCCCTGCCCCAACGACCATGTCTCGGGAAGCCATTGGGTCTCACTGGGCCCTTGTATGCGAGCAAACAGTCAACCATTAGCGTTTGATACTACCACCAAAAATATTTTTGCATTCACATCTATAATAAAAAAATCCATAAAAAATTAATACGAGTACTCACCAATGTCTCCGAACGCTGCATCTAGTGGGAGTGGCATGTCCCAATCCTAGCGGAAGTCTATCCCTCCATAGGGATAGTCCTCTATGGCAATGACCTATCATTCCCACCAGCGGAAAAAATCCTCACTATATGGTGATGCCAAACGGCCACCACCTTTTCATGTCAAGATCTTAGCCCACCGGGTCAGGGCTGGATCGCAAAGACTATGAGGAGGGACATCCACCCTTGGACTTAGCCCCGAAGCTCTCTCAAAGAAGAAGCTGCACAAGATAATGCCATACCCGAATTTTTTGGCCTTCCATACTTTGCATTCTATTAGTTGGGTCTTCATAGACCCCAGTAGTGTGGTACACCAATCAAATACTATAGGCTGCATGCATTGTGATGCATAGAACATCACTGGCCTAAATTCCTGGTGCAGAGCTTTTGAACCCGTTATTCGCACTAAGGTAGCCAAAATGATCTTCATGCTCATATTTACTATGGCATTGATGGGCACCTGACTTCCCACTATTCATGTCTTTGTGGGACAATACCGCGCTATGTAATCAAGGACGGTGATCCCACCAGCCACAGTACAAGACCAAAGGCTGGCCACCTCACCTCGACGGGACAAACCGGTAATGAAGTAGATGTCTTCCACTTCCAGTGTGAGGATTTGCCCATTAAGATTGAAGTTCTGTGCATCAACATCCCAATAATATATCAAGCGGAGGAGTAGTAGGTTTTGGGCCCTCAAACCCCCTACACTCCAGAATTTGTACAACCCACATGCTTGCAATGCTTGCTGTGCTTGCACATCGTTGCACATGGCCTCATATACTTAGTCATGCTCCCTCTCCCTCCACTCTAGAACTATCCTGGAGTGAGAAAAAACAAGGATTTTAATCAATTTTATTTGCAAAATCAACTTCACGGCCGTACCCGCGGGATAATTTGTATACAGGGGTAGGTACCCACAGTCAACCTGTGGGTTGACTACGAGTATCGTGCCCTACCAGCGACCGACATAGTAATAGCCTGTGGGTAGCGCCGAAGCCATTTAGGGCTTAGCCAAACTAAAAATCCCACCGCTGAAAACTAAAATGAATGCAATGAAATTAAAGGTCTGGATGAGACTACCAACCTACTCTGGACGGTTCGATGAACGGACGCTTGTAGCTCCTAGAATCGGTAGTTGAACTTCAAGGTGAAAACTAACCACAAAGCTCCAAATGGGTGAATAGTAAAAATGAATTGTAAATTGTAAATTTTTATTACTATTTATAATTTTCAGGACCCACTTGTCTATAGTTTTTACCATTTGATGCCGTTATGGACTAATATAATGTCATGGAGTAGAATTTTTAATCAGATTTCTTCGGCGAAAGTTGTTTTGGACCATTTCACACCTACGGCAAGTACATTTCACACCTGGCATATAGGTTAGATGCCATTTCCACATACAGTATGCATTTGACATTTTGACCATTTTCACAAACCCTAGGCACAACCCCACTTTGTAACCGGCACAGAACTTTCACACTACTATAGAAGTGTCGTTATGTGGTGGTAGGGCTTTTTCCGAACATGGGCACCCTAGTTAGATCCCCTTTGTGCATTTTGGCACCCATGCCATTGTTTGTCCTTAGGATTGGGAGTCCTTTGTAGTTACGCCATGACATTGCGATAAAGACTCATACTCTACTTTGTCTTATGCTGGCCATATCCCTTAAGGAGTCCCCTCATTTATATCATATTGTGATTGCATTGCATCGTCCTGCTGCCGCTTGAGCCTTGTGCCGCCTCCTGCTTACTCAGTTATTATCTTGGTGCCAAAGCACTTTCCCCTATCGAGCCTTACAGAGCTTCCATTTGTCCTTCACAATTTGATGACCTTTTTGACCTTGAGGGAACACCCCCCGAGTGTCCACATCCTACATATGCTTCCTTGCATTGATCATAGGTATGTTCCACTACTTGGGACTAGTCTACTCGCTATTTGACACTCGTTCCCTCACTTGTTGTACTATAAGCAATTTTATTCTTTTTCAAGCTTTCTCCAAATATGAAAAAGACCAAAAAAATCAAATATTCCAAAAAGCCAGACGGGATTATGATTACTACTTCTTGTTGGCAACTGTTGTGTCTCCTTTGAACAGAGCATTCATTCCACTCCATACACTATGAGTCGGGACTATAGTTGGACCTTAGGAGCTATACTTGTTTCTCAGTTTCTCCACTAATTGGTTAAGATTCCAGTCATTATGGAGCCCTTTGTGATGCCTCCTGCATCGCACAGTCTATATCGAGTCTATGCTGCCTACGTCTATCCATCTGCTCATGCTCTTGTTCAAAGGAAGTCCTGAAACTAGAGTCGGCCACTCCTCAGATCTCTTGACTATTGCATGTCAGCGATCCTTATTGAGTCAGTTCGTTTCACCTGATATCTTCCAAGTCTTTCAGCATAGCTGGTACCTCGTGCTGGTTGATGGGGGATGCATTAATGCCCTCCTTCCAGCGAGTCTTGTTCCGTCGACTTCAACCCATTTATTCTGGGAATTGAGGCTTAGAGTTCGGCTGAGTACCTTGAGGCTTGCAGTCATTAGTGGTAGGTTCTCTCTCCATCGACAGTTTTGGGAATACATCAATGTCCCCTGATTGATGGATTCATCCTAGTGTTCGACTTCAACTCATGTATTCACACTTTGATGATTGTTCTCTATGCCTTGATGCCCATTTTCATTATTGGTGGGTCATCTCGTGTCTATTAACGATATACATCATTGACCGGTAATCAGACGATGTCACATCAGGTTCGACTTCAACTCCTTTATTCACTTGATGGGACTTGCACTGTCGAAGACTTGTGTAGAAGACCCTAGGCGATAGTGGCATTCAGTATGCTACCTATGACTTTGAATTTTATATCTGAGATATCACCTCTCAGATATCAGCAGTTTGTACCTCCAGTTTGCACTCGTTGTCGCCTTTTCAGTAAGAGACCATATCTTACCGTAGAGGGATCATGGCTATGATCACTTATGACATATATCCATTATGTACTACCTATTCATGGCCATTGTATCATATTGTTGTACTATACTGACATGTATTCAGGGATACTATTGTATTATGATGAGTGAGATGCTCCTTCCACTTGTGTTTCCATCACTCCACTTCTGAGTTTTATAATGTATTTCGGCCATCATAGCATCAGTCTCTGACCTCACACATTAGGGGGCATCTATTACAATTTAATATTCCACTTTGTGAGCATCAACACCCTTTGTCCTATAGGATCCATTTCATTGACTCAGATCCACTTTATATCCTTCAGACATACTATTTCCTTATTTTTTCCCTTGTATGCTTGCTGGATCATTACAACGGGCATACCCGCGAGTTGCATCACTATAGCCCACGGGTAGCATGTAAAATGGTAAAAATCACTAGTTTAATACTTTTTACTCCCAAAAAGCGGTTATTGGGTGACCTTTGACCCTCGATCTGCCCCAGAAATGCCTCTATGTGTCCTTTCGCTTACCTTTGGGAGGACTATATATTGAGCACATATGGCTTATGGACGGGAGGAGAAAGAAGAGCAAGAGAACTTTAGTGGATTTTTTCCCTATCTTGAGTCTACACTCATTGATCCTTGTAGTTGTGAACCCCTTATGTTCACCTTCCAAACTCCTACCATAGTTTGAGTTTGACACTCATGGAGGATTGAAGTGGTGGAGGCACAAGTGGATTGATCCAGATATTGGTTCAGATTGGTTTCCAGCAAGAGGTCGTATCACATTGTACTTCTTCTTGTTTATTAATAGAAATACTCATATTCTCATCCATTAATGTTGTGAATGTTGTTTATTCTACATTGGGTTGCATTTACTTATAATATCATGGACCATTGCTATTGATGATGTTAATGTCGTTTATATATTATATGTACTTGTTGTATATTGGCTGTCAAGACTAATTTGCAGATTCAAGTGCACAGATTGAAAGCTCCAACGGGGATCTACATCAAACGTTTGGATCGAGGTTGGTTACATTCTCCATTATCTTAGCATTGTCATTTATAATAGCATAATTCTGAGAGTTGAGTTAATTTCTAGTAGTCAGCTGTCTATAGTGGTCTACCCCAAGACATAGTGAGTTTTCTCCAATATAGTATATAAGTTTGTATTAATACCAATGAAGGTACCGTGAAGTTATTTGTATTGAGCTTGCTCAAAGGAGGTTGACCCTCGAAGTGGCCTGCGATCAATAAAAGTGATTCTGAGTTCTGTTATTTCTGCTATCTCACGTATTCTCATTAATTAATTATTGTAGGTTCTTCACATTATGTAGATTGAGGAAGAGACTAAGAAGCTTTTAGGGCAACAAAACCTACAACAATGAATTCATCATCATGCAAAAATTAAGGCAAGCATAGTTTACCTAAACATATTAGTTTAGCTTGTACTAAGAGGATATTGCAAGATGATATAAGGGTATTTTCATTTGGAGCAAATAGATTCGTGTTTATAATATAAGTGGACATTAATAGGAAATTTTATACTTTTTCATAAATTTATTCTAAATGTTAAAATTCAATCCCGCTTCATGTCGCAGGAAGAAAATAATACACTCGTAGCTCAACATGAAGAAATCAGTGGAAGACTAAGGCGGACAGAGGCTCTTCTAGCCCGTGTAAGTGATGAACTTGCTCGATACCAGACAACTAATGGAAGGACACCTTATATTAGTATTGATGAAAAGAAAAGGCCACAGAACAAACTTCGGGTACCTTGATGCCATCCTATCTATCCTTTGACCAACTAAAGTTGTAGACCCTTTTCATCTTTGATTTTCATGATGCGTATGCTTTTTTGTCAAACAATGGATTTCCCCTTAAGTACGAAAAAGATGATGCTTTTCAGCTAAACACTGGCTTGAGTATTTATTACAAAATCTGATTCCATATTTCCAGGAAGCCAAGGAGGAAAGGGTGCAGTTGGAACAAAATTTAGTGAGCTTGTGTAACATCATCTTGCAGGTTAGTAGAATGTACCGAATATCCATGGATTGTGTGCATGTACAGAATACTCTCTAAAACAATGCAAACATGGAACCAAACAGGTAGCTGGAGTTGTTCGACCACTAGGGGACATTTATCCTTCCTTACTAATTGAATCATTGCAGCAACTAAAAGAGAGACTTGATTATGCAGAGAGAGAGTTTCAAGACTTGAAGCTCAAGGTATTGATTCGAGTGCCATTATTACTTGTTTTAGCATAGAGCTATATATTATGGAACTAAAAATGAATATTCACCTGGTTGAAAGGCCCAGTAAAATTCACTCACAACTTCCTGATTTTTTGCTTTAGAGGATATAGATTTCTTGCATCATTCACTCTCACTTGCAACATGACACTCTGGTGTTTGCACACACCATTTATGACCAACATTTCTTTTGGTTATGCATGATCATGCTGTCGCTTGATGTCTGTATTTCATGCTTGCATTCATTGTTTGGTGTTCTTTTACTACAAATGAGAATCGCTAGTGAAAAGATGTGTCTGAGCGAGCTTCGCCAACAATAAAATTCTCCGTTAAGTGTGAAGGAAAATGAGAACAATAACAGTTTTAAAACTGTGCAGAACAATTTCCCAAGCCTTTCTAATTCTAATCCCATAGAGAAAACAACTAAATGGTGTGGAGGCAGATGGTGATTGAATGGACTAGAAGCCATCCATACTGATAGTTAAATTCTAGTTAACTAGCATAACAAAGATGGATGTATTGGTTAAACCACTAATTTTCACATTGAGGGACAGTCGTTGTACAACCCCGCATCAGTAGTCTTAAAACAATAACAGATTATTGTTTTTTGGGTTGAGGCATTCTTTCATTTATGCTAACCCTTCATGACAAATTTTTGGTATTGTTAGTATAAGTTTGTTTTGAAACATTCTTTAATTCATAGATGTTTTGCAACATTCTTGAATTCAGTATTAATTGATACCTTGACTTTTCACCTTTGCAGTGTTGAATTTCCTGAGGATGGAAAATATCAAGTCTCAAATCATAGAGCCAGAAGATAGATTCTACATAGGAAGAGGCAAGGACTTAAGAAAACCGAGGACACATGTTGCACAACAATATGTGCGAGTGTGTAGTGGGGGTTAGTTAAGTGACAATAAGGGAATCATTGGATTTCTATGGGCATTGCCAAGATTTCACTCAATGGCCATTGCAAAATTTTGAAAATTCATCGATGTAGATGATTTTCATGTAAAGTATGGAGACCAGTTTTTCATGGACTAGTATTAGTCCATTAATGGATATTTAGTTGAGAACTTACATATATTGTAATACTTAACATTTCATATTATACAATTTACATGGTTGGAATTATATGTTTGCACTTGATATTATTTAGTGTTGTAATTACCTAATGAAAATTTGCACGATTCACATGTGTATTCATATTTGATGAGCATGAATATTGTGTGACATTCTTTTAATTTAGTCACAATATTGTATTCATTTGTATTGATTAATAATGAACACAAATAAAATGACTAAATTAGTCATTTATATTGATTAATAATGAAAGAAAATGATATAATATGAAACTACTAAATTAGTCATTTATATAATGATTATGAAACTACTAAATAGACATAAATGACTACCACAAATGATAAATTTGTGACTAAAAAATGAATAAAATTTGCATATAAATGACTATTAGTAGCTAATTTCCACTATCTTATAGCTCGACTAACTTTGTCGTATTTATTTTAGTCATTAATGGTTTCCTTATTTAGTCATAACTTTGGTCATTGATTTAGTCACTGATTTAGTCATTAATTGGTAAAATTAATGACTAAATCAATGACCAAATTTACGACTAAATAAGGACACTATTAATGACTTAAATAAATACGACTAAGTTAGTCGAGCAATAAGATAGTGGAAATTAGCTACTATTAGTTGCCGACTAAAAAATAGTCGTTTATACGCGATTTTTAGTCACTAATTTCTCATTTTGTACTAGTGAAGTCCTCCGCATCCTCATCCTCGAAAGCCACCTCTTTGTTGATTAAACTGCGCACTACTCCCTTCACCTTGTTCCTCACCCTTCATTAGTATAAGAATCTACAGTTCATTGTGTGAGCAGCTGATATGCTTGAAAGTCCTTCTCATCATGGCCAACTAATCTACATAATTTATAGAACTCTTTTTGTGGGGTACTTACAATTTTCTACAACAAGTGGCATTCTTTTGGTCAATGTTCCTTGGTTTGATAGATCCTACACTAGACTCTAGCTCCATGGTTCATCGCGTTAGGAGCACTGACAACTATGTAGTCCTAGAATGCCATGCATTGATCCTTAGAATGACCTTATTCTTTACACTTAGTACACCAAAATTCTTCTATTTTTTCATTTCCTTTCTTGATGTCTTGAATTTGTAATGATATATTTTCCAGCTGCGACTAGATTTGAGCCATACCCGCTCCAGTTTCTCCAACAAGTGATGCTTCTAGTTTCATAGCCAGTTCAAGGGCCTCATTCTACGACACGATATTTTGTTGCATCAAAGGTACTCAGATGTGTGATAATAAAGTATCTATACCATTCTTTATTCTGGATATCAGTCATTTGAAAGCTTACATGAGCCATCAGTGTCTTGAATCTTTGGTCGAAATCCCAGACAGATTCATTTTTCAGGTGCTTGATATCTTTAAGTTTAGTAATACACTATGATTTAGATTTTTCCTTTTTGAATTCATCCTTTAAGGAATCCCTAATATATGTTAAGGTCTTATGTTTTTTTCCAGCAGGTACCTTTGCAAATTTCATGAACCAATCCAAAGCACAGCCTCAAAAATTCGTAATTAATTGTGCTCTTTTTACATTGTCATCCTACACTTGTTTGATAGTCCCTACAACACCACATAAAAATCAATGTTGTTTTGGGTCCTCTGACCCATTCCCATGAAAAATTGTCAATTTCATATCATCCCCGACCATTCTCTTTCTTAGGGGTATTGATTGACTTTGTATTACAAACCTAACACTTGTAGCAGTGTTATTAGTCAAAGTACTGTTTTGACTATTACTATTATTACTTGTTTGTACAAACTGCAATGGGATAGTATTTCTTACATCAGTTTCTAGAGATACATGTGGGGTTATAGGTATGTCATAGTGTTTGGCTTGAACTAGTTTAGCAGGATCTTCCTCAAAATCATGCTAGTATCCTTCTTCTTCTTCCTCTTCTCTATCATAATATTCCTCTTCAAGTTGTGGTACTGGTTTGTAGTCCCTTCCTTCATTCACACCTCGACCCTCTTTCTTTGTCATAGTTATCCTCCTCTTACTTGACCAAAATATTCTTCCACTTCGTAGTATACCACACTCTTCATACATTTCGTTGTCTCCTTCCCTTTTCATGTCATCTCACTTCTTACAATTGAGTCCCAGACCATCCCCTATCGACATCCTGAACCACCGCGCACAAGGGTTTACACATCAGATTCCATCCTCATAACCCATTTTTCACAAAGTAGCATTTAAATCCACAGTTTCAAGGATTTCAGGTACTTACCTCGTGGTCCTCAAAAGAACTCTCGTTCAACAACATTGTAATATTTTATAGTATCTACAACAAACTTCGTAATATATCCTTCCAATATACTATCTAACCAGTAATCGATAGCATGATATATAGTATTATTAACACTTTTGAGTGTCCGGACTAGCTAGGTGTCCAAACCATAGTCTCACCCCCTTGAAAGCACCTCTTTTGTAGGGTTAACCTCACCAACCGTTTAGTCAATATAATAGAAAATTATCCAAATAACACTTCATGAATTTCCGAGAAAACATACTTATCTAACCAGTTCTCTTCATCAAGGCATCGATCTCTATTTTGATCTCTAGCAAACTCCCTTGTCTTCTTATCGATCCAATCCTAAATTTTGGGCTTGGTCAGATGCCACATCCCCCTTCGACACAGATATTGGTCCCAAAAATGGAACCATTTGTTGGTGCGGATCTAGTTCGACCAGGGTTCACTTAACTAACCACCAACATGCCCCAAGACACCAGCCCTTTTAGCATCACCTACGAAACAAGTGAAATCTCACCTGAGGAATTTATAGGAACTATAGGAACCAAATTTCTACAGTAACGAAGGGGTGCAATAGGAATCTACCAAAAATAATATTCCAGACCTCGATAGAACACAATACTTAAACTGTTTGCAAGATTACATACATGTTATTCTACCAACGGTGACATATGCTTATTAACTAGGAAGCATCTATATCATTCATACTTCCACATCTATTAACATCTATTCATCAATACTCAGAATGTAATAAAATACATAGCACATCATCACATCATTCATACACATTAAACACTAGATATAACATGGAAACCAAAATGAGAGAAACCACAGAAGTTCTTTCTTTATTCATGAGTCGCAGTAAAATAAACACTTCATGTCTACATCAATATGACTTACAAATTTATTCCTTTTCTTTACAATGGATCTACGCACACAACCTACAGATCATGTGACTCTTCTCTCATAGCATACAATATATTCACCATATAGAACAAAAAGGATAACCAAAAGACGGATTCAGGATCAACCAATGAACTAACAGCCCCAAAAATCCCAACCATTTAGATATTTATAGGGAACACACAGCCTGCCCCACTCCTAGTACTCCACTACTCAACTACTCCACTCATAAATGTATGTGGACACAAAATCCTAACTAACTTACTTGAATACTCCATTGAAATATTCAAAATACCCATCTTCCTTGATTCTTGTCCACTACGTTGGAGTTGACCCTTCTTCATCGGACCACTTCACCTTAACCTTCTTTACCACAAAACTGCCCAAAATTTACCTGGCCCAACAGTGATATAATTCCTCTCCACTTAGCTCACACATTAAGTACATGTTATATTTATTATTTACATAGTTTTAAAATAAAGAAGCCACTTGAAGGAACTCTCCTATATCATCTCTAATGTCCTCAACATTTATTTTTTTGAAATAATCCAACCCCTTTTTTTCTAAACATTTAAAACTATTACCAATGACCCATCTACGTTTTCAATCTACCATATATAGTATGCATTTTTCTCATCTTGGTGAACTTATGAAAGAATTTGGTATTCTCATCTCCAACCCATAACCATAGATCTCAACTCTTCAATCTTCAATTTTTCTCTTGATCAAGAAGAAGATGTCCATTTTATATTCCATGGATATCAATTCCACCTTAGAATATTCAATAAGTAATACAAACCTATTTCTAATGTACATCCCTTCCAATTGTTCCTCAATCTCCTTTAAAACTCTATCCCTCTATTTTTGTTTCTCCTTCCCCTAAGCAATGGAAACCCCTTTTTCACGTTTCCCATTATTTACGAAATGAACAACAATAGAGTTTGATGAAAGAAAAATTATAGGAACCAAACTATCTCTTCTTTCCTTAATATACTCCTCCTCTTTAAGCTACTCACGATTTATTTTGAAAATAGATGGGGCTTTTCTCTTCTCTAATGCAATCTCCAAAAGACATGGTAAATGATTTGACTCCCTCCATAAGAGACGTATTGGTAGAATCTTACATTTCCTTCTAGAAATGAATAAGACAACAACATCCTATTGAGATTATTTATAATATGTACCTACCTGAATCAATTTTACCACCATGTTAGATTTAATACAAGTGGGGGAAAGATCTACCAAACCTATCTCATCAAACTTTTAACTAAATTATCCAGATAAATATTTGGCATGATCCTTAGGTCCCCAAAGTAAAGTTTAGGTCACCTTCCATAACCACTAATCCCTAAAATATCCAATGCAAACTAAAAAATATGTTCCAATTTTTTCACTATTTGAATATGGGCCATACCAAATTTAGGATCAAAATACCTTTCCCTACCACCCTTAAATAGAGAACAATCACTATACTAGAGAATAAATTCTAAGAATTTTAAATGCAGAAATAATAATATTTCCAACCTTTGATAAGCCCACTCGACCTACCTTTGGAGTCCATAGAGTTGAAATTCCCAACCTTAAACATCTTATTCAAATCCCCTATAACCCTATCACCAGATTCCCTCATTTCTTACAAAAAATGGATATCATACTCTTTAGTCCTAATAACCATTTTGAGAGCCAATATTGTTGAAGGATTGGCTATCCCTCTACAAGTAAAAGAAAGAAAAATAATATTTGAACCTCATTTTAAGTATTATTGCCTCTAAATGGCCCATTTAGGCAAAGTGGGTTACCTTTAAAATTTCATAACTAGCTTGTTGTTGAGATTTATACAAGAAATACTTCCAATGAGCTTTGATCTATTTTAGAAATGTATTCTATCCCCCATTCAAAACCAAAAGAATCACCATGTTTATCCTTCTAGTGAGGTCTTAAATTATACTTTGACCCCTCAAAGAGATAATCTTTTGTTGCCACATTATCCTTATATAAATAATCAAAAATATGAACAATGATTATGGAGGAGGATGTAAACTTTCTTTTTCCTAGGATTATTCCAAAAAATGTACCAATAAGAGGATGAAAGGGGTCTTTTACCCCATAACAACTATCAAGAAAATCCCTAGAGCTACCAAAATTCCTTTTTACCCGTCCACCAACTAGAAACCCAAATTGAATAGTATTTGCAGGTGAGGGTTGTAAATAAAGGATGATATTAAGAGGCCCTTACCTTTGTCATCCTTTCACTTCATTAAAACCAACATTAATATCATCCAACCTCAGAATACTTTCCTTAGTATATTTACCATATGCCTTTTGGGGACCCAAATTTTCAGAAACAAAATCATCTCATTTCTTGCCGCCTGCGAAGGATGTGCACTAAGGTCCACATGGTCCCCTGAGCAATTGTGTGAATCAATTTTCACCAGTGGGTCAAAGAGAAAGACACATGTCATTGATTACATTTAAAGGGATTCCCTTCATAATCCAATTCTTATAAATGAACCACATTTCCATGTAAAAGATACATCTTTTCGAACCACAAAGTGTATACTTGAGGATATGAAGGATTGATATATTTCATAAAAGGTGCTCGAGCAATTTCCTATTTCTATAAATACTTAGACTAGGAAATGAGAGTAAAACTAAGAAACCAAACATAGATAGGAAGCATGTCCACTCACTTCACTTTATCATCAAAAGACACACACTAACTCTTCACCACAAAAAGATGACCCCTTTCTAAAAACTTACTTCTAGGCCATAAGTAAAAATTGATGCTATGGATGACTAAGACAACTCACTCATGTTGTCTACACCAAAACGTTGTCTGTGAAATTTCCAAACCAATACGTAGTTAGTCATTTGTATCATCTCATTGAATTTAGCCTCCTCCCCCAAGATCAAATTTGGAACCAATTTCTTCCTAACACTTTTTTTATCCTTCCTTTAAGGCATTCGATTCCCTATCACACCTAACCACTGCTATTTTAGTCCCTCCTCCAATGGAATATCCTTTAGAGCTGGAACCCTAACCCAAATCAAAGTCTCAATATACAAATGGGCATCAATAAACCCAACACCACCACCCTTAAGAAACCCTGAACCCTCCATATAACTTGTGTCCAACTCATAAACCTCCTTATATGCATCAAAGCAATTGACCAAACTAGAAATATGATATTTTCTAGAAGCAATAGACTTAATGCATAAGGATACTAGATGAAAATTCTTTGGGACAATACCTCGATCTTTGACAAATGTACCTTCATTAATTCCCATATTAAAGTCCACCAGTTTTGAACAAAGGAGATATGGCTATAGATCATCCTCGTCCATGCCAATTGATTGTAAATTGTACTACAAATCAACCCTCCCGTGATATGGATCTCTAAACCCAAATGTAGTCCCCCCGGGTTCATTTAGGGTTCTAATGGGCCCCAAATTGCCACAAGGACCTAAGGATCTATCCAATGAAGCCAAAAATTCTAACATGTCCTGCTCAAGGTGTTCAAAGCCGAGTGGATACGACTTCACCGTTGAGCCAGCTAAGCCCCTTGACAAACTATAGATTTGAGATTTTCTCTAGATTTGTAATCCTTCAAACTAGTCATCTGAATAATCCACATGCTCCTACTCTATCACACCCATCACTATCCTTTATTTCTAGTACATAATTTATTAGTTGACTATATTTTTAAATTTTAACTAGATGGATCAGGTTACCTAGGACAAGTTAGCGATACAGATTGTATGGAAACTAGGTTTGTGTATATGGAATTTCAATCTATGCACACATGATATTTGTTCCCTAGTGAGAATTAACATCCATGTCAATTCCTTGGAAATATGAAATCAAATGATTAAATAAACATGAATATCATTAAAAAAATTATGAACATTTCAATATGATACTATATACACCTATTTGTATCGATTAATACCTATGCATAAGATCCTAGAATATTCGTTGGGTCTTAACTAGGATGTAGAAATATTGCATCCCATTAATGTACCTACATTTCTATGAAATCAACAAATCCCTATATGTAGACCCTTTTGTGACGACATTAAATGTAGACACTCAAATTAGTAAATACATACTATAACCATTGTGTCAAAAATTGATGCATTTAACTTGGATTTAATTGAATTGAGGCATGAATTGTACCTCATCGAGTGTGTAACCATGGAGTATTTGTGGAGAATCATACCTGGGTATGTTTCCAACCTTAGGAAAGGGCTTAGGTACATCACCAACGCCCTTGCTTCTATCCATCTAAATAGGGGACATGTGAAGAAATGATGAAATAAACAATTGTAACTATATAAGAACATACACAATTTAAATCGATTGAAACCTTAGAATTTAGTCATACATTAACCGATTCTCCTCCATCTGTGACATGTGGAAAAGAAATAAGTCATTCACTATTGTAAATCTCATCCAGTAATGAAAACATTTGCATTTTATAAAAACAAAATAATATCTATTACTGTGTTGATTCCACATGTATCAAGATGATCAAATGATGGCTAATAAAGATAATTAAAGCATACCGCAATGTATACAAGTATGCATCCAATGAATTGATAGCATATTACAATAATTGCTCGGGTGGTAAGTGTCTCATCAATCACCCAATACAAACCAATCTTTCTAGAAATACAAGGTTTCATATATATCTCCCCATACAAAGAAACTAAAACACTACCCCAGCATAGTGTGCATGGTTTCCACATCCGCATCCCTTAGCTCAAATCCAATTTGCAATTGATTCTCTAACTCCCGTGGTAAAATTATACTTCTCCTTGGAAATGGTACCAAACATAGAGGATTTGTTATGGAATTAGGGTCTCTACAAGCCCTACAAGCCCTAGGATGGTCATAAATACATCCCCTACTAGGACCGTAGAATCATGATGGTGTGTTGGTCTAGTTAGGGTCCATGTGCAACAAAAACTCATCATAGATATGTGTCACAAAATACAATGAAACCTCATCATGGTGATTGAATTTTCGCCACACTCAAATAAATATATCATAAATAGACTATGATGAAACCTCAAGCTTAAACTCTTTGAGTTTAAGTGGTTAAATCCTCTCATAGTTATGATGGATCTCAAACTAAGTACCTCTCACATCACACCCTTTTGTTTGTCCTTTCACCACATCGCATTTATCTTTTCCCAACACCTCTCTTATCCTACTCATGAAAACATGATTCTAGAGGTAAATATGTCTCCTCGACATCTGATATATATGTGTAGTGCCCCTAGACTTGTGTAGACATTGAGGGCACCTGCTGAGTGACCCGGCTGATTGAAACATTAAGTAAATAACCTTTTGACCTTATTTTTTTAGTATGTGTATCTGAACTGTTGAGGTAAATGAATAATTGCATATGTTAAACGATTAGCTATGACTAGGGAAAATTATGTTGATGGATAATGCTTAACGACTAGCTGTATGGTGATTATGTATTTGGCGACGAAATGTATATTTGATAAGATGAATGAGCAGTTTGAATAAATCATAAATGTTTAACAAATGCTAGAGTTAGAAACTAGATGATGATTGTTGAGAACAGTGCTACTAATAAATTGTGGTGAGAAGTGTGTGTAGAAACAAGTGAGACGGTTCACCAACGGACACACAAAGGAACATGGAGGGTCGTAGAGTACGGGTAAATCACACACAGGGGAAGCGACGACGATGTCGACTTCCGACAAGAATACCACGCATGAGCAGATAAGCATTGATCCGCTTGCTCAAGAGGAATGCGTCAGGGCGTACGAGGTGGGCCAACAAGCTTACGCTTCCCCCGCTCTAACCCAGGCTGCTTCAAAAGCTTCCACTTCTCCTGCCATTTCCTCCGAAGTAAATGCAGTTCAATCTATGTCACAACCATCCGGGGGAAAGAAGAAGAACAATCGTGGCAAAACCAAGAAGAACCAGTAGGAGAACCCCAAGCCCCAACCCACACACAACGACCAGAAACTGCGTCGAAAGGCTAAGTTTCCCTGCCTCATTTGTCAAGATGATCACTACACACGTGACTGTCCCTACAAGGATGAAGTCAACAAATTTGTTAAAGGATCTTCTCGCCCGGCAGTGTTAACTGACCCTTTCCCTCAACAGCAACAACAGATGGTTGCCCAAGAAACCCCACAAGGGGGCAACCCAACCAATCCTACCCGTGGAGAGACATCCACAAACCGCGAAATCTTGATGACGAGTAATGAAGAGGTTAATATCACCACTTGTTCAAAGACATACGACAACCCTCCAAGTTCAAACAAACAACCCGAGATAGCCAAAGGCAAATCTCCTGTTGAAGATCCGATTCCTATTCCCCCCCCTACCGGCCATCTCCATATCGAGAGACCGCTGATGGACACAGTGCTATGCCCACCCAAGGGCACCATACGAAAGGCGACATTTAATCCGAATGCGCGAGCTGCCCAAAACTACAACATTGTTGAGGATTTGGCTCAAGCACCTTGCGCCATGTCGACTCTCGAGGTTCTCCAACACTGCCCCACGCAGCGTAGAACCCTACTTTCAGCACTGGGGGCAATGGACCCAGATACTTCAAACTCTATCATGTTTAACTTGGAGCACGCCAAACCTAGGATTTCCCACTAGTTATCCTTCCAGGTGCATACAAAAATCCGTGGAAATATCATCCATCGCACTGTGTTAGATGAAGGTGCTTCCACGTCGATTATGTCTTTGAATTGCTGGAGAGCCCTAGGCTCACCTGAGGTCACAACTTCTCCCACCACTCTCAGGGCGTTTGATGGACATGGCTTTCAACCGTATGGACTCATTCCATCAATTGGTGTTGAACTAGGGGGTAAAACAGTATCCGTACACATTGAAGTCGTAGATGCACCATTGGACTACAATCTCCTGCTTGGACGGAACTGGTTTTATGCCATGACCGCCATTGCATCTACAGTCTTCCGGATTGTGCAATTTCCTCATGAAGGGAAAATTGTCACTATTAATCAACTAGATTACTGTATCCTAGACTCCCATCCGAACTCCACCAACACCGTCCCGTTATTGGATCAACCTCGGTACCGGTTCCAAGACATTGGTGTTGGTCTCATGAAGGATTCCTCCCTCATTGGAGTTTTTCCAGAGCTGGGAACCCATCTTCAACCAGTCAACATGATTTCATCGACCCCTTCCGATGACTCATGGGTGATTTCGAGTCCCACTCAGATTGCAGGCTATGGCAACTCGATGCCTTTAAACAAAAACCTCACAGCTTATGAAGTGATCCAATCTGCCACCGATTGGGTCGACTGTTCTACTGATCACACCGTGGCACAGCTCTTGGCTGAAACTCATCCACACCCACCACTTTTCGATCCTCTCAATTTGATTTTTCCCAGGGACGAATCAATTATGGAGGTTATGTGTGGTGATGAGCCACCATGGGGAGATTTTCATCATCGATCTTCATTCCCCACCATTCAGCCACTTGAGCCTGATTCAAAACCCAGTACTTCACTTGGGATGGTTCCAACCAAGTTCCCCACTTCCCTAGACGAGGTATTTTCCGAAGGGAACTTAGCTAACCTTATGGCAACCACTCCCATTGATATTTCAGTGAAGCCTGGTATCGTGGAAAACGTACACATCGGCAAAACATGTACTCCCCTCGAAATGGAGTTCTATAGTGCCTACTTCAAAACTTTTCACGATGTTTTTGCTTGGAGTTATGAAGAAATGCCAGGAATTGACCCCTCGATCGTGGTCCATGAAATTCCAACTTTCACTGGCACCCGACCTGTTCAGCAAAAGCTTCGACCCGTCCATCCTCGTAAGGCAGCCGCCATTAAAGCAGAAGTTGAAAAACTTTTGCGTGCTGGTTTTATCTATCTTGTCCCATTGATAGAATGGGTATCCAACATCGTTCCCGTAGCCAAGAAACAGGGAACGATTAGAGTTTGTGTTGATTACCGTGATTTGAACAAGGCTTGTCCAAAGGACAACTACCCAACTTCGTTTATCGACCAGATCATCGATAACTGTGCCGGGAGTGTCATCTTTTCATTTATGGATGGCTTCTCCGGCTATAATCAGATCGATATCCTCCCAGCCGACCAGCACAAAACGGCCTTTATCTGCCCTTGGGGGATTTTTGCATATAAAAAGTTACCTTTTGGCCTTAAAAATGTCGGGGCAACTTTCCAACGGGCGATGTCCTACGCATTTCATGACGTCAAACATATTGTAGAACCATATCTCGATGACCTTCCCGCTCACTATCGAACACGGGAAGACCATCTAGACCACTTAAGTGCCATTTTCGAAAGGTTCCGTCGCTACAATATACGTTTGAACCCGCATAAGTGCATCTTTTGTGTAGAAGCCGGAAAATTGTTGGGCTTCATAGTCTCCAAAAGCGGGATACGTTTAGATCCTGCAAAGGTAGCAGCTATCTTAGCCCTACCTTCACCTACCAATATTCCAGAACTTCAATGTTTGCAAGGGCATGCAAACTTTCTACGCTGTTTCATCTGCAATCTCTCCAAGATAACAAAAGGCTACATGCGGCTTCTCAAGAAGAATGTTCCCTTTATTTGGGATGACGAAGCCCAACGCTCCTTTGACAATCTAAAGGTAGCCTTAACCAAAGATCCCGTGATCCAACCCCCCGATTACACATGGGATTATATTCTTTATCTCGTAGCCTCGACTTCCACCATCGGTATGGTGCTAGTCCAGGAAGACCAAAACGGCATAGAACATGTGGTATACTATCTTAGTAAGAGTCTTCTCGACTCCGAAACTCGCTATTCACATGTTGAAAAACTGGCTCTGGAAACAATATTTGCTGTCCAGAGATTCCATCATTACATCTTACTCCGTCGGACCACTGTTATCGCTGACTTCAATCCAATGTATTATATCCTCACGCGCCAAGTGCTTGGGGGCAAATACTCTCGGTGGATTGTCATCCTCCAAGAATTTGACTTGGAGTTTGTCAAAGCCAAGTCTAAAAAATCTCTGGTCTTTGCGGAGTTAATTTGTAACTTGCCCCGTGCTACTGAGCAACCTGAGCCCATTGATTCTCTTCCTGATGAATCATTGTTCCTCATTAGCACGTCTGATTCATGGTACGGGGATATTCTTTTATATCTCCAGACTCAACGCTTCCATCCCGATCTCACTCGCGATGAATGGCGATGCATCCGACATCACGCAAAATACTACATCATAGTCAATGATACTCTGTATCGACGTGGTGTTGACACCGTTCTTCGATGATGTTTGACCTTAGATGAGGTGGAACGCGTTCTTAATGATTGCCATGCTGGAGCATGTGGTGGTCATCTCTTTGGGATGGCTACAACCCAGAAAACACTGCGAGCAGGATACTTCTGGCCCTCAATTTTCAACTACTGCATTGAAACAGTCAAGAAGTGTCCGCCATGTCAGTTCTTTCATAGCAAAGCACGCTCGCATCCCGTTCCACTCCATCCTGTTATTGCCGTCGGCCCTTTTTCCAAATGGGGCATAGATTTCATGCACTGTAAGCCCACTTCAGCCGGGGGGCATAGCTATGTCATAGTAGTTGTCGACTATTTTACAAAATGGGCTGAAGCGATGCCTACGTATGCTGAGGACGGCAAAATAGCAGCACATTTCATATTCAATCATATCATAGCTAGATTCGGTGTCCCACAATCTATTGTGACTGATCATGGCTCCCATTTCAAGAACCATATGATCAAAGAACTAAGTTCCAAGATGGGTTTTCGCCATGAAAACTCAACCCCGTATTACCCACAAGATAATGGCCAAGTTGGAGCCATTAACAAAGTCCTGAAAAGAATGATTCAGCGTATTGTGGGTACCCAGAAATCCAACTGGCACTCAGCTCTATTCTCAACACTGTGGGCATACCGAACCTCAGTGAAAAGTGCTACTGGGTTCACACCATTCCAACTGGTGTATGGCCTAGAAGCCATTTTGCCGATTGAATGTGAAATACCATCACTCAAGATAGCCATAGAGCTACTTCCACACACCACTTCCGAAGAGGAACGGTTTCTATACCTATCCAAGCTAGATGAAACCCGCCGCGACACTGCTTTAGCTAATGAAGCCCATAAAAAATGCGTCAAAGCTCAATATGACAAGTCCGTTCAACCTCGGATCTTCAATGAAGGTGACCTCGTACTTACATATGATCAAATGCATGATAAGCTTGGAAAAGGAAAATTAGAATCTATGTGGTATGGCCCCTTTATTGTAAAATGTGTCTTAGAAAAAGGAGCCTATGAACTAATCGATTGTGATGGTATGCCATTGGCACGACCCCGCAACGGGCTATACCTCAAACGCTTCTACGTGTAACGTTGCCCTATGCGGGTTACTTGTTGTACATAATGTACTTAGTTTGCTTTTTCTTTATTTTTGGTGTGCACGTGGACCTCATGTATCCACTCTTAATTTGACTCGTGACTTTATGCGTAGATGTCTGCCTGCTTCGGATTCACCGACGGTGCAAGCAGACATACCCAGAATCTCGCTTCTGCAGCATGGGTAGTTTATTCTCCCACTGGCAAGCTGATATCTTCGGGAGCCAATTGTTTAGGTCCTGCAACCAACAACATCGCGGAGTACCATGCAGTCATTAGTCTCTTGACGGAAGTTGCTTCACTTGGAATTGACTCCCTAGCAGTCTTTTTAGACTCCCAGCTCGTGGTGTTTCATCTGAACCATTTTTACACAGTTCGCGATCCTATACTAATTCGTTTATTTCGGAGAGTACGCCTCTTGGAACGATCATTTAATTTCATTTCATATCAACACATACCGAGAGAATTCAATTGTATAGCTGATTCATTGGCTAATTACATTTTGGATTGGCATCTTGCCCATACATAAGAATACATCATAAAAATGAAATGCATAAGTCACTGTAAATAAGTAGATCATGAAAATAGGTCCATATCACTGTATATAAGAGTGTTTTCCAAATACATAGAGTTTGTGTCAAAGATAAAATTTGGGACCAAATCCCATACAAAATTTGGCTCTCAAAGCCTACATATCGTGTACATGCCACAAAAAGATCAAAAGCTATCATCTACGGAGATCTGGGAGACCTATCATGTCCCTCGTCAGACTCCTCCCGCTGCTGATGGTAACATACTACAGCTCGAACCACCCTACGAAGAAGTCGACCAATACGACTAGGCACACCTACAGTATGCCGTTGGAGATGATAAGGGACGTCATCCATCCTCATAGCAGGGATACCATGAGTCAACCCCTGTAAGTTCCTCTCTATGTCTCGAACGCCTCCTGCTTCGTCTTCGTCCTCCTCCTCGTCAGGAACAGCTTGATGGTCAACACCACCATGACGTAATGGAGAGTACCCAGCTGGTCTCTGTGGTCCATGGTCTACGACATGCATATGAACATACATTAGAAGTCTTTTACACATTCCAAAAAAGCAATAAAAATTATATATTCAAAAAAAAAATAAAAAAATGTATATCCATGAAGGTCATACCTGAGTTGTCCCAATCTTCATCCTCTGGCAGTGCCAAGTCAATGTCCTCGCGGAAGTCTACCCTAACATAGGGGTAGTCATCGATCATAACTATCTGCTCCTCGAGCCAGGAAAAGAAATCCTCACCAAAGGCTAAGCGCTGAGGTCCCCTGAGATGTCCCGCATAATCACTCCATCGAGCCATCCATGGCTCGGTCGGTGGACAGGGGGGCATAGATATCTGTGGGCGCAATAGTGGCACCCTCGCCAAAAAGAAGGTAACCAGGATGCTCCCATAGCCAAATTGGGAATTTGTTCCAACTCTACACTTGTGCACTTGTTCTTTGATATTGGCCAACACCGCCTCACACCAGTTAAATACTATTCCCCCCATACACTCCGCTGCGAGATTCACTTGTGTACGGGACACCTGATGCAGACCCACACTTCCTGCTGCACGCATAATGGTGAACAGTATGGTTTTTACAGGAAGTTCTATAACATCCTTTATGGCCACCTTCCCGCTTTTCTTACTCGAACCCTGATGGCAATACCAATAAATCAAGTCATCTGTACTCGTTTTTGAGGCTGTGTATCCAATAAAGTTCACCCGGGCCCCTCTTTTCGAGAGGCCCGTGAGGAAATAAATATCCTCGAGTTGAATTTCGAGAACATGCTCTCCCACTCGGAAAGCTTGAATGTCAGGGTCCCACAATTGAATAAGATGAGTGAGAAGCTTGGGTTGCTGATGAATCCCTTTGGTCTTAAAGAACTTCAACAAACCACATTCTCACAATGCGGTCACAGTTGGTAAATGATTTTCAGCTGCCAAATCATCTACTTCGTGATCTCTTTCTTTCCAGCTGACCATTTTGATCCAAACGAGTTGCAGACTCCTGCAAAAGGTCAGGGGAAACTTTCAGTAACTATTTAACAACTCAACCTCATCTAAAATTTTTGGAAAAATTAATTTTTTCATCTTGGGTTGCGCCTTCATCACGTCTGGGGGTTTCCTTGCCGCGCGGTACCTCACAGTACCACGCCTAGCTTTAGACTAACAGCATGGTACTGTGTAGCAGTACCGCGCTTCACGATATAGGCCCAGCGCAGTACTATGAGAGGCGATTTTTTCCCAGTAGGGATCACCCAAAAAATTAATTTTCCTTGCTGGAAGCAAATAATTCATGCATGAAATGAAAGAGCAGTTTAAGAACTCATACCTGGCGCAGACGGTTGTTGAAATGGTGCCCTGAAACTCCAGATATGGATCCTTGAATTTTTGCTCCTCAAGTGGGTAAAAATCTCCTCTTTTGGTAAAAACACAAATGAAATGATAAATTTCTATTTTTAACCATCCTTTTATAGCTTTTTCACCTATTTTTTAATTATTATTTTTACATGGTTAAAATAAGAAGCCCATTTCACATTACTAATGTCTGGTTTTATGAGCATTTACTGATAGGATCTTCTGTAAAAAGTGATATATTCACACTGGCATTTATTCATTGTTTGACCTTCATTTTGAGCCTACTTTATCTTTTTCATGCTCTAGATTTAAAACTTGAAAAAGATTCCAAGCGCTTTCACACTCATCTCGTGCTTGTCAAACCCAAGTAAATGGTGTCGAGTACGGTCAGCTTTACTCATGCTCGTTAAACGATGAGGAAAGTATTATCCTGGTTGTATTTTATTCTTTTTTCGGACCAGAATAAATAAAAAATTATGAAAAAGACCATTGGAGTCCATAATTAAGCTCTTTTCAGACTCCCTAAAATTGAAAAGATTGCCAAGTGATCTTGACTCTTTCACACTTGTAAAAGCATTTGAAAGGTCGTCTATTCGGTGATAGGTTACCCCTTTTTCGGCCCGTCTAGACTATTTACGAGAAAGGCATACCTCAGTCAAATTCGGCTGGGAGAGTTCTCTCGGGAATTGTTTTACACTTTTTCGGGATCGAGGGACTAAATTTACGAAAAAGTACATTGTGGAGCTTCCTTTAAGTTTTTCAGGTTCTCTAAATGTGAAAAACTACCGAGTTTTCCTTCCTTGGACTCGTTAAAAATTAACATCGAAGGACCCACTTTGGGACGAACCCCTCCTTTCTCAGGTTCGTAAAACATGTGAGATTGGACTCATCTACGAGATGAGCTACACTGAGCATCTGTTATCCTCTTCAAGCTCGAAAAACAACAAAGAGGTACTCGTCTATCATGTCGGGGGAATATGGGGAACAAGTCAAGTTTGTTTATGGCAGCTTGTCAGTCGTTACCTTTGAACATGGCATGTGTCTGTCTCTTGTCTATACTGGGTATCCATTTTTCACTGAGTTATGGTCATCATCCTGAGTCGTCTCCCTGGCCATGAGCCTACTCATCTGATGTCTATCCTCTGCTATCATTAATCCCTGCTGCCAAGTCCTGTTACATGCCGTTATATGTTCAAAGGGTTGCAGTGTTCAGAGTCGTTCATTGTGTTAGGCCTCCACTGTGTCAGTACATATTCCATTGTTTCATCATCTTATCATTTGTACCGATTTCATGTTGATGATGTGGGAATCATTATGGCCCACCTTCGACGAGTCTATTCCCGTCGACACCAAATCCCTATCCGGGAATTGGACTTAGGAATCAACCATTAGTACCTTGGTACCTGCATGCCTCAATGGCAGGTTTCCTCATGTTCGACAGTAGGTTTACATCATTGACCTCTGATCGAACGATCTCTCGAATTCTCAAAATCAACTCATCTATTCGCATTTCGTTGAGATGTACTTCAGATACCTTGGGGATCACCCTCATCATTGGTGATTTCCATCGCATTTGTTAACGGTTCACATCATTGACTGGTAATCAAATGGTTTCTACCATGTTCGACTTCAACACCTTGTAATCACATGGCTGGATTCGTATCTTTTGCGATCGGGTAGAAGACCCTGGGCGTACCTCAGCATCTTGATTATGTCCAGGTTGCAATGGAGATGTCATTTGTATTGTCACACAGATCCACTTATTGTATTGGTCGTGGCTGTGTCATTATTGTCTCATGGATCTACGATTGTTCATAGTAGCCATGATCTGTCCACAGTCTATATCATCTCAGTACTCATGGATCTGCAATGTATTGGTCGACAGCCATGCTTTGAGTCATTTGTTTCCGAGCATGGGGATGCCCGCCTCGGTGGTATATCTAACACTTTGTTTCTGTCTCAGCTCCTTGTCGCTCTCCTCGATGCTATCTCTGCACAATATTCATAAAGTCTTTCGGCCATCAGTTCCTTCTGACCTCACACTTTAGGGGGCATCTGTTATACCTCTATATTTCACAGTGTCGCATCTCCACCACAAAACAAGTCGATGACACTTCCCCTATTGTTTGAACCATCCAGAAGATGAGTGAACCTTGAAGGTAAATCTACCCTAACAAGTTCTAACCCAGCTAAGACTTTATTTACCCACATTATCGCGCCTTGCTCAGTTATAGGTGTGTGGTAGTACACACTACCGCGCTATGCTTTGTCTCTTACACGCGGTACTACCGCGTTATGCTTAGACCATAGGGCGCGGTACTCTTTTTATAGCCTTTTTTCCATGGCTTGTGGGATTTTGGATTTTTGAAGATAATGGAAGATTGGGGTCCCTGATTCGATCTCAACTCATCCTCTGTGATTAGAAACCCTGATCCACTTATCTCTCCCTAGATCCACCCATATCTCTTGTTGGTTAACCCTACCATACACTATAAAAGAGAGGCATTCCATGGGGAAAAGGGAAGGACTCTTGAGAGTATCAAACTTATGATCTTGCAGCCTTGTGGAGATAGCTAGAGGAGGAAGCACTTGGAGCTAGAGGATTGGCTTGGACATCAAGCAACCTTTGTAAGCATTCTTCGAGTTGCAATAGGATAACTTGTCTTGTCTTTCTCATTTCATGTGTATAGCATAAGTTCTTAGCATGAAATGTATCTAATCTAGATTTGAATCTAATCTTTACATTCAAGGTATTTGGAAGCTTGTATGTTTGTTCTTTGGTTGATCTTAACAGGTTCTACATTGGAGCTTTGGATCGAGAGCTGGAAGCGGGACAAACATCAGATTGAAAGGTGTGTTATATCTCTCATTATTTCTGAATACATTTAATCTTGTTGTGAAAGTTAGCTCAGGAATTTCAAGGTAGCATTTGTTGTGTTTTTTTCTTAGCTTAGAGTTAGTGAAAGTCTGCTTTAAGTTAAGGGAATTTTGACTTATCCGTAGGGAAAAATTCCACCAAACAGACACAAACAAAATTCTATGAGAGGTTCAGGAATGAGCACCCACAATTGAACTTGGGCCAAAGGTCCTTCGAAAAATGCAAACCCTGGTATGTTAGAATTTGCATTGATCGCAATACATGCTGTTGTAGATACCATGTAGAATTTGAGTACTATTATGATACATATAAACATGTATTTTGTGGTTTGCATACTAACATTATGCAGGATTGCCCTTCATTACAACCACCGAATGCATCCAGAGAATTTATACATAGCATAATGTGTCAAAGGCCTGAAGGACAAAAATATTATAAAAGATCATGTTTATATGGGACATGTTCCAGTTGCAGTGGATTTGCATTTTTGAGTCGCTGCATCCACGCAACCGTGGAGCACGAATTTGGGAGGATGTCAGTAGAAATGTAGAATTTCCAGTACATAACATATCAAGTAGATAGTTCGAAGGAAATTAAAAAAATTGCATTGGTGAAGTCACAGGTAATCTAAGTTTGCATACTTTCATACTGTACATGTTGAATTTGTTCATATATATTCAGATTGAAAATGTCATGTTGTATTAATGCCCTTGGTTTTGTGGCACCAGGTACAAATTTGCAAATTCATTAAGGAATTCTACCAAAAGACCGAGCATTATTTACAGCACGTCCATGTAGCACGATGGCAGGATGAACAGTACATACAGTGCAAGGACACCTTTCCCAAGGGCACAATATTGTTGTTTGTGGAATTTGCAGAAAAATACACCCTACAGCCACAGAATGAGATTCAAAGTCAATACTACCATTCATACCAAGTTAGCATAATGGTCCATATCACGTACAGGCACGCGCCAGAGAGCAGCAATGACACGAGGATAATATTGAAAGAGACCAACTTATACATCATTGATGATAGGTGCCATGACCTGCATTATGTGCAACATTGCTTCAAAATTTTCTATGATCAGCTGAAGGAGAGAGGTATACAAATGGATCAGCATTGGATATGGTCAGATGGTTGTGCAGGCCATTTCAAAAATGCATGTGTTTTCCAGTGGTTGAGTATTTTGCACAAGACTTATGATGTGCCACATGTATGGAACTATTTTGAGACCGGGCATGGAAAGGGAGAGCATGATGGGGCTGGAGCATGTCTCAAAACTTCCCTACGAAGGGAGGATATGAGGTGCATGGGAGGCCCTCATATTCGAAATGTTGAACCCACAGTTTGATGGTGCAAAGAAAAGATGTCAGATCGAACCATGGAGCAACACATACCAATAGGTAGAGGTCATGTTGTCAGAAACTTCTGGAATGTAGTTGATATAGATCGATCGCATTCTTATATTTGTAGTACTATGCAAGGCACTCGTGGATTTCATTCGGTTTGAAGCTCAAACAACCCTTTATTTGAAATATGGATGCGAAAACTTGCTTGCTTTTGTGGGTCTTGCTGTCGTTGTGAGTGGGATGAGTGCGAATCAATGGATTGGGGTTATGAGTGGGATCATGTATCACTTGCAGTGGACCCACATGCAGTTGCTGAAATAATCCAGTTAGAGGAAGGCCAGTCCTCTATTTTGAATGAATATGATCATATATATGATCTTGTATAGCCAGGTAAACATTTGTGCATGCATATCTCGGTTCCCTCCTTGTTTTTGTAATTATCCAAGTTATAAAACCACTACTTTTTGGAATATGACCTTAAAATGCATTTTTGCAGGACACATCTATGCAGCTGTCACCTTGACAAACAGTGAAATTGGGACGAATTATTGGTTGGCACGATGCATCCAGGGGAAGCAAACCCTCCTCGCATCATTAACGAATAGTGAAGGCACCAAAGAGAGATGGAAAGGGACCAAAGAGAGATGGCTACGTATACACAGATTATAGACCAGGGTTGTGGGTGTATCACTTTACACACTTGATCGTGGGTACAAACATCCAACTACAGACAATTTCAATGAAGTCATCAAATAAGGTATGCTACTTACTACCTCATGCAGAGCATGAGAGGTTGTTCGAGACAATAAAAAAACGAGAGGATCCAGAAGGCCTAATTGACTAAGGTACATAGTATAGCCATGTGATTGTTTATTCATGTTAGATAGTTTATTTGATATCGTTATCTTATATCATTTATTTGATGTCTGAGTTATAATTAAGTTATGATTTATAGCCATGTGATTGTTTATTCATGCATGATTAACCCTAGAAGCACTAATATAACCCTACAAACATAATCTAGCCCTAGAAATGCTAGAAAGCTAAACTAACCCTAGAAACACTAATCTAACCCTCAGAAATTAATCTAGAATCATAGAAACATAATCTAGCCCTAGAAATCCTAGAAAGCTAAGCTAACCCTAGAAACACTAATTTAACCCTTAGAAAGTAATCTAGAATCCTAGAAATCTAATGTAGCCCTATTAACCTAATCTAGCCCTAGAATCCGTGACCCACCACACATACCTTCAATAGGGGGTATTTGGAATCCAAGTGGGATATGATCACTATTAGAAGGGTTTGTCACGTCACACAAGTACACGTCTTCATCATCATCACCATCTTCATCATCACCATGATCTTCATCACCATCACCACCATCATCAGCATCTTCATCATCATCACCATCATCATCATCATAACCATAAGTTCCCAGTGGATGATTTTCCAAAGTTGAACCCCGTGTGCAAAAATTGTACACTCCCTCATTGAGAAAAACCCTAGTTTCCAAGCTGGACGTACGCCCATCTTGGAAACTAGGGTTTTTCTCAGTGAGGGAGCATGCAATTTTTGCACATGGGGTTCAACTTTGGAAAATCATCCATTGGATAGCGTTCCCATCTAGAACCTACCTAGACACACTTTCATGACTCCCCGAAACCTAGCTTTGTTGCACGGTTGGAGTTCTATGCCCTAGGCAGGTATCCAGTAGGTGTCCCTGAAGGCCTTTTGGATGCGAGACAGAATGAGCCATAGAATGAATACTGTGGCTCGGATCGAAAAACCGTCGGCTCCGTTGGATTCAGGACGCTGGGATAGTGTTAGAGGTGCCCCTCCCCTCTAGTCTGGTGGCTCTGTTTTCATCTTGTACATCCATCTTGGAAACTAGGGTTTTGCTCAGTGAGGGAGTGTGCAATTTTTGCACACGTGGGTCAAATTTGGAAAATCATCCGCCAGACACTTATGGATAGCATTCCCAGATGAAACCTACCTAGACACACTTGCATGACTCTCCGGAACCCGGTTTTGTTGCACGGTTGGACTTCTACGCCCCCGGCAGGTATCCAACAGGTGTCCTTGAAGGCCTTTTGGATGCGAGATGGAACGAGCCATAGAATGAATATCGTGGCTCGGATCGATGAACCATCAAATCTGTTGGATTCAGGACACCGAGATAGTGTTATGGGTGCCCCTCCCCTCCAGTTCGGTGTCCCCTTTGTCATATTGTACGCCCATCTTGGAAAATAGGGTTTTGCTCACTGAGGGAGTGTGCAATTTTTGCACACGGGGGTCAACTTTGGAAAATCATCCACCGGGCACTTGTGGCTAGCGTTTCCGACCGGAACCTACCTAGACACACTTTCATTACTCCCTAGAACCCGTTTTTGTTGCATGGTTGGAGTTCTATGCCCCAGGAAGGTATCTAGCAGGTGTCCGTGAAGGCCTTTTGGATGCGAGACAGAACAAGCCATAGAATGAAGACCATGGCTGGGATCGACGAACCGTTAGATCCATTGGATTCAAGACACCGAGATAGTGATAGGGGTGCCCCTCCCCTATGGTTCGGTGGCCTCGTTGTCATCTTGTACGTCCATCTTGGAAACTAGGGTTTTGCTGATTAAGGGAGTGCGCAATTTTTGCACACGGGGGTCAACTTTGGAAAATCATCCACCGGGCACTTGTGGCTAGCGTTCCCAACCGAAACCTACCTAGACACACTTGCATGACTCCTTGGAACACATTTTTGTTGCACGGTTGGAGTTCTATGCCCCCGACAGGTATCCAGCAGGTGTCCCTGAAGGCCTTTTGGATGTGAGACGAAACGAGCCATAGAATGAAGACCGTGGCTTGGATCGACGAACCATTGACTCCATTGGATTGAAGACACCGGGATAGTGCTAGGGGTGCCCCTCCCCTCTGGTATGGTGGCCCCATTGTCATCTTGTACTTCCATCTTGGAAACTAGGGTTTTGCTCAGTGAGGGAGTGTGCAATTCTTACACACAGGGTTCAACTTTGGAAAATCATCCACTGGGCACTTGTGGTGATGATGATGATGATGATGGTGATGATGATGATGATGGTGATGATGATGAAGATTTTGATGATGATGGTGATGGTGATGAAGATCATGGTGATGATGAATATGGTGATGATGATGGTGATGGTGGTGAGGTTGATGGTGATGGTGATGTTGATGATGAAGATGGTGAGGGTTCCCTCTCACATCCAAAAGATGGATATGGTGATGATGCTGAAGATGGTGATGATGATGAAGATGGTGATGTTGATGATGATGGTGATGGTGGTGAAGTTGAAGTTGATGGTGATGGTGATGATGAAGATGGTGATGATAATGAAGGCAATGATGATGATGGCGATGGTGATGAAGATGATGATGAAGATGATGAAGATGATGAAGATGGTGATGATGATGGACATGGTGATGAGGGACCTACAAATGACAATGATGATGAAGATGGTGATGATGATGGAGATGGTGATGAGGGACCTATAGATGACAATGATGATGAAGATGGTGATGAGGGACCTAGAGATGACAATGATGATGAAGATGGTGATGATGATGAAGGCATTGATGATGATGGCAATGGTGATGAAGATGATGATGATGATGATGGAGATGTTGATGATGATGAATATGATGATGATGTTGATGATGATGAAGATGATGGAGATGTTGATGAAAAACCTAGAGATGACAATGACGATGAAGATGGTGATGATGATGATGATGGTGATTATGATAAAGACGTTGATGATGATGAAGATGGTGATGTACATTGCATATTAATGGTGTTGCTTGGTCTAAAGCATTGGAATGAGTCATGACTGAGGTAGGTCTAAAGCAACTTCTTTTGTGGACTGGTGTTGCATTTTGAAGTTCCCTTGGTCATTGTGTTCTAGTTGCATTGTTGGTTTTGACTATTTGTTCCCAATGCTAGGAGTTTTTTTTTTTCTTTAACTTGTGTATAAAGCTCTAGGCATTCATCTAAAATTTTCCCAATCTATCTATCGAAGTTCATTCTACCTTCATTAATGAGTTTTGACCTCAAATTTCATTCTTCTTCTATGGTCATGTATTATTTATCTCAGGGAATTTATTTATATTCAATGTATTTGACTCTAAGAACCTCTCATGTGTGATTATAAAAAAATCAAGATTCCCCCAACCCCCAAACATGCCCTTTCAAAGATTTTTTTTATCTTTGAGTGTGGTATGGGTGCCAACATGAGCTTTTGTATACTAAGGATGGAAGTTGGCATCTTGACCATGGTTGGGGTGATGACAATGAGGTTCATATGACTCCAATGAATCTTCCATGGATCATGGGGTAAAATGTTCTCTCAAGTATTATTGCATGTGAACTTGCACGTACCAAGCTACAACAAATCTTTCACAGGAATGGATTTGTCTATGTGAAAAGCTTTTAGCAACAAGACCTATCAATTTTAACTTGGAAGTATGGGAAATGTTCAAAGTGGGATTGAGAGGCTTGATGGTGATTGTAGTAGTGGGCATGGTATTGGTGAGAATGATGTCATCATAGTAGAATTAAACATTAAGATGGTGATCCTAGATCTTGGATCCTAGCCTAGAAACATGAGAGCCTAGCCTAAAAACCCTAGTTTGTATTCTAATCATAATGAAACCCTATTATGTAGCCTAAAATCTAGCCCTAAATTATAATAAATGTAAAGATTAAATCATTGTCATTGTACATATATATTCATGTGCATACATATGAATCCAAATCAATATACAGATATATGCATAGTTTCTCATCTATATAGCAAGGGTGCATACAACTAGAAAACCGTTGTACCTAACACTGAATACCTAATTTAGAAACGTAATGGTTTGAAATTGGTTGTACCAAGAAGATTTTATATGGTGGATATGCACACCTATGGCAACCTTCTCAATGGATGGAAAACATAATATTATCATAACATTAGTAAAGCTTACTCCAACATGTAGTAATGCTTACATGTTCTAGTGTTGATGACACACTAATGGATGCATGCAACTTGATGAGGGTGTATTTGTGATTCCATTGATGTAATGCACTTGTCCTAAATGTCTTTAACACGTGTCTGAGTGTCCAATAGACGAATTATGATGTCCTAACACCCCTCTATCCCTTCCAGACAAAGTTCGACAGCATTTGGGGTATTGGGGTAACAAGTTGGTGTGTTGAGGTGGATATAGCCTAAAAAATACACCTCATAGTAGTCATTTATTGTAATGTCAACTCTACATGTTTTTAAGTCAACGTGTCTACATAGAATTAGATCGCTATCACATAATGATAAATTAAGGAAGTCTTAATTGTAAATGGTAGTGGATGTGATGGTCATCAAATCAAAGGTGGCTATATCCATGAGTGAGAATTAATGAGCTAGCTATACATCGTGCTCAAGGTTGTCCTATTTGTATGGTGAAAATTGATTAAGAAATGATTCCATTACTTGGTTATTAATTTGTTGCATGATCTTAAGCGGACAAAATGGTCAAAATAAATACTAGTGATGACATTTCATTATGTAGAGTATGGACATTTTGGATCTCATTATGTAGAGCTATTAAAAATCATGTTGGATCTCATTTTAACCTTTTGACCACAATGGACATTTTCTATTTTTAAGTATTATTTTCCTAGTACTCAAGTTCCCAATATATATCTTATGTGCCACGAGGTGTGATTTGTCCATCCATTTATTCCGTTTGTTTTTAGATTAATTCTCACACATGATTTTGTTTGAGTTAGCCTATGTTTACAATGTTTTCTTAACATAGATACCATTAGAATCTTTTACATGTGGAAAGATAAACCAAGCTGAACTATGATATCCAACTTCTTTTCTAAGATCTAGGTAAACCCCAAATTTACACAACATCACATCATGATACACACAACATGAGATAACAACATTAGACAACGAGATATATAAATCACATAACTGAAAATCCATGTACATCGAGGCTACAAAACTCATCCAAACATATACAATTTATGGCAAATAGTGGAACATGGTTCCCAATGTACGTACAATGGCAACTCGTTCCCTACACAAAATGCATCAACTCATGCCGTAGATACAAAATACATGAAAACTCGTGCTGTAGATACAAAGTACATAAAAAATGGTGCATAAAAGTGGCACATCGTGGCTAATGTACATAACATGTCATGTGTCAAGCATTGTGACCACCGCCATCACTCCCAGGCACAGATCCAAAGTCGATATTCCTACTCTTCGAGCTACCGGTGCCTTGGGTCTTGCTCCGTCTAGGACTAGACCGTCTCTCCAGGCTCTGGAACAAATGATATAAGATACCATCATTTTCAAGAATTTGCAACATTTACCACATTTATAAAACAAATGTAAAATTCAAATCTTAAATAAATCACCTCTTACATGAGTGGGAAACGTTGGATAGGTGTCCTGGATCTGCGGAGCCTCTCAGCAATTCCAACCTACAACATTTACAACAATCATTTCATTGAAAAGTAATAATTGCTTAAATTTTTTTTTTTGTTTTTTGTTGGCAAAGTGGTGGAACCTCCTTGACTAGCAAGTTTTCCTTTGGCTAAGTTACCACGAACCAGGGGCATATAAGCCGTCAAAATCACCCGGGGATCGCACTCGACCTAGACCGCACCAACCCTTAAAATGGTTGGATTTTTTGGTATCCATGGGATTAGAAATGACAACCTTTCCACTTAGGGGGCATCTTAACCATACCTCGCCACCAACTGTTTTACATCTCACTAATGCTTAAATTAATTTTTGTTTTTGCATCAAAATATTTTCATAAATTAGCTTGATTCTCACTGTGAACACCTCCAACGATGGACATGGCTAGGCTTCTGGGCTAGCAGGTGGAGTAGATAGCTGGATAACTAGCTCCGATGCAGTGATGGGGGGGGTGCAAATGTAGTGGCCGCCACTACAGGTGCAGCCACTAGTGATACTGATGAGGATACTAGAAGAGTAGATGCCACAATAGTGGCGGGTAGTGGGGATGATATGGTGGGAGAAGACACGGTGGTATGGGATGGAGGAGGACTATGTGGACGATGAACCCTTGGCGCTTGTACGATAGAGGGTATCGAACGAAAAGGGCTAGGGGGGATGTTGAGGGATGGTGCAGGGGAGTGTAGTGCTACATGGAGGGAGGAGGATGGACGAATGGGAGGTTGTGGACAAAGAGGGGAAGGTGGAAGGAAGGGGGGGCGTGGATGAATGGGGGAGGATGGATAGACATGGGGGCATGGATAAATTGGGGAGGATGTATGGACGAGGTGGGGGGAGGTGAGTGGGGGAGGATGGATTGAAGGGGGAGTATCATTGGAGACGGGGGGCTGGATGGAAGGGAGAAGTTGGATGTAGGGAGGGGTTTAGATGGAAGTGAGGGGGGGAATCATTAGAGAGGGTGGATACATAGGACTAAAATGGCGAGATGCAGCTGCTAGTGGAACCTACATATACATTTGTAATATCACAATTTAGTAAACAAACAATAAATTAAACCATGGTAAGTTGTAACAAATCAAATTAAAAGCATGCTTATAACTACACATTGTACCTGTGTATATGGTGATGTGACAATCCCTGGTGGTTGTGGTTGATCACCATAGTCATGGAACACCTGTGGAAAACAAAATGCATGCATGTTATGAACATGTTAAACAAGTCATTATATAGGCAATCAAGATATTCAAAAACATTGTATGAACTATCAACGTGTATGCCATAAATATAAATACTTGAGTAATATAAATGACATAAGTAATAACAATATTGTGTCAGGTACTGAAAATACCTCCATGTTGGGTGTCGCAATTTCGGTTGTAGCTTCCATTGCTGCATCTAGGTTGGGAGATCCTATGTTCTCCCATCTTGGTGTATCAGTTCTGAATAATTGTACATTGAAATAATAGTTTAAGTAAAACAAAAATACTCTAAAAATACTTTACAAGTTATCAAGTGATGATTGAAAACACATTAACAAAATTGTTGACCTGATCCATATAACAACCCTCGATCGGGCTAGGGAAAGTGTGCCCGCAATGGGGACAAATATGTGGAATTTCCCCCGTCGAACTGGAATTCCCAGCATAGCTACCACCAGTCATAGGTATATCTTGGCCCTGTCGTGAAAGCCCTGCACCTGGATCTCTATCAAGGTCAACCGACCTCTCCACTGTAGTCGCTGCTACAAAGGAGGTGTGTCTAAGGAGTCCACATGCAACATTTTTCATTGCCACCTCGATCTGATCAAGCTTGTGGGGCAACTGAGGTGGCTGGGGAGAGGGGTTGGGGTCGTGCCTCGGAGCTAGTGGCCTTATCAGTGGGTTCCTCCTGGTAGCAGGTAGATCTTGGGTAGAGCCATGCCCAACACCCTGGAACTCCGTTGTGTCAAAATAGTTGACATGTAAATCGAGGAAAAACTCAGCCCATAGTTGGCAAAGGAAGTACTGTGGAACCTCCCTATTATTGCAGGGAGGTTTATCATACACCATGAACCACCTCCGCATCCAATTATCCTTCCATAGTTGGTAATGACACCAATCCATGCAGACACGTGGCTTTGTAATGTTCGGTGGTTGCTTTGTTTTCAGAACGGTGAACATGCTATATAATTGGGCTTTTGTAATGTTTAAATCTTTTATTTCTTCCTTGGAGATGCCTGTGGAGTAGTACTCCCGCATCCTAGCTCTAAATTAAGTCATGTCGGTCAATTGCTGGTGTGCATGGATGAGGGAGTCAATTGAGTTCTCAATTGACGTGGCAAGAGACAATCGAGATGGTTCCCCTGATTTCCTAAGTTCGCGAGTGTGCACTCGCATTTCATTTACATAATGCTTAAGGTCATCTTGTTCAAAATTGGGTTGGGGGTTTTGGTTTTGTTCAGCATTTGGATTGTGTTCACCGTTTTCTTCGGCATTGGGTCCAAGGTTTGGGTTTTCTTGTGTTCCAGCGGACTCGGGGTTAACATATTGTTCACTCATTGTCTCAGTATACAATCTGCAATAGAAAATTGGTTCATTGTTTTCAAAATTTGGGAATTATTTACAATTAAATAAACAAAAAAAAATCAAAACATTGACACAAATAATGAATAAAATGAAAAAAAAACGTGATACTTACCTATTAATCGAAGTGTTGAAGAGTTTGTGGGTGTTGTTGGGTGGTTTTGGAGTCGATTTGGCCTCCTTTGGTGGTTGAATCGACACGCACGCGGGGGAGGAGGATGCGCTCGGCCAAATAGAACAATGGGAAATTGTGCTTTGTTTTTTTTTTAACATAGGCATGTGCATGCCACCCTTGCGTGCACACGCCAGCCACGTACACACGCCAGTGACGTGCACGCGCCTCGGTTCGGAACTGAACCTAGCAGCGTGTGCGCGCTGCCTTAGGTGCATACGCGCCATTTTTTTCCCGCTAGCACGCCCCTATTGCAACGAAAATGGGGACCATATTTGTGCGCCTACCCTTATATTCAATTGTATACATGGAAATCTTGATTGGAGTTTTGTACCTAACTAGATAAGTTATATTTCTCACGTTGACAAAATTACCATATTTAGGAAATAAATAGTTTGGCTCCAAAGGAAGGGAATCTGTGTGTCAGCCCATTCGGCCTGATGCATTACTGTTTGATGTACACTTTCATTGTGGAATAATATTGAAATATAGGATATATCTCTCCATATATATAGTACTTATGATTGTTATTGTTTTTTAATTTATTTCCAGACAAATACAATCTTGTTTGTCAAGGGACTAATAAGCCTCAATACTGAGCATACTTCTAACAAGTACGATTATCTCATTGTTGACAAAACTAGAGATGCTTCTAGCAAGTATAATGATCTCAATGTTGACTAAAATAGGCTTGGAAGCTCGTATAGCTTTATTTTTGGTAGTGAATTAAATTCTATTCAAGTGTTATGAATTTCTAAACATTATATTAGTATTAAAAATTTCAGTTAAAATATGTTGAACTGTGTTCTAGTGGTATCTTGGAATGATTGTGATGATAATTACAATATGGCTAAATACAAGTTATAACTTATAATTGATACACAAAAAGTATGACAGTATGACGTTAAGAAATATTGCATATACACCATTCCTTTTATCTCAAGCATCCTTGTTGTTGATCTCTAAACATGTCCATGAACTAAGTAAGCTTATTGAGACATTCTAATTGGTCTATAAGGTTTATGCACCCTAAAAAGGTTGGCAAGACAGATGAAAGTTTGTGGGTTAACTTTTAATCAAATACTTTAGATAGGAGATTGTCTCTGAAAATCCCTGGACATCTTTGAGCCAGTAAAGTTATCTTTTGACTTATCGCTTGTAGATTAACAAATTGTTGCGTTAGTCTTTCATATCCATTGTCATATATTTTTGTTGTTTTCATTGTTTGCTGGGAGGGCCTGTAGTTAAAAATTCTACACAACCATCTCTTGTTGGTTTAGACAATAGGAGATACACTATGTTCAGTATTTGTCCACAGCATATCAGAGGTATATTAAATTCTGATGTACTTATCAAGGTTAACGAATTTGTAGATTTACTCTTTTGAATAATTTTAATTGAGGAATTACAAACTTCATAGCTTATTATACCAATTTTAATTAATATTGTAAAGATAATGTTGATCAGATGGTATTTTCAGTGTAGGTAGATTCTCAATGCCCATCTTTTGAATTTAGCCTAGAAAGGTTGGCAAGATAGATGAAAGTTTGTGGGTTAACTTTTAATAAAATACTTTAGATAGGAGATTGTCTCTGAAAATTGCATGGAAATGTTTGAGCCAGAGAAGTTATCTTTTGATTTATCGCTTGTAGATTAACAAATTGTTGCGTTAGTCTTTCATATCCATTGGCATATATTTTTGTTGTTTTCATTTTTTGCTGGGAGGGCCTATAGTTAATAATTCTACACAACCATCTCTTGGTTGTTTAGACAACAGGGGATACACTATATTCAGTATTTTTCCATGCCATATCAGAGGTATATTAAATTGTGATGTACTTATCAATGTTAATGAATTTGCATATTTATTATTCTGAATAATTTTAATATAGGAATTACAAACTTCAAAGCTTATTATACCAATTTTACTTAATATTGTACAGATAATGTTGATCAGGTGGTATTTTCGATGTAGGTATATTTTCAGTGCTTGTCTTTTGAATTCAGTTTATGCACAATACATAAATTCATAGTGCATTATTTATGCTTCTATTCTCCTTTACATTTTAGAAAAAAGAAACGTTTATTGTTTATTGTTTATGAATCCAAACAAGAAGTTGTTTATCTTTTGTACTTCTATACTTGTATGGACCAACGAGAATGAATTAGATGCACAATAAACTGCTTGAAACTTGGAGCAACGAGAATGAATTAGATGCAAAATAAATTGCTTGAAACTTGGGGCCTTGTAATTTTAAAAGGAAATGAGGTTCTTTGGATTGGTCAATTAAGAAGCCATAAATTCATACTTACTCTTGGAACTATGAATAAGCCATAAATGCATACTTACTCTTACTCACTTGGAACTATGTTAAATTTAGATTATTACTTGACCTATTCGAAAGAAAATGAAAATCTCAAATCCATTTTGAATGAAGGATATAACATGCATTTTCTTCTCTTTAGAGATCGTGGTTTTCACATCTCTTTGGTCTATTATAATCTTCCTTTTTCTTTTGTTCTTCTTGTGGATGCTTGAATTTTTTGTTTGAAATATATTACTGATTCCCTTACCTTGACACGGTTGTTCAGAGGAGAGAATTGTAATATTGGATGCGGTTAGGTTCCAGTTTATTTCAGTGTTTTCCATATACCGAATTCGCTCTTTAAAATTGATATATATTATATTTGATCTGTTGGCTAAATTAGAACATACAGATATATTAAGTAGCATATATGCCATAGTTGATATCTTTTATGGCAGGTCTGTACATATTTATATTGAGTGACATCGGTTGGGTTTAAAAGCCTGAAATGTCTAGAAAAATACCTTTTTTGGGGAGGAAGTAGATAATTAGTTCATAAAATGCATCTGTGTCTATTAAGGTCTTTCAGAATGGAGTGATTCTATATATATATCTGGTTTTAAGGTTTTGTAAAATTTATTTAAATGTATCAAAATCATTGAAAACAAAATTTTATGGTCAAAGTTTTTATCAATCCAGTGGATATGTAACTTTTGGAAAAATGCCTATTAAATTTAGGAAAAAATAAAGTTTATCCACTTATTAACTCATTCCCCTCTTAATCTCTAACATTATGCCTAATGTTTCTCTGGGTCTCGAGAAAGCTTAATTTATTTATCGATGGACTCACTTCATAGACTTTGTCATCTGAAATGTCTATGATGTCTTTTTCCTGCTATGTTTATTAGCCATCTTCCTTTTCCCTCCTCGAATTCGGTCCATTTATGGTTCCAACCATCCATAGCTGTGTAACCCTATTCCTAATAGATTGAATTGACTGAATGCTACTTTGTTACGTGCATGATGCTTAATGTTTCTTTGGAATTGACTATATGCTACTTCTACATTGTCTTGACCTAATTTATAAGAGGAGTTATTTCATGCTATGAATCTTGTTGCAAGTGTCGTCTACATGGCTACAATATTTGCAAATAGAGCATTGTGTTTTTGTCATCTTGGGTTAGTTTATATCCATATCGTAAACCATTATTGCCTCGCAGTAATCTTTCCTTTTTTTGTCATTTCCAAAACAAGATAACGAATCTTTCAATCTTGAAATGGTTCTTCCATTATCGATTCTTTTTGGATGAAGTGTTGTTTTACTCTTATTCATTTACTATTCTGGGTCTACTTAAATTTAAGAACTAAGTAAACGATTTCATTCGATTTCAACTTACTTCAAAGTTTAACTTACCCTATATAAGGACAATATGTAAGAAAACCCAACACGTTTTCATTTAGGTATACCATGTCCATAGAATTAGACTCTGTCGTCTTTGACATATCATTTACTTACATAAATTCAACATTATGCACATTTTCAAATACTGTTATAGGATTCACTTTTGAGATTCAAAGCTTGATCTCTGTTTTTAAGCCACAAGGGGTGTGTCAATAAATTTGAAGTCATCTTCTCCCCAAATAATGGAAATTTGGGATTTTTTTACATAGAATTGAGCTCTGTTGTCTTTGAAATACTATTTAATTACATAAATTACCTTTGAGCTTCATCCCAAATAAAACTTCAAAAGTTTTTCCTAAGATTATTTTTTCCCTAGGCATATTCACATGAGCTATGAAGTCATCAAACAAGTACTTACAAGTTGAAAGTCACCACAACTAGTTTTTATTCAAAACAAATTTAGTTCTAATAATTGATATTCAAGTGCTTAAACATTGCTTCAAACTATGCTTAGTCCAACCACAATTAGTCCCTAATTATTTGCATTTATCATAATTTTTCCATTTACATTTCTTATCTAAAGGTTTCTATAATCATTGATTCACAATTTTGCAATTTACATTTCTTAACTAAAGGTTTCTAAGACCTACTAATAGAAATGTCGATCCGTATATGTAGAGTAATAAATGCATCTTATCATGAATATGATGCATTTCCTACATAGATGTGGATAACATTTGGTGTTGGTTGAACATGAGGTGTAGGGTATGGTTTCGAAGTTTAAGTTTTGACAAATCATTAGACAATGCAACCCTTGGGTTTCTAAAACAAAAAGTAGTTAAGAGCTCACGGGGCTTGCATATAGCGATGAATTCTCAAAACATGGAAGGATCATAGGTACTAGTCTCATCTTAGGAACAATAGGAGTAGTAATTCAATGTCCATTTTTATCAAGACCATCACTGATATAAACCATCTAATGAAGCAATTTGGAACTCATAATTTTAATGTTTCTCAAAATTAAGAGAACACTATATATGAATAGCCACCAATGCATGAGAAGTCATTGCAAAAGAGTGTTAGATTCAAGTATCTCCTTCTATAATTCATTCCTGATTTTATGATACCTGATCTTCAAGGTTTCGTTCCACTCATTAATACCAATGTTCACCTCTTAACATAGCCATTATATGTTTTAGAAAGACCAATAAAAATAATATGATTTATTTCAAATAAGGTTCAAAGTTGCTAAAGAAAGCTTCAAAATCACATTTAGTACTTAAGTTCACATACTGCTTGGATAAGATTTTTATTGAGGTTGTACATTGTATAAGTGGATTTTTCCTTTTCAAACAACTATAGACATAAGCCATCATTAGAATTGTTTAGGGCTTCATTTTGTTAGGACATTGTTAGTTTGAAGTGTAGAGATTTCTAATGATGTTGAAAAAAGAGTTCTGTGTGAAAACATGACTTCATCTTATAGTCAAAGGGACTTCCTCTTATAGTCAAAGTTTAGTTTCTTGTAAGGAAACACCTTGCTCCATTAGCATTATGCAACTAGGCATTAATACCTTGCAACAAAGCAATCTCAACATGATTCTTCACATATAATATCCCCAACGAAATAAATTCATCATTAGGTTCCTCTAGTACCATACTCTAGAGTTTTTGAAGAGTTATCAAAATCAACCATTGTGTTTGCAACAATCACATTGATGGGAAAAATGAAGATTCTCTAAGTAGGGCACATAGAGTGCAAGAGTCATCGCAAAGAAACAAAAATTACTACCACACATTTTCTCCTCCTTTGCCCACCCCCAAGAAAATTTACCTTTCAAGTATCAATGAAACACAAATTTGGAATACTTAATTGAAAACTATAGTAACATGTAATGGTCATAAATATACTTAAAATAAACATAAATTAATAAATAATAATAATAATAATAATTAATGAAGTGTCACATTTTGATGAAGGGACATGACCTATCATCCATAACGACATTTCAATGCATACAAAAGTATATTGACCCATTACTCAATTATTAGATAATTGTTCTTTATGGATTTTAACATGTTATCCTTCTTATATTCGACATTCAGTACATGAAAGAGATTGATGAAGAAGGGAAATTAATAATAGAGCTTGTTACAATCCTTAACACAAGGATCAAGCAATTGCAAAATTGAGCAATTACTGAGTACCTCATCAAGTGGAAGAAGAACTTGCCAACAAAAGAGGTGACATGGGAAGATGAGTTCTTCATGCAGAAACATCCAATGTTAAACAAGTGTTGAAGACAACACTTGCATGCTAAGCCCTATATATTGTGACATTAATTTTCTATTATTATAATACTATTGTCTTTATTGGTTGGCTAGGACCTTAATTATAATTGTATTGTCGGTTGGTGTACCCTTTATTCCATATATATATATATATATATATATATATAGATAGATATATATCTATATATATATGATACATAGTTTGAGGATCATCTCATAATTCTCATTTTTATCTTGACCTTTGCAACTACTTTTTGAACTGATCATTATCATACCCATTCCCTTCAAACACATTGGCTAGATGCTCCATCTCTTACTTAATGTGATCCTTATATGAGATTCTAAGGGCCTTGGTTACTAAGGTAATAATTACACTTGATTTTAGCTCAGTACTTTTCACACTTGACTCGTCACCATATTTGCTTGGAAGAAGCCAAAATCATAGCTAGAGAGGATAACTTGGCAAAATGAAAGGTTAGGGAGAAAATCAAAATTAACATTAACCAAGATTTCCCTAAAAATAAACAAGCTAACATCTTCTACCCAAATACATAGTAACCTAGTCCCTAAATAGTAAAAATCTTTGACCCTTAGGATCTTGACTATAAGATATAAAATATAGTAATTAATATTTAGGACTTAATTAAATTTTTTACAATTGAACCATGACTTTAATTAATTTGACTCAATTTTTTGTAATATTAATTAACCTTGAAAACTCCCAATTATTTAATACCCACATTGACTTATAATTAATTAGTATGATTTAGTAATAATTAATTAGGATATTTAATAATGATTAAATATTCTTATTAATTATTAATTCTAAGCATACTAATTAATTATAACATCATAAGGTGCCATTAACTTGTCCCATCCTTAATCACTAATATTCTTTTTCTAATTATTAAATCTATTTCTTAAATATTAAAATAAAAATAATAATAATAATAAAACTAAAATTATAATTAAGAATAATTAAGAATAAAGTTATACTTAATAATAAATATACAAATTAATAGTATAAATAAAATTACTTTAAATAAAGACATTAGTTAACCCTAATTTCCCCTAAACTATATTTATATATTAATTTTTCCTAAAGAACCCATTGCCTCATCATTCTTAACCTAGACAACTACATTTCAAGTCGACACCTCATCTCTTCACTAAATATTCTAGTATTTATGAACATTGGGCATCAATTCAGGCTTTGATTAGAGGATGATCCCATAGTAGGATAGAAAGGTTGAGAACTTTTATCTATTTCGCACAAATCCACCTACAAATTTGACATTGTTTATGGCTATCCTCAAACAAGTCAAGTTCTATTTAATTATATTGGTTTTAGTGGTTATTAACTACTCAACAAAGGATGTGGAGTGAACTCTAATGATGTTTTTGGATTCAAACTTGCTAAAATAAGTAAAGAAATTAACAAATATAGTATGCACATTTATTTGTTCTTTCAAATGAAGAAACGCAAGTCTTTGAAACTACTATAATTTTCAAAACAAAAGAAAGAGAGCTATTTAAACTTTTAAATACAACACACTTCCTGAAAGGTTATTTTTCAAAATCAAACTAACTTAGAAATGCATATTTTCAATATCTACTTCAAAAAATGTTTAAAAGAGGATAATATTTAGGCCATTTTCTTTATTTCTTTTGAAAATTAATGGGATGATAAACAAAGAGGTAGTATGTGCTGCTATAAGTGCAATAGGCATCATTTCCTCTCTTATTTCGCTAGGAAAAGCACAAGTAATTTTACATGATTTCATCTCTACACGTGTTTCAAACAACCATGATCTCCACTACATGTGTTTCAATTTGACTATGATAAGAAACTCTTTTGCCTCCGAAAAATCTAACACAAAAACATTTCAAATTTATAAAGAGTGTTTAGTCAGCTATAGAGCTAGCTCGTGAGTTCTTAAGTTACATGGCATGCCCACTTGAATTTAGTTCCACAGTGCAATATCCCATATTTAGGCACCTAACTAAATCAATGACAATGCAAAATGTATTTAATATTTTCTTAGAGGAGCATAAATGAAGATCCCACTAACCATTATTACTTCATAAATCTATGATGTTTACTATGATGTAGTATAAGACAATTTGCATTGCTTCTATTAATAAAATAAAACTACACAATGGATGAATAATGAGGAAGGGCCTTGTGTGATAAATGACAAAAAGCTTAAGTTAAAAATTTCATATCTCACTCACACAGATGTACACAAATATATATTATATAATTTTACTTTAATTTTAAGGTTGTGACCAAGCCACAACAAATTGGTGTATGCAACCTCTTGTTTGTGGCATGAGGGAACCTTTCCCCCATTTGAATTCTAAAATTACCGAGATGTATATACCCTACCCCTTTGGTTTTGAAAAGAGATAAAATATTTCCATTCTTCATTATTGCTCAACTTTTGTTTTCTTTTTCATCTCATTGTTACTTAAGAGCCCCCACACTTGCACTTAGTCATGGTTACTAGATTGTACATTCTCAATTATGAAAAACAAATATTTATTTGAGTGAATTTATTCACATCAACATAATAATGAATGAATTATTTAAGTCCACACAAAATTATATAGTTTATAATTCTTTCTTATTTCCTTTCCTCAAAATCATTACCTACAATTTCCTCATTTTTATTATTTTGAGAACTTATTTACAAATTTACATTTTTAATAAATTTGATTAATTTTTTCAAAACACACTTGCACTTAGTCATAGTTACTAGATCCTACATTCTTAATTATGAAAAAAAAAATATTTATGTGAGTGAATTTATTCACATCAACATAATAATGAATGAATTATTGAAGTCCACACAAAATTATATAATTTATAGTTCTTTTTTATTTCCTTCCTCAAAATCATTACCTACAATTTGCTCATTTTTATTATTTTGAGAACTTATTTACAAATCTATATTTTTAATAAATCTGATTAATTTTTTCAAAATTTTGTTATTTTGAGAACTTATTTAGAAACTTGAATGAGTTTTGATTTGCATAAAATAAAACATTATGATAACTTATTTATAAACCTAAATACATAAAGAGTTGAGGTCGACTTGGTTTATGGTGGTGCATTTACTAAATGACCATAGTGACTTTCACGAATCCCTAAGCACAGTTGTTGTTATGGAGATTATTGAAGATTTTGCACTACATGTGAGGTACAGTATTTCACAATTTCCAATCACAAAACGTAATAGGTTGTACTTTGCCATCATAGAATGGCATTCATTTTCTCATCAAATACCCATTATCTTGGGGTGAAAGCTAAGCATTGAGCTGCAGAGCATTAAATAAGGCAGCTCAGTGCTTAGGGTCCATTGGATCCAGAGAAGCTTGAGAGACAACGGACCCTAAGCACTGAGCTACCACATTAAATGCTCTGCAGCTCAATGTTTATCTCTATGGCGTTGAATGCTGCGGTCACGGATGTGCTCAGCCTTAGATCTAATGCTGCTTGGAATCGAACATCGAGCACAACAGCGGCCGCAACATTCAATGCTGCGTAGTAGGCTACTTAGTGCTCGCCTCTTATTAACTCGTCTTGCAATACTGATCAAGAGGTTTTATGCAACACAACCCCGAAAGCGATCCCAAAAATATGGTGCGAATCCCAAAGGAATCTCAAAAATCTGATGTGAAGCCTAGAGAAGTTCGAACAATGGAATTTGTTCATGGGTGAATATTATCCAGTGGGCAATGTTGTTGAAGCTAGGTTCTTTAGAATGATCGATACTATGAATGCCAGGGAGTCGTTGTCTTCTCTTTGGCAATGAAAGTGTATGAATACTTCGTAGGTAATTCTTCAACTGTTTAATGTTAGTTTATCCATTTTCAAACAAACCAATGAATGTTGAACTTGTTTTTGTTAAAATGTCAATAAAAATTATCTCATGTAGTAGCTTTAAATATAAATGAATTTTGATATTTTATAGTGCAGCTACTTTAAATAGAAATGAATTTTAATATTTTATAGTGATAAATATTGAACTAATTTACACTGGATCAGTTCGGACTCGGTATTGTTACATTGCCATTTCTTTAAAAGTTTTGCTTTACAATCTAGCATTTTTATTAATAGATCCCCAATTTAATGAAATTAATGTGTTCCAAATTCCTAGCAATTGCTTCAGTTCATGCTCTATTTTTGCTTATCTTGTACTTAACGCGGTTGTTGTTCTATGCTGGTCATTGCCAGAGTTTGTGCTATTGTCTTAATGGTGTAAGAGGAAAATGAGCTGTTTAAAGTCGGTAGGTTATAGGATGTCCCAAGAATGATTTTTTTTTTACATGGAAAAAAGACATTTGTTCTTTCCAAAATATACATTACTAAGCATAAAGCCTCACTTCTCCTTCTAGTCCAAGACACTGGACTCAACTAAATAGTCTGGAAGGGATGGTCATCCTAAAAAATTTTGCTTTAAAAAGCCAATCCAAAAATCACATCAAAAGGGCTATATACAACCCTGTTTCACAGACTCAGACTTCTTCATTTGATCAGAAATTTCCAATTTTGCTGAGTTTCAATACAGTATGAATTTCTGGATGGGAGATTCCTTTTCCCGATTCAGTTGTTACCAACAGACACTCCTCCTAAAGAGATAAAATTTCTTTAGAAAGTCAATCTGCATGCTCATTTAATTCTCTTTACACATGCTGGAATGAGACATACTTGAACATATTTCTTACCTTTCTGAATTTGTCCATGAATGGTTGTAGCAGAAGGTTTTGTAGCGTACTTTTACCCATTTCCCATTCAAGAGAATGAATTTTGAGACCCTTAGAATTTGAATACTGGAAATACCTTTCCGAGAAGCTATTTTAACGATATACACAGAGCACATAATTCTGCCTTGTATTTGATCCCTGAACAAAAATTGCTTTGAATTTAATATGATCATCTACCATATATAGAACTCATCTAGATCCACATATGCCCAGGGATCCTTGGCATGAACCATTAAAGTATCCCCAATATATGCTCTTATATATTTCTGGGTGTACCAGAATTCTATTATAATTTGCTTTCAAAGCCTTCCAATTAATGCAAATCTTTGCCTAATATTATATCAATTTTATCTATCCATAATGCCCATGAAATTGTGCAGAGTAGCATCCTTTAAAACAATGAGAAATTCTTTCCCCTACCTATTTTCCTTTTTCATTTGAGAGATTCAATGTTTCAAGCCATACTTGAACCAATGGACTAAATCAAATCCAACAATCAAACAATTTGCCAAACTAATAGAATTTTTGATTTTTCGTAATAAACTACCCGATTGGACCGAATTTGATAACTATGCCTCATATTGAATAAGACATATATATCTCCTTGATTTAAAAAATTAAGAATACTTTAGAAAACTAAAACCCTTACATTAAAAATGTAATAAAGAAAACTTCATAAAAATGCAATAAAGAAAACTTCATAACAAATATGGCATTGAATTTACATTTACATAGACCATCGTTGTAACAAAGCACAGAGATAGCCTTCTATAGTTGTTCATAACCTCACTATGTAGCGAGTAATGTCAAGAAGATTATGATGGCGTGCCATTACACTACACATATATTATATGCGATTAAAGTGATTGTGGGTATTCACTGTTAAGTTACTTTGAACTGTGCAGTGCCAGGCAATAACTGCCTTCCCAGTCACACAAGTCTTGCTCTTCCCTTCCATTTTCTTCCATCCTGCACTACACAACACCACCTGAAACGTCCTCCTTTTGCTTGTGCAATAATTACGAACTGAATCCATATATCGACTCACTTCATATCCCAATCTAATAAGGTCCTCATTTGGGACAATTTCTATAAAAAAACTCCATAATGATACCAATAATCTTCGAGTTACTGGGCTTTGATATCAATAGTCTTTGGCTCTTTTCGATCAGCATTACTCGGAAGCATTATAGGATCTACTAGGTGTGTCTTGCCTGGATCCATTTCCAGCGTTGGCTTCTATCTCAGAATCCCTGAAGCTACATATACCAGGAGTTTCCTTCACCCTAAAAAATGAAAAATGGTGACCACACTCGGGGATAGCATTATTATGCCATGAAAATAATAATAATGGTGAACACACTCAGGGATAGCTGGTAGCTGTATCTTGTTTGGGACTTTTGAACATTGATGCAGTCTGTTTCTTTGCTTCCTTCCTTCACTAATGCATGTCTAGAAACATAAGCGCTGGTATTGGTGGAAGCGCTACTACTGGTCTAGTCTATCTCCAATGGTGAAAGCCCTGCTACAATGTTCTTGAAAAGGTACATTGCTTTGATTGCGTCGAGAGGTGCTCTACAACCCAGTATAATGGAGATCTTGTAACATGTATGGAGTGTTTGTCGAGTAACAAAATAATAAAAATAAAATATTGTAACATCGGCCATTAACCCAGTATGAGGGAGATCTTGTAACATTCGTCAAGAGTTTGTAGAGTGTTTGCTGAGTAAGAAAAATAAAATATTGTAATGTCGGCCATTAATAAAAATATAAGAAGTAAAAATGATAAAGAAGTAACCCACTATGAGGGAGATCTTAAACTTGAACTTACGTGTAAATATTTTTTAACATGTAAAAAAGTTAGATAATTTTTTATGAACATGTAAAAAGTTAGATACAAAAAATTACACCTCAATAAATTGGATCCCTCTCAGTGCTTGGTAGATCCGGGTTTAAGATGGATCTATGCTAGTTCTTAACAGAAACTGTTTCTGTATTTTGGAAAAAGGTTTTTAAGAAACTTTGGTGAAGCTAAGAGTATTAGTTACAAACATCAAAGTCTCAAATTCCTTATATTTTCAAATCTTACATTAGGCATGGGTTAAAAAATTATCAAAAAGATTCTTCTTTTATGGTTGTGGTTTGTAGATTGAACAATGTACAATTATATTTCATTCACAATTATGAAACTCCAAATTCTAAGAAACTCAAATTCCAAGCTCTAAGAATGTTATAAAATAATTTTATTGATAATGATGATAGTGGTTATTAACATCCATTTAAACTAATTTTAATATATTAAACCTTAAAAATATATATTAAAAAATATATTATCAATTAAAATAAACAATGAATCAGATAAATAGAAATATATAAAATTTATAACATTAAAAATAAATTCAACATTTCCAAACCCTTTAATGGCTATTTATCATTATAATATTAAATAAATTAATATATATATATATATATATATGATATTATCTGAATGATTCTACCATTACAAAATGAAAAAATAAGTTGTACATTTAAAATTTTCATCAAATCATCTCATATTAAAATTAAATTTTTTAGATAATCACTTGGAGAAGGAATTTATAGTCACTTAAATACTATTGAGTATAACAGTGAGACTTGAAAAAATCTCCATTTGATAACCTGATGAACTTAACGAATTATAAAACCAACAAGTAGAGGAACATTCACATGTAACCATTACAACGACAAAGATAAAGCAATTAACATTTCAATCGAGGGAAAACGATCGAACGAGACACTGCACATAAAACTCGCTGAGACTAAGACTGTTGTATATCTGCACCCTTCAAATACCACCTTAAGGTGCTGTGAGCTTAGTCACAATTTCGTTCCAGCTACCAAACTTGTTTAGTGTCACAATTTCCTTCAAGTGACTCTGCAATTCTTTGTACATTATGATCAATTGCAGCAACGAGCAACGAACAAATCGACAGCAACGAGCAAGTCCAGACAATCTCAATTGCCATGTCTTCGGCAATCATTCTGTCATTGGGATTGAACTTGAGCTCGCGACAAAACCTCAAAATCAAAGTAAAAATTAAATGACTCTACTTAAAATTTCATGTGATTAACCACATCTTATTATTTTAATCTTATAACCACTTTCCCATAAAGAAAAACGCTCACAGAGACACAAAAAATCATATTATATAAACTCGGTAGAAGATGAGAGAACACCCATATGTAAAACAAAAATGATTTAGACTTTGAATGGGAGTAAACACAACTTTTTCATCTTCTCTTAATTGTCAATATAATTAAAAACATATCAGAAATCTAAAACATGGCTCACACTCTATAAACTATCACCCTTCAAAGCTATCAATTTGGAGAACAATGATGAAAAAGTATAAATACAAACATAACTATGTCGAATAAAGTGATCTTTGGGTCGTAAAAATGGATAGCGCATATTTCTTCATAACTAAAACACTCAAAAACAAATATATTTTCAAATTTCAACCTTACCAAAAAACCTAAAGGATCAGACCGATGTAGTAAAAAATGATAAATCCTTTTCGTCCATCGATGAAGCTGTACCTCCAGCTTGAGTAGGCATCCCATGTGTGTTGCCTCTGGTGTGGCGCTTCCAATAGTTTCTGGTATTGGAGGAAGCGCTGCTACTAGTATGGTGGAAGCGCTACTACTGGACTGGATGAGTTGGGCAGGACGATGGAGTCGAGCCAAGCTGAAAACGTAAATTTTGAAACTGCCACGCATGGTTCCTCATGGCCTATTTCCCACAAATCGATGTAAAAATATGATGAAAATATACAGCTAAAGTGCCCAGGAACCTGATGGAGGAGAGACACTAGTCCAATGGCAGCCTACCATGTGGAGAAGAGATTGCCCCAATGGCAGCTTGCCATGTGGAGGAGAGACTGCCCCACGTGGCGGAGAGATACTGGCCCAACCGGAACATATCCAACATCGAACAAGCAAGTCACATCAAACTACTTTTGAAAAGTCAAAGTGAATATTTTTTGTAGGGCACACTGAAATCAAACAACATTCAATGTACGTCACGATGCCATTGGGCCAGTCGCAATGACACTTGCCATGCTATCATTGCGCCAGCCTCTCACCTCCACGTGGCACGTTCTGGTTGGGGCAGCCTCTCACCTCCACATGGCATGTTCTGGTTGGTCCAGCCTCTCACCTCCACGTGGCACGTTCTGGTTGGGTCAACCTCTCACCTGCACTTGGCACGTTCTGGTTGCGTCAGCTTCTCACCTCGAGGTGGCCCAACGAGAATGTGCTACGAGATTCTGACCCAATGGCAGTGTGCCAAGTTTCATTGCGACTAACCCACTGGGAGTGTGCCAGATGGCGGAAAGAGACTGGCCCTATAGCACTGTGTTGTACAGTGAATGTTGTGCGATTTCGGCCTGCCGTACAAATAATATTCGCCTTGAATTTTTTAACATAGTTTGATGTGACTTGCTTGTTCGATGTTGGAATCAGATATGTGTGTGTAGTTTTTCTTGTTTGAGAATCAACACTATGCGATGCAAGCCTGGGCGTGGTTTTCTTCTTTGCATCTCGGAAAGTGTCTCCGATAACTCCATCTGCAACACGTATATTTTGGCGCTTCGCAAAATGTAATTCCTTGGCGTTCATTTCAATCGTATGCATTTTCTAGATTCAATCGTATGCATTTTCCAGATACTCGGTCTCCTCGGCGCATTTGGCCCTTTGCCTCGATGTATGCAAGCTCGTACCAAATCGATGAGGACGATGTGTTGCCAAATCGGTGGAGCACCATGCGAGAGGGCTCGACATGTTCTGCGGATAACTGTAAATTCTTTTCTAGCTCGTCGACTACAACTCTCCCATCGGCATGGATGCAGAAATGCTCAAATGCTTGTTTGAAATCAAGGATATATGATTTTCTCTTTGGATTTATAAATTACCATACTAAGACGGAGAAGAGGAAAATAAGCTCCTCCGACACAGGCAGAACCAGGGGGCCGAGGGTTGTTATATTGCCGGCAATAGCCATGAGATCCTTCCAAAGCGCAGTGTCGACTTTGCCTTCCGCGTCTTCTTATTGATAGACACAGCGATAGGCCTTGTCGTCTGCGCATTTGTGCGTTCTGAGCGGCGGCGGTCTTTGTGTTTGTTCGATAACAAAACGATGGCGCCGCCCATGCGAAACAAGCAATTTGGCAGCAACATGGATCGCTGCTTCCCGCAATAGTACCAATTAGGCGTAATGCTCTCAGTCCTAACAACGACAGCATACAAGTTCCGATGAACTTGCAGAAGATTGTTAGCCAAATCCACAGCAATAACTCCGGCGCTGCAACCCATGCCACACAGATTGAAGCTCATGGTATTCACACGCATCTACATGGAAGATAGAGAAGGCGTGGGGCAGAAAAGACTACAATTCACAAGGAGAATATCCCACCATGTCTTATCGAACAGATCGTCCATGGCAGAAAATATAATGAGCTGGGCCTCATCGCGAGAAGCCGACATGGTGGGATTCGAGGGAATGTAATGGAAAGCAGGCGGGAGACAAGTCTCTTCGCTAAGACCGGATCTCTCAAGAATCTTCATCTGAAAGTCCAGGATTTTCTGATCAAAATACTTGAATAGCTTGGAATGCTCCACGAAAGTCGAGAAAGGAACTCTGCATGAATCTAGGGGATGGTAACAGGAATAATCCACCAGATAAACTGCACGAGGCCTTGACATGAAATACACAGTCGCTATGAATGCCAAAAGCCCTGTACATGACATTACATGGACAAGATTGAACTCAAGATTAACCTGCCATAGCAGGATTACATCGTCCAGCCCAACCCAATTCGTTCGACCTCTAAGCCCAATCCAACCAGCAATGGAACCAGCAGAAACGAAAGAAAATATCTAGTTAAATACTGATATCCAAGCCTCACGTATTTCAACTTCACAGTCAGGAGAAAATCAGGCAAGCCATGATTGCCTGAACCTTCACCTTCACCCATGATTCAAAGTACCAACATCCCACGACCTCAAAAAGAAAAAACGACGATTAAAACAACACAGAACTAGCAGTTACGGCCAAATTCATCAGCCCAGAGGCCAGAATCCGCTAACAAAAATATATCTGAAGACTGTAATATCTAAAGAATGTTTTTCTGGTTGTTATTGCATATAACTGTTTATCATGACGCAGCTAAACATTAATGGTTCTAATTGATGGGAATTGTTTCAGGTCTCTCAACTCCCTCCAAAATTTCAGATGCCTTCCCAGGGAACCTTTTATATGGTTTGAATTGTCCCCATTTTGTCTCAATCATAAGCTTCACCATCACTTTTTGGCCTGCAATGTAATGCGCGTGTGTATTACAAAGCGCTGACAATGCTCCTTCCGAAGTAAAAAACTCCACAGGGCTTCATCATAAAGGCCATTGTTTGCGGATTAAAGATATGATATCAGATAGAATATTACTCTTAACACATAAATGATTTGAAATCTAGCAAATTCGAAGAAGAAGAGTATGTCCGCAAGAATGGGAAAGCTAGAACTATGAGAATTGAAAGATTTAGATTGAAAAGATGCCTTACTATTGAACGGATGCCTTACTAGCGAAGCGGTACTTATTACTGAAGTAGCGATCCAAATATTCAAAGAAGACGTTAATCCAATGGAGCATGGCCTTGTGAATTTTCCAGCATTTGGCAAGCTCTCTCAACATTGACTGAGATTCACTTTGTTCCCTTAAAGACGGTGAAACCAGTGAGGTAATGTACTTTTTAATGGAATCCTTGCATCTATCATGGAGTTGGTCAAAATATGATCGGCCCTTCTGTGTGCACATATTGTAGACGATAGTGTAAAGAACCACGGGCTCGTCCACAGTCACCTAACAGTTGGGATATCTCGCTTCCAACCAGCTTATAATCTCTAGTATAGCTTTATAAATAAAAACTCAACCTTCTTCCAGCTCAATGATATTGTTGCTCCTCACGCCCTTTTTTACAATGGCACATCCTTCCTTCACGCACGCATATCATATTCTATTGTCACTGCTCAGTCATTTTTCAACTAAATCCAACTACTTCTAAGATATAACCAATGGACGTTTTTAAACCCGATAGAGATTCAACACCTCTTCAATGGTTACAAACACCTATTTTTTCTTACACGACACAGCTATATCAATTTTTTCTAAATTAGACGATGTGAAATGGAAATCCAATAGCTTTAAATGTGATTTATAAATTCTGCATTGTAGGTGACTGGTCCTGGGTGTGGTAGGACAAGTGTTTCAGAGCATTGTTATGCATAAATATATAGGTAGGACAAGTGTTGCATGCACAAATGTATAGTGCTCATTCTCCCATATCGAGAATGGGTAGTCATTTGCTTGTCTAAATGGTAATTTCTATAAATAGTTTAGATCAGGAATGTAATGGAAATTCATTAATTTTAAAGGTAATTTATAAATTTTGTAGTGTTCATGTACATGAATAAGATTTGGTGTGGTAGGAAAAGTGTTTCACAGCATTGTTAGTATTGTTCATTCTTCCAAATTACTAACTACATTGTTATTATATGTAGATTGTAAAGAGGAAGAAGAACAAGTATTGGGACCCTCTCAAGATCCAGAACCAGAAAACTACTATTACCATTTATTGTCATGTTTTCGTTGGCATTAGCACTCCTCAAGAGGATATATCAAGAATAGAAGGTATTCTTTGAGATGCTATAACGTCTTTCTCTTTCTCGAGAGCATGATCACATTGTTTAGTTGATTTCGAGGATCTATTTCACACATCAAACTAGTGAATGCACTCAATGTAACACACACAAATGTACACCCTCACTTGGGAAGATGAGTAGTAGACCTATATTGCTTGACATATTTATGGAACATTATTGGAGAAAGTTAATAAAACAATTATGAAACCATATTACGGATTCTTCTAATTAGTAATGCCTAATAGGTCACATGTCCTAAGTTTTGTTTATGTCTATTCGTACTAGTGCATGCCATAAAAATGCTAAGAAATTCCTAGATATGTAGATAGAATCCAAAGATACTCACACGTAGTCAAACTAAACAATGCTTGAGGATGTAACTCAAATGATACAACAGTAGATTTGCACATGCAAGGTACCCTGCATCTCCATTTTGAATGGGGTCAAATGGCATCGTAACACATTTTGGTTTATGTGCACCTTGATTGTAGAAAACGGTGGTGACATTTTAAGTTTTTAAGGGTAGGCAAGCATTGGTTCTTATTACCAAAATTAATATAATTATGTTGTGCTTTCACAAAATTCATATAATATGATATAAAGATGTCGATAGACATCTTGTGATATCATATACAAGTATTATCTAAAAAGATGAACAGAGAGGTCAAGCAATGACAATCACCTTAAATTTATTCAATTTATTTATTGGAATCCTCATCTAACACTTATACCATGGGATTTTGGGAAGACATAGTCTCAACTAACTTACACATTCAAGTGGAGAGGACAACATATTCAATTTATTTATTGGAATACTCATCTAGCACTTATAACATGAGATTTTTGTAAGACATAGTCTCAACTAACTTACACATTCAAGTGGAGAGGACAACATAGTTTTGATATGATAGAGAGATGTTGGTAGACATCTCAATATATCATATATACGCAATATTTAAAAAGATGGACAAAGAGATCAGTTAATGACAACAACCTTCAATATATTTATTGGAACCCTCATCTAGCATTCATACCATGAGATATTTGGAGGACAGTCTCATCTAAGTTGCAAATTCAAGTGGCGAGGACAACATCTTTGGAATAGTGTTAGACTAAATATCTTGAGGTTATTGTGCTTCATCGATAGTCACCACATTGCAGGATCAGGTACAAGTCATGTGGTAATACAAGTTGGGTACAACATATTTGGAATAGTGTTAGACTAAATATATTGAGGTTATTGTGCTTCATCCATAGTCACCACATTGTAGGATCAGGTACAAGTCACGTGGTAATACAAGTTGGGTTTGAAATTACATAAATATTAATGTACAATGTTTGGAAAATAATAATTACTTCTCTTACTTGAAAATTAAAATTAATATTATAGATTTATGTAGCAGGTTCCTCACAGAAAGCTAATATTTGGATGAGTTGTTGGAATTTGACAGAGGTCAAGACCTCAACTCAATCAAGTTCTACTCACATATGTAATCGCATAGCACAAATCAGATCAGGAATATCAGAAAGTTCATGGTTTTCATCCATGGAAGATGAACTAGCATGGGATTTCAACAAGATCAATGCGAGTTAAAACCAACATCCACATTATATATATACACAGCAAAGTTTGTAGCAATGTGCTTTATTATGTACCATAAAAACATACACAAATAACTAATAGACAATGTTTTATAATTATAATGGTTGTGGCCAAATTCCTTTGAAACAATGTATTGGGGTATGCTTCAAGTAAAAAATTTATTGTTATTGAGCTTCTCTTGCTATGGTGATCATATGAATAGAGTAGAACCATATAAATTAACTAGCATGAGATTTCAACAAGATCAATGTCATAAAACAATAACCACATACTATATATACACAACAAACTTTGTAGCAATGTGCTTTATTATGTACCATAAACACATCTAGACAATGTTCTATCTCCCACAACTTTTCTTTTACTAGGTAAATGAAAATAAAAATAGATTAAACATTAATTTTAATAAAATTATCAAATATTTTCAATGTTTAAATGTATATTATTTTGTTAATGTGAATGTGTCACCTCACCTCTAACACACATTCTTTCTCTCCTATAAACTAATCACCCAAGTCCTCTATCAATAAATATATCTACCATTTTTCTCACCAATAATTATAGTGCAATGTGAGTTCTTGTTCATTTATTAACATTGATGTACATTGAGAATTTGTAATATCCCTTTTTCAAATTTTATTAAAATGTCCAATTTTCCACTTTTTTTCCCAATTTCGACCTTTGACTAGTTTTACTGTTTTGACCTCCAAATCAACCCAAATGCTCCCAAATCTTCTGTAGGAGTGTATGAATGGTATTTAGACTTGAATATAAGGTTCAGGGATGTTTTATGGCCCTCCAAATACTGCTGCAAACTTGATTTGTATTCTGATCAATATATGTAATTTTGACTAGTAATTTGTGCATCAAATCCCCCTCGGGTAACACTGCAAATGGCCTTCCAAATGCCTCCAAACTCACACAAATTTATGAAAAGAGGTATATAATGTGTTAAGTATGTGATTAAGGTCTCATATGCACCATTAATTGATTTTTAATACTGTTCTAACTCTCTCACATTCAACAGCAAAAACCCCCAATTCGACCCTTGGGGAAATGGCACTATTTCACCTCCCAATACAACTAAACTGAGTAAAAATGCTTCAAATGCTCAAGTACAGTACATGAAACTTGTAGAATACATCCATGGCAATATATTTATCACAAATATATCAGATAATCATCCATACATTCGAAATCATCATCAATACATTGGCTCACAACAAGGTAGTGGGGAAATGGCATTGTTCTTCCATTAAAAATGAGATTTATACATTTCTACTTGGAATTTCGACCTGAAACGTTTTGGAGATGAAGAACAGAGAATTTAATTCATATTACAAAAGAAATGGGGCATTCGAAGCTCCCCCAAAGAGTACAATAGCTCACCAAAAACGCCCTCCCTCAAGGAGCACGAATATGCCTTCAAAACTTGAAACGGTGGAGAGAAAGTGCTGCACTAAACCAAACCATGAAACTTCCTGTAGCTGCTACCTGAAAATACAAACTCCATTAAAGCACCATGAAATACCTGAGTGGCCTCTCCAAACACCAACTTGGATGGGAATCTTTCACCCTCGAAATTGGCTAAGGCAAGAAACTAGTCATCCACTAGCTCTCTCTTCACAAATGCAATTTTTCTCAAATCATCAAAATCCATTCTCATACTTGATTTCTACATTTTATAACCAACATTATCCTTCAAGGGGTCGAAATCCTCTCAATAGATTCAATAATTTTCCATTTAGAAAATATTCCTCATTTGCCACTTGTCTCCTAGTTCCAACCTTCCATCTTCTCCCAAATTCGAATTTGAGTCTCTTTAGATTCCTCCAACTCCATGAGCGCCTTCTTGAGCCTATTTTTGGGGCTGACATGTCATAATGGTCAGGTGTAAGAAGTTAGGTCTGAATTTTGTCATAAAATGTCATAGATGCTTCATTATTGTTGTCATAAAACTAGGGAATCTAGCCCATGTGTCCACTAGTCTCCAATTTGACTCTTCCTCTCCCATGGAGGTTACTATTCCTTCCCATTTCGACCTAATATGCTCAATGCCATGTGTTATGACTTACCAACTCACCCAAGAGTGTTCACCTTCCCATGAATTCGAATTGGCAAGAGAGAGCTGCCATGTGTCATTGAAAAATCAAGCTAGTGTGGATCCCACCACCTCCATATGTCTCCAAAACCACTTGCCACCTAGAATTTCTCTTGAATTTATTTATTCATCATATTTATTAAATTCTTGAACCCTTCTAATGTCTAAATATCATTTATTAGTTTCCTTATTACCATCCCACATGTGCCCATCCAACCTAGGAAACTAGTAGGATTGATGGGATTGTTTTACTATGCACTTATTTGAATGGGGACATTACAGTCCTCCCCACCCAAGATTGCTTGTCCTCAAGCAATTTCAAATTTGGATGCTGCAAAATCTTCTCCTCTTCCCATGTGGCATCTTCATTTGGTAAGTCCTTCCATTGCACTAAATATTCTTTGATGATTCTACTCCTCAACCTTCTTTCCCGTGTCTTCAAAATCTTTTCCGGAACAAGTGTGAGCTGACCTTCATCATCCAAAGGAGGAAGTATTTCTGAAGTGATGATTTTCTGACCAAGAGCTTTCTTAAGACAAGAAACATGAAATACATTGTGGATTTTACTCCCTTCCGGAAGTTCTAGTTCATATGCTACTTCTCCAACCTTCTGCACTACCTTGTATGGCCCATAGTACCTTGGTTTTAATTTTTCTGCTCCATTCTTTTTGAGAGATGTTTGTTTATAGGGCTGCAACCTTAAATATACTAAATCATTGACTTGAAAGGTTCTCTCTTCTCTATGTCTATCAGCATATTGTTTTTGTTGATTTTGAGCAACCTGCAAATTGTCTTTCAAGAGCTTTAAAATTTCTTGGCTCTCTTCCACCCAATCTTTAGCCTTTGGGGCTCTACTATCACCAAATATAATGTCAGCAAATGTAAGTGCATCATAACCATATAATGCTTTGAAAGGAGACATTCCTATTGACATATGATAAGTGGTGTTGTAGCAAAACTCACCCAAGTGTAGCCATTTTGCCCATGCTTTTTGCTGCCCTCCCACATAGTTTCTTAGGTATCCTTCCAACCATTGGTTTACCCTCTCTGTTTGTCCATTAGTTTGTGGATGATAGCTGGTACTTGGAGTCAATTGAGTGCCTACCAATCTAAAAAGTTCTTGCCAAAAAGCACCCATGAATCTACTATCTCTATCACTGACAATGCTCTTGGGGAGCCCATGCAATCTGAAGATTTCTTTGAAAAAAATATCAGCCACTTGTGCAGCACTAAAAGATGATGTAACAGCAAAGAAATGAGCAAATTTTTTCAACCTATCAACTACCACATAGATGCAATCCTTACCTAAGGATTTAGGCAATCCGGTGATGAGATCCATGGAAATACTGTCCCATTTTTGCTCCGGAATGGGCAATGGTTGTAATAGGCCGACTGGACATGTAAGTTATGATTTGTTTTGTTGACATGCTTTACATTCATTCACATACTTCTGAACATCTTCCTTCATCCCCTTCCAAAAAAATCTTTGCCTCAACTGTCTATAAGTTTTGAAGATCCCCGGATGGCCCGCTAGTGGGGAATCATGTGCTTCTTGCAAAATTCGGTACTTGAGCTTGGAGTTATGAACTAAATAAATTCTTCCCTTATAATATATCAGCCCATTCAAAATCCTATAATTATCATCCCCTTTGATTCCATCCAACACATCACAAGCAAATTTGTCTTTGGCATATTCAACTAGTAGCATGTTTTTCCAATCCTTGGCAATATCCATGAGAGAAAAGGAAGGCCTTCTTGACAAAGCATCTGCTACTATATTATTCTTTCCTTTGACATATTCAATATCAAAATCATAAGCTTGAATCTTGCTTACCCACTTTTGTTGCCTTTCATTTAGATCCTTTTGGGTGAGAAAGTGTCTTAGACTATTATGGTCAGTTTTCACCACAAACTTGCTGCCCACCAAGTATTGTCTGAATTTGGCCAATGCATGCATAATGGCCAGCATTTCTTTATCATAGATGGAGTAAAGTTTTTCATGAGGCTGCAACTTTCTGCTCTCAAAGGCTATGGGGTGTTGGCCTTGCTTTAGGACAGCCCCTATTCCTCCACCTGAAGCATCACATTCCACAACAAAAGGTTTAGTAAAATCAGGAAGTGCAAGTATGGGACAACTACTCATTACCTCTTTCATTTTTTGGAATGCTTTTTCAGCCTCTTCATCCCACTTGAAAGCATCCTTCTTAGTCAAATCAGTGAGTGGAGAAGTCAACTTGGAGAACCCTTTCACAAATTTTCTGTAGTAGGTGCATATGCCAATAAAGCCTCTCAATTCGGTAATATTTTTTGGTGATGGCCATTCCAAGATAGCCCTGATTTTTTCCATGTGTACCTTCACTCCTTCTTGCCCAATAATGTGCCCAAGATACAGTAGTTCTTTCATCCCAAACTCACATTTTGATAATTTAGCAAATAAGGACTCTTCTTGCAAGATTTTCAACACAATCTCTAACTGTTGCAAATGCTCTTCCCATGTTTTACTGTAAATGAGAATATCATCAAAGAAAACCAAAACAAACCTTCTTAGTTGCTTGCAAAATATCCTATTCATACATGCTTGAAAGGTGGCTGGAGCATTAGTTAACCCAAAAGGCATGACAAGAAATTCAAAGTGGCCAAAATGACATCGAAAAGCGGTCTTTTGCACATCTTCATCTTTCATTCGAATTTGGTGATACCCTGATCTAAGGTCAATTTTTGAGAAGTATTTGGCCCCATGTAGCTCATACATGAGCTCATCAATCCTAGGAATAGGATACCTATTCTTGATAGTCTTTTTGTTCAAGGCTCTGAAATCTATGCACATTCTCAATGTTCCATCTTTTTTCTTCACTAGCACTACTGAAGAAGCATAAGGGCTAGAGCTTGGTCTAATGAGACCCAACTCTAGGAGTTCTTGGATAGCTTTTTCAATCTCATCTCTAAACCTTTTAGGATGTCTATAAGGTGGTATTTGAATGGGTGAAGTACCCTCCTCCAAAACAATACTGTGCTCAACCCCCCTATCTGGTGGCCTACCATGTGGAAGGTCTCTAAAAACCTTTTCATATTTTTGCAAAAGTCTCTCTATCTCCTTTGGGTGTTTGACAATATTTATAGTTGGCTTGGAATATGTAATATGACATTCAGCAGCCCATTCTATATCCCCATGCCTCAATATAGATCTCATGCTATTGCAAGTCACTACTTGATTTGGATAAGTGTGTTGCCCTCTCACAACTCTTTGTACTCCTTTTGAATCTTGGAATTTCATTTCGGGAATTTGATAATTTACTGTATGCTCTCCTATTGAATACAACCATTGCACTCCCAAAACCACATTAGTATCAGCAACACCAACCACATAAAAACTATCAACAAAAGTATAGTTACCTACGGTGACTTGCAGCTTTGGAACCCATGTTTTGCATTGCATTGTGTTGTGACCGGGAATGACAACTGTGAAGCCATCAAATGTTTCAATAGGTATCTTTCTTTTCTCTACCATCTCTGCATCAATGAAGTTATGAGTGGCTCCTCCATCTACCAAAACTGAAATTCTTTGTCCTTGTACCACACCTTTGCATCGGATAGTATGATAGCGAGGTACTGCTGAAAGCACTGCCATTCTTGCTTTGTCCGGTGAAGGCTGATTTTCTTCTTGTCTTTCCTCTTCTACTGCTGTCTCATATGCCTCTTCTTGATCTGAAATATGTCCATCTTCATCCATGCCCCCATCATACCCCTCATTATCAGAAAATACTTCTATATATTGAGCCTTTCGTTTGGTACATTTGTGCCCCGGTGTCCATGGTTGGAAGCATGTGAAGCATAGTTTCTTTTTTCTAAGTTCATCCCTGTTTAGTCCCTCTTTTTTATTCCTCTCAAATGACTCTCTTTGCCAAGGTTTCTTATCATATCCATCCCTTTTCCAAGGTTTCTTTTCAAATTTATAGCTAGGCTTAGGAGGAAATCTCGTTCTAGGAAGCACATTTTGGAGATCCCTAGTCAAGCTCATTGCATCTTTTAATGTAGTTGGCTTGTGGGATTTGACCAAACCTCTTAAGGGTTCAGCCAAACCTTCAGTGAACAGCAATACTAATCTTCCCATAGATACATCAGCCACCTTGACTGATAATTTTTGAAAGTCCAACATATATTCGGTAGGGGACCCAGTTTGCTTCAATTGAGCTAGTTCTTTGAAAGGCAATTTTGGATCTTTTTGTTCAAATCTTTCTAGTACCCTGTCAACACATTCTCCATATGTTTTAACCTGATTATGACCCAAGGTTTTCAGCCCATGAAACCACCATTCATTGGCATCTCCTTCCAAATGCAAAATGGCCATTTTTAATGCATCCTCTTCCAACATAGGATTCAGCTGAAAATATACATCCAATTTTTGCACCCAAGTGTTAGCAGAATTTTGAGAAGAACCATCAAAAGTAGGAAGTGACATTTTTCCAATAGCACTATTCAATTCTTTGTTTTGGAATGGACTCCTATTGTCTCCCTTCATTTTAATCTTTTGCATAGCATCAATGTAGTCACTGAGTGGTACACCTCTTTTACACTCTTCATTCAAATCATTCCAATCATTTACTAGTTTCTTGTAATCCAATTCAAGATTGGGTTCTTCTTTGGGTGTGAGAAATTTAGGTGCAGTATGCCTTTGTGTGCTTTTAAATTCATCAGGTCTATTATGAGGTCCTGTACTTGAGAAAATATGCTCATTCCCTTTCATCTTTTCCCCTGAGTGTGAACCACTATTATCTCCTATCATCCCTTTGCCTGAAAGTTGGCTACCCAACAATTCGAAACCTTTCATCATTTGTTTATTCATATCTAGCATAACCATGGTAAGTCCTTCAAAACATGGTTTTAAGGCTTCAATAAATTCCTCCTTATGTCTTAATTTTTCCTCCTCCTCTCTACCCATTCTTTTAGAAAAGAACTCTTTTTCTGCTACTATCTCTTCTTCAACCAAAACTTCTTCAACTAATGATTCAAAGGGTGGTGTTTTATTTGTTTGGCTTCTTGTTAATACCATCAGGTGCCAAGACCATGCTCTGATACCACTTGTAATATCCCTTTTTCAAATTTTATTAAAATGCCCAATTTTCCACTTTTTTTCCCAATTTCGACCTTTGACTAGTTTTACTATTTTGACCTCCAAATCAACCCAAATGGATCTTCTGTAGGAGTGTATGAATGGTATTTAGACTTGAATATAAGGTTCAGGGATGTTTTATGGCCCTCCAAATACTGCTGCAAACTTGATTTGTATTCTGATCAATATATGTAATTTTGACTAGTAATTTGTGCATCAAATCCCCCTCGGGTAACACTGCAAATGGCCTTCCAAATGCCTCCAAACTCCCACAAATTTATGAACAGAGGTATATAATGTGTTAAGTATGTGATTAAGGTCTCATATGCACCATTAATTTATTTTTAATACTGTTCTAACTCTCTCACATTCAACAGCAAAAACCCCCAATTCGACCCTTGGGGAAATGGCACTATTTCACCTCCCAATACAACTAAACTGAGTAAAAATGCTTCAAATGCTCAAGTAAAGTACATGAAACTTGTAGAAGACATCCATGGCAATATATTTATCACAAATATATCAGATAATCATCCATACATTCGAAATCATCATCAATACATTGGCTCACAACAAGGTAGTGGGGAAATGGCATTGTTCTTCCATTAAAAATGAGATTTATACATTTCTACTTGGAATTTCGACCTGAAAATTTTTGGAGATGAAGAACAGAGCATTTAATTCATATTACAAAAGAAATGGGGCATTAGAATCTCCCCCAAAGAGTACAATAGCTCACCAAAAATGCCCTCCCTCAAGGAGCACGAATATGCCTTCAAAACTGGAAACGGTGGAGAGAAAGTGCTGCACTAAACCAAACCATGAAACTTCCTGTAGCTTCTACCTGCAAATACAAACTCCATTAAAGCACCATGAAAGACCTGAGTGGCCTCTCCAAACACCAACTTGGATGGGAATCTTTCACCCTCGAAATTGGCTAAGGCAAGAAACTAGTCATCCACTAGCTCTCTCTTCACAAATGCAATTTTTCTCAAATCATCAAAAGCCATTCTCATACTTGATTTCTACATTTTATAACCAACATTATCCTTCAAGGGGTCGAAATCCTCTCAATAGATTCAATAATTTTCCATTTAGAAAATATTCCTCATTTGCCACTTGTCTCCTAGTTCCAACCTTCCATCTTCTCCCAAATTCGAATTTGAGTCTCTTTAGATTCCTCCAACTCCATGAGAACCTTATTGAGCCTATTTTTGGGGCTGACATGTCATAATGGTCAGGTGTAAGAAGTCAGGTCTGAATTTTGTCATAAAATGTCATAGATGCTTCATTATTGTTGTCATAAAACTAGGGAATCTAGCCCATGTGTCCACTAGTCTCCAATTTGACTCTTCCTCTCCCATGGAGGTTACTATTCCTTCCCATTTCGACCTAATATGCTCAATGCCATGTGTTATGACTTACCAACTCACCCAAGAGTGTTCACCTTCCCATGAATTCGAATTGGCAAGAGAGAGCTGCCATGTGTCATTGAAAAATCAAGATAGTGTGGATCCCACCACCTCCATATGTCTCCAAAACCACTTGCCACCTAGAATTTCTCTTGAATTTATTTATTCATAATATTTATTAAATTCTTGAACCCTTCTAATGTCTAAATATCATTTATTAGTTTCCTTATTACCATCCCACATGTGCCCATCCAACCTAGGAAACTAGTAGGATTGATGGGATTGTCTTACTATGCACTTATTTGAATGGGGACATTACAGAATTGAACAATACCTAATATAATAAATACAAATTTATACTTAAATATGATAATAAAATAGTAATAAATGAAATTATCTTAAATCCATTATATATTTATCAAGTATGGAGAGAGATCAAGCATTTTGTCATACAAACCTCTTTTTGAGTGAAAAAACTTATTGAAGTGTAAACATTCTTTAGAGTGCAAAAACTTTGAGGAAAATATTCCACCTTATGGATGTGCAAACATTATTTAGAGTGCAAAAACTTTGAGGAAAATATTCCACCTTGTGGATTTGATCTCTATCAATGCTTGATATATTTGGGATTAAGATGGATCACTTGCAATTGTAAATAAATTTTAAATTGACTTTCCTAATATATGCCTGTATTTTATTTCTTTTTACATGCATAATAGTCTTATTTTTAGATATTATGTGGGCCAAAATGTGATGGTGGGTAACACTTTTGTGAGAATCAAGTCGCGGAAATTTGAAATCACCACTTTTCGATCGAACAAGAAAATTTGAATAATGACTTTTCAATCGAACACATTTATTTTTTCGGTCAAAGAATTGTTCATCCAAAAACCTTTTATATATATATATCATGTGCCAAAATTTTTGTTGAAGAGTAATTGTTCGATCAAAAACATTCTTTCGACTGAAAACCCCTTTTTTATATATATGTGCTAAAAGTTTTGTGGAATAGTTTTGGCACCTTTAAAGAGCTTTCGATGCCCAAAACCATTTTGTATATATATGTGCCAAAATTTTTGTTGAAGAGTAATTGTTTGGTCGAAAACATTCTTTCGGCTGAAAACCCCTTTTTTATATATATGTGCTAAAAGTTTTGTTGAATATTTTTGGCACTTTTGAAGAGATTTTGGTGTGGTGCCACCTTGCATTCGCCACCTTGTCACTGCATCTGCCACCCTTTTGGCACTAAACAGAGCTTTCGACATAGTTCTAACTGGTACTAGACGAACATACGTTGTCTCCATGAGAGTGGAAGCAATAGAGCCACCCTGTGTTCGCCACCCCGTCACTACATCCGCCACCCTTTTGGCATTGAATAGAGCTTTCGACACATTTCTAACTTGCTCTAGATGGACATACGTTGTCTCCTTGGGAGCATAAGCGACATAGCCACCCTACGTCTGCCACCTTGTCACTCCATCCGCCACCATTTTGGCATTGAACATAGATTTTGACACAGTTATGATTGACACTAGATGAACATATGCCATCTCCCTGGGAGCATGAGTGACAAATGCACAAAAATTATCATTTTTTTCAAACCCCAGGTATGTCGAATTTTTTAATTCTTAGTTCAAACTTAATCTTACATGTATGTATTTGTGTTAGAGAGATTAATTGGTCTCTGTTGTTGTTGATTTAATTTTTTTGTTGTCAGTGTGTTTTCTAGGTGTGTTAATCTGCCATTGCCAGTCCCAACCTCGACTATGTCAATCGCTCACTCCATGAAACACACTGTTTTTTGGGTGATTTTAAATGTGAATGTGTTTTCCATAAAATATGTATGTGGGAAATATGGTTTTCCATAAAATGTATTGAACAATGCCTAGGTATAGGCGTGTCGAAGTAATCAAGCAATGAAATCTTAATTTGACACCACCAAACCTAGTCATCATCAATTATTCTTATACAAAGTGTATATTTAAAATATAGCCCTAGATATTTAATAAACCCAGGCTTATTCTGTAAGCAATTTTACCATCTTTCATCGGTGTCTTAAACATGATAGAGAGTAGAAGTTGAAGGCTTCCATCTCACTGCACTTGCAATACAAAATTTCACAAATTGTTGTCTGTCTAGAGTCTAGACTTTAAAATTCCAGTTTGGTAAACATATAAATGGTATAGTTCCCACAAGAAATTATAAAAACTTCATGCCTTGATAATCCCTTGCTTTCAAAATTTGTGGTAGTAAAGTGCTGCATTAAAACTGCTCTAGACCTTACAAGGAGGTGCCACTACTAAGAGCTTGGCTTCTCTTTGACTTGGTTGGAGCAATCTGTGATTCTACATACAAAAACATAGAAGTAAGTAAAAATCCAATATTGCTCAAATGAATGTAACTGCAAACATAAACACACAGGAATCAAAGCTAAAATAAATTATGTAACCCTCAGAATTTGGCTACCATCTTAATATATTTATGTGCACATTTAATGACAATCACATGACTAGAGCGTATAACAATTCATATTTGCACAAGTAGATATTCATGGGTTTGTAAATCTATTTCAAAGTTGCATCTCCAAAACACTGGAATGGCTTATCAATATGATACAACAGAGGGAATAGTCAAATATGCCACATATCCAAAAAAATGAATAATGTATCAATATGATAAATCCACTAACACCCTTCTTTTCTCAAACCAGGATTATTTTTCCCTACTCCTAAGGAAAGTGTAATGTCCATTGTATATTTCAGGGAAAAACAAAAAATGCGCCTCTCCCTTCATTTAAATTCCTTTTTTGTTTTCCTTTGGAACTTCGTTATTCCTTTCCAACAATTGTCTCATTTTTCCTGTTGTCAATTTGTTTGCTAGTTGGTTAGATTTAGTTACTCTAAATAATTATGAATATCACGTTGTTGCTTGTGAGGTTAATAATGTGTTTGACATAACATAGATTTTTAATTTATTATTCAGTTTATTTGGTCATTTAATTGTCAGTTCAGTTTTTGTAATCCGTCATGTAATGATCAATCCAATTTTTGGTTATCTTAGAGAAAATTTATCCATTGTATACATGTCAGACCTCCTCGAGTGGGATATTTTTTGTCCCATTAATTTTGGAGAAGACGTGGAAATTTTTTTCTCACTTCCTCCATTAATTTGCCACTTGGATTTGCTTGGAATTTCACCCTTCAAACTAATATGTAATTATTCTCTTTTTCCACTTCTTAGAAGTGTGAGCCTTTATTTGCACTATTGTATTCTATACAAATTATTTTGTGAATCAGGCACCAAATCCACCACTGCTAGAAGTAGTTGGGCCCCTCTCAAAGCATGGATGGTTTAAACCAACCTAGATTCATCTAAACTCTGGTTCTACCATGCGTCAAGAGGGATCAAATCCCTTGAGGTGCAAACCTATTTTATTGTCAATATTTTGTTATATAGGTTTGCTCCTCAAGGGATTTGATACCTCTCGACGCATGGTAGATTTGGAGTTTAGATGGATTTAGGATCGTTGCAATCCGACGTGGTCACATTAAATTTGTAGATGATCATGATTATGTATATGAAGTATGTAAAAGATAACTTAATACTTCAATGAGAAATAGGTGAATAACAATGTTGAATGATGACACATGTGAATAGTAAGAAAGTAAGAGGATGTGTATAATCAATGAGAAATCGATTATCTACAACTACTACCGATAGCATATCTGCAAATGCTACTGATATATTATCCTCATTTTGAATTTACTCTTTTGGGGCTATCTCAAAATTTCTTGCATCATATGAAGTATGTAAAAGGTAACCTCAATAGTTAAATGAGAAATCAAGTAAATGCCATTGTTGAATATGAAAAACATGAATAATAAGGAAGTAAAAGGATGTGTATAATCACTGAGAAATACATTATCTACAAATGCTACGGATATATTACTCTTATTTTTGGATTTACTTTGTTGGGGCCATCTCAACATTTCTTGCATCATTATCTTGGAAAAATGCTCTTTGTTTCTCATAATTTATTTCTCTCTCTTTCTGCTTTTGTTCATGTGTTGTGATTGAATTTATCATCATGCCCTTTGTTGTTCATTTGTTTCCTTCTTCATTCTTCCTTTTGTTCATTAGTGATATATGTTGATGTATATGTAACTTCGGAATGTATTTCACATATATGTATATTGTATTCCTATAGAGATGTTATTATTCCTCTATACGGAAGTGTCATCATTTATATTGTAAGTGTCGTAACTTATACTTGATGGGTTATTAGACCACCTTGTTGGGGTCGACACTGTATAAGTGATGTGGGTCGAAGGGTTATTAGACCAGCCTAGTGGGGGTCGGCCATGTGGGTCAAAGTGTTATTAGACCACCCTATTGGTTGTCGGCCGAGTCAGCATTGTGTTATGTGGTTACGTTAAGGCTGACCTTGTAAAGGTTATGAGGCAAGTCAAGTCTAGTATAAATAGAGATTGGGAGATCTCTATTTCATCATTCTATTCACTCACTCACACTTTCGAGAGTGGCACACTTGTGGAGGAGGAGGCTCTGTTGCTAGGAGAAGACTATCTCTTGTTTTTTGGTTCTATCATTGCTCTATCTATCTCTGAGGAAGTTATTGGGGTTTTTCACCTTTATGGTTTTCCCCAAGTAAACTTTGTGTCTCTCGTGTGCTTGCATTATTGTGTCCATGATTAATATGTTGTAGATATGCTGTACATGTTGTTCTCTCAGTTAAAATCCTAGATTAGATTGAAGTAAATTCTGAAAATTTAACATGGTATCAGAGATAGCCTGAAAGAAGGCATGATATGGCATGTATGACACTTGTTGCACTTAGGATGCTAGGGCTTGATATAGCAAAAACCAGTCATCATAGCACTTTCGCTATAAATCCATTTTGGAGAAGTTTTTGGATTTGAAACATTTACAGGTTGAAGATCCGATCCCCATGTACGTTGTGTCCAAAGGAAAACCTCTAATTCATTGTACTTTGTGATTTATGATATGTACAATATAGGGTTTCTGCCTCTTCCAGATCTGAGTCAAAATCAGGTGACCTTGGGAAAAAGGTCATAACTTGGGCTAAGAAGCTCCAAATGAAATTTAGTAAAAAGTGACAGGTAGTATACATATTTTAATATCTCAAAAAAAATGTTCATAGGCCGAAGGAGAACTAGTGACACGCGGCACGCCGTACAAGTTTGCTCTCCTGTATTATCCCATAAACTGGTCACGTTGCGACACTTGAAATAGATCTCTCTCAGAGAATACAATTGAGGTCAGAACTATCGGGATGGAAAGATAACAGGTCGGGATATCTCAAGAAAAATTTTCAAACCCTGTGGATCGAAAAGTTCGGAGTTACACCAGAAACAATCAAGTACATATTTCTGTCAAAACAGAATTATTTTTGAGCACCTTCATTCATGGCTTCTGAAATTTAGGGCTTCGGAGAAAGTTAGAATTTTTGTAATCAGAGACCACGGCTGGATTCTACTCATCAAAATTGAAATTTAGAGACCAAGATCATATTTTTTGGTTGGGCAAAAGGCCGGGCCTGATCAAACCCCAATTCGGGACTTTGATCAGAAAGATGGAAAATTAGGGCTTTTGCAAAAATTGGAATTTTGGAAATCTGTGATGACGGCTGGAAGCTCCTCAGAAAAATCGAAACTTAGAGCTTTGAATCAAATCTTTTGGTTGGGTGAAGTTCCGGGAAACTCAAACCCTAATTCAAGGTCCTCCCGAGTGAAACCAGAAATCTAAAAGGCAATTTCGAGGGGTGAAACTTTGCAGTTTTCAAATTCTGAATATACCAACTTGATTAGCTCATCCAGGCGCATATTTCTATCCTTTCGGAAGTTTGAAATTCAAGTTTGAATTTTTGGGGTTTCTTTGACAAACCCTAATCCAGCTCGAGGTCCAGTCCTTGCAAATCAAGTGTATTGGGTTAATCCTAGAAGAAGATGGATTGGTCACCTGCATAAGTGAAGAAGTTCCTGTCTCAGAGTGAGATGAGGCTAAGGCCTTCCATAAGAAGATTACAAGCAATTTTGACAGGTATGGCTTACAGGTATGTTTCGAATTCTATTCATGGTTAAGTTTATGATATGTTTGTCTTCATATCATTACAGTACAATCTCGATTAATTACTAGACTTGTCGTATTACCTTAATAGAAGATATTCATTGATTAAGGTTTTGACACTTATGATTGTACTAATGCATTGTGATGTTGTATGAGGTTTATGTTGTTCGCTAACATAAAAGGTACACCAAGAAAGACAAATCATGTTCTACTTCAAGAACATATGATCATGGTGACATGAAGACATAGAGTCACCCATTGTCATTGATCGCATAGAATATCTACTTATGAGGTATGTATAACTTGGTTCTACAATGGTTAACTTATGAGACATGCAGGTTACTAGCATAAGTCACTGAAGAGAACTAGAAGACATTATGCGGGTATGTTAGACATAACTAGCTAGCATGCTAATCCAGGTATGTTTTTCCTATATCAAGCTAGAATCCTACCTTGTGTTAGGATCTTATATTGTTGTGTTGTTGATAATGATTATTCATGAAGTCATAGGTTTGAATAGTCATGGTTGTATGCATATTATGTTTCTTACCATAATTTATGATATGACTAACTAGAAGAATCATGAAGGTATAGGTTTGAGTAATCATGGGTTTATGCATTGATGATTTAACTAATTAGAAGAGACCTATGATAAAATAAGAATATGCATGAGTAAAAGAAGACTTCCCTGACACCTTGAATACTAATGTTTATTATCTGTGAATGATCATGACTATACATGTTTAAGATTATTGTGTTTTGATAGTATTAAGATTATACTAATAAATGTGTGATTATGTATGAGACCTCAAGGATAACACAATGATGATACTAATAAGCATGCATAGTGATTAAGGATGGATATAAGTTCAAGGACAGGTAATCCATGAAGCAAAGGCACACTCCAATTGTTCCTGCAAGAAAGCAAAGGAGCTCACTTCAGTAGTTTTTGCAAGGATACAGATATTCAGAGGGAGTTGACCACTCCTCACAATCCACATCAGAATGGAGTTGCAAAGATTCAGAGGGAGTCCACCCAGCAACCAAACAAAGATAAGTATTTGAATTGTCATTTCTTACATAATGTTATTCAATGATGTATATGTTCCTAGAATTAGGTTGTGTAGTATGCATATTAGAATAGTTGCACTGATGAACAGTATACTACTAATATACATGGGTAAGTGGCCTATGACACTGTACAACATTCCATTGCTACTTATCTAGAATGAAACCTCTTTGCTGACATGTTAGGATTTGTGCACACTCTTAACAATGTTCTAGTAGAGATTGGAAGGCATCTAGAAAGTTACGGAATATGGATAAATGTTGTATTGAAGCATTGGCTAAGATAATTGCATGATTGTATGACATATTTCTTTATGTGTAAGAATTTGTTCTAAAAACTATGAGATGTTTTCTAATCATGCAATTTAACTTGTTGTGTAGGAAAGATCATATACCATCACTTACAAAAGAAGGACTACAACATTTGTTCAGCAACAAAGTTATCTATTGAAAATATTGAAGATATTGAAGTTTCCAGGATCTGGGAAGAATGCCAGTCGATCATGAAGATGTTTGGGATGCAGTCCCAAGACCTGAAGGGGAGTCTGTAGTGACTTCCAAGAGGATCTACAAGATCAAGCATGCTGCAGGTAGTAGCATAGAGACTTTTTCTCCTGTAGCCAGATTCACTTCCATTAGATCAGTACTTGCTCTGGCTGTAGTGATGAAGTGGAAGATACACCAGATGGATTTCAAGGCAGCTTTCTTGAATGGTGTAGTTGAAGAAGAAGTGTATCTGGAGCAACCACTTGGTTCTGAGACACATGACAGGGAGTCATATATGTGCAGAACTTGGTATGGTAGGATAGACAGCTTTCTATCCAGTTTGGACTTTACCAACAGCAAAGCGGATTCCGACCTTTACTACAAGGTTGAGGAAGGGAATCCTATGATTCTACTCCTGTATGTAGATGACCTGTTTGTAACAGGAGATGAAAAATTGATTGTCGACACGCTGCGGAAGCTTGCTTCCAAGTTCGAGATGACGAACTTAGGGATGATGCACTATTTGTTTTTGGCATGGAGGTGTGGCAGAGTGCAGATGGAATCTTCCTTGGACAAGGGAAGTATGCAGTAGAGATCCTGAAGAGGTTTGGGATGATGGACTGCAAGGCTATGGCCACACCTATGGCATTGAACCTAAAGCTTCTGTGTGATGCTTCATCTGATCCAGTTGATGTCACAATGTATCGTCAGATGATTGGGTCCTCTATGTACCTAACGAACACGATACCAGATACTTTCTTTGCAGTGAACACATTGAGCCAATTCCTGATGGATCCGAGAGATGTTCACCTGGTTGTTGTAAAGCATGTTCTGAGGTACCTAAAGGGTATAGTGGATTATGGGCTCAAGTATGAAGCGAATCAAAAGTTTAACCTGCAGGGTTATGTTGATTAAGATTGGGCTGGCAGTGCTGTAGATAGGAAGAGCACATCTAGGTGCTGCTTCAGTATGGGATCAGGTGTGATCTCTTGGTTTAGCAGGAAGCAGTCCTGCATAGCACTGAGTACAGCTGAGGCAGAGTATGTTGCATCTTGTTCAGCTAGTTGTGAGGTAGTATGGCTACGGAAGCTATTGTCCGAGTTATTTGATCTCCCATTGGATGCTACTAGTATCTTCTCTGATAACCAGAGTTGTGTGAAGCTGTCTGAGAACCTAGTATTTCATGACAGGTCAAAACACATAGAGATCAAATATCACTATATCAGGGATATGGTGCAGAGAGGAGCTGTGAAGCTCCTGTACATTGCGACGGATGAGCAGATTGCAGATGTGCTGACGAAGCCACTAGCCAGGGTGAAGTTCGAGTACTTCAGGGAGAGGCTTGGTGTTCTTTAGATTGATGACACTTCAAGGAAGAAGTGATGGACACATTTGCAGAAGCCATTCCCAGCATGTTGGAAGGAGGATCCTTCACATGGCTATGGATGTAAGCATTGGATGATGAGCATCAGGACGATGCTCTAGTTACTTCTCTGTATATGCATCAGGAGGATGCTGGATATGATCAGTTGGATCATTTATATGTCTATGTATGTACGCATCATGTTGGATGATGGAGATGATTAGTTGTATCATTTATATGTATATGTATGTACGCATCATGTTGGATGCTGGATATGATCGGTTGGATTATTTGTATGTATATGCATCATGTTGGATGCTTGGACCATGTATCTATATATGTATCAGGAGGATACATTGTATGATCAGGTAGATCATGTATGTTGATATGTATCATGTATGATCAGGTGGATCATGTATTTGTATTTGTATCAGGTGGATACATTGTATGATCAGGTGGATCATGTATGATGATATGTATCAGGTAGATACTTGGTATGAATCAGGTAGATGCATTGTATGATTAGGATGATCATGGATGACGAGCTTCAGGATGTTGCTCCAGATGATATGCAGCAGGATGTTGCAGCGATGATGATCAGGATGATTATGTGTACATCAGGATGATGTATGATGAGTATCAGGTCGATACTCTATGGCAGTGGATCAGGTTGTGCAGATGAGCATATAATTTGGCCCTGGGAGATTTGCAGATAGTCTTGCAAGGTTTTTCCTATGGTATGTAATTTGGACTTGGGATATCTGGAAAATGATCTTTTAAGGTTTTGCTCTGGGAGGAGATATAATTTGGCCCTGGGAGATCTGCAGATAGTCTTGCAAGGTTTTTCTTATGGAATATAATTTGGCCCTGGGATATCTGGCAGATGCTCTTTCTAGGTTTTGTCCTATGGCATATAATCTGTCCCTGGGAGATCCGATAGGTTGGGCTGTGTGCCCGTAATAAGTCCTGGGATTCTCTTGCAAGGTTTTGTGTGACATATAATCTATCCCTGGGAGATCTGATAGGTAGAGCTGTGTGCTCGTAATATCCTGGGATGCTCTTGCAAGGTTTTGTGGTGAGTTCACATATAATATGGCCCTGGGAGATCCTATAGGTAGAGCTGTGTGCTCGTAAAAACTTGGGATTCTCTTGCAAGGTTTTGTGACGCACGTAATCAGTCCTGAGGATTCCACAGTATGGCCAGTGATGACGAAGACCTGCAGGTGGTGGGCCTGCATCCAGTATGAAAAAGGACTAGCTCTGTAGAGCTTCCTATGATGAGTAGATTCAGAGATTGATTGAGATAGCAGTAGCAGTGATGATGATGATGATGATGATGACGATTATCCAGTGACGATGATCCAAAGAAGATGAATTGTGCTAGAAGACCTGTGTCGAGAAATACCTTCCTAGTTAAGAGGGAGTGTTGATGTATATGTAACTTCGGAATGTATTTCACATATATGTATATTGTATTCCTATAGAGATGTTATTATTCCTCTATACAGAAGTGTCATCATTTATATTGTAAGTGTCGTAACTTATACTTGATGGGTTATTAGACCACCTTGTTGGGGTCGGCCCTGTATAAGTGATGTGGGTCGAAGGGTTATTAGACCACCCTAGTGGGGGTTGGCCATGTGGGTCAAAGGGTTATTGGACCAGCCGATTGGGTGTTGGACCAGTCAACATTGTGTTATGTGGTTAAGTTAAGGCCGACCTAGTAATGGTTATGAGGCAAGTCAAGTCTAGAATAAATAGAGATCGGGAGATCTCTATTTCATCATTATATTCACTCACTCACACTTTGGAGAGTGGCGCACTTGTGGAGGAGGATGCTTTGCTGCTAGGAGAAGACTATCTCTTGTATTCTGGTTGTATCATTGCTCTATCTATCTGTAAGGAAGTTATTGGGGTTTTTCACCTTTATGGTTTTCCCCAAGTAAACTCTGTGTCTCTTGTGTGTTTGCATTATTGTGTCCATGGTTAATATGCTGTAGATATGTTGTACATGTTGTTCTCTCGGTTAAGATCCTAGATCAGATTGAAGTAAATTCTAAAAATTTAACAATATATGCTAGCTTCTTTCTATGTTAGATAACATGTTCTCATATCTACCTTCTTACTTCATCAAGATGCAGACCGTTCATATCTCCATTATGAGAAGACATGATAACATGAATTATTGTACCACATCAAGCACCATAGTTAATTTTATTGAATTAGATAAAATTGAAATAAATGCATTGTACTAAATCAAGAACCATAGTCAATTGAATTGAGTTGGATAACATTGAAATCATTGCACTTTAATTAATCAAGAGCCGTAGTCTATTGAATTGAATCCAACAACACTGTGATCAATGCATTGTACTCAATCAAGAGCCATAATCAATTGAATCAAATCGAATAACATTGAAATCAATGCATTATACTCAATCAAGAGCCATAATCAATTGAATTGAATCAAGCAACACTGCAATCAATGCACTATACTTAATCAAGAACCATAGTCAATTGAATTGAATGGGAGAACACTGAAATCAATGCACTGTACTCAATCAAGAACCATAGTCAATTGAATTGAATTGGATAACACTGAAATCAATGCAATGTACTCAATCAAGAGCCATAATCAATTGAATTGAATCGAATAACACTAGAATCAATGCATTGTACTCATTCAAGAGCAATAGTCAACTGAATTGAATCATATAACATTGAAATCAATTCACTGTACTAAATCAAGAGCCATAATCAATTGAAATGAATTAGATAACACTAAAATCAATGCATTGTACTCAATCAAGAATCATAGTCAATTGAATTAAATCAATAATACTGAAATCAATGCACTAATCAAGAGCCATAATATTATTGTGGACCAATGTTATTAACTGTAATATTGCCGACTAATAAATTAATATTATTGAACCTATAACCTTAATATTATTAACCCTCTTAGTACCAGCTAACTCACTCCTATTACAATCGATAACTAAATATATTATTAACTAATTCCTAACTCACTCCTATTAAATCCATAACTAAATACATGCTTAACTCACTCCTACTACAATCCATAACTAAATAATTTTATTTCATTCTTAACTCACTCCTATAAACATCCATAATTTTAGTAAATTTTGTTGTACTTAGGTTCCCTTTGTACTGTGAGATCAGGGAACGATATCACTACCTCTAAAGGGACTCAGGGGTATCCCTCTCTACCTTTTTTTGACAGATATGCCTTTCCCTCTTCATTTGGGAAGTATTCAACCACATGTCCCATCTCCTACATTCCCCACCCCTCCTTGGGGGGACCAAGACGATCACCTCCTATTTTAGTGTTGACCCATCGGATTGGAGCAACAAACAACGATCAGAGTTCTAGAGTACCTCCGATAGTAGAGTGGTGAGACTTCGGGTCTCCCCTTAGCCTCCCCCTTTGGGATATTGATTGATATTTTTGAGATCGGTTTGGAGTTTCCGATGTATACACCAACCCACTCATTACTAGAGCGGCAGAGAGATCCAGACTAGACGGACCCAGAGCAAGACACTCTCGACTTCTGATCCAGGTAGATATCGATGGCAGCACACCTCTTCCTACTGGCTCAAAATAGGCTTCTGGCAATTTTGGCAAATTACTATTTTTAGCAGTTTTTCGGGTCCTAAACTTCCGGAGCCGTTTTGAGGCCCTAAACGACCTTTTTTGGTGATTTGGGGGGCCAAATCGTCTAAAATTCACCTGGCCCCAATCAAAAGTTGTAAATATTAGATATACCTTTCCAACGGGCTACCAAGCGCCCCAAACGTAGATCGTATGCAAACGTTATGACCCCAGGAAGTTGACTGTTCAACTAACCACCTTGGGGCCGCAGACTTTATGACGGTTCATCTTCTAGGGTTAGGTTTTTGGATGTTTGGGATTCTCTCCCTCATGCTTATGATAAATAGGCCCTTTCGGCCTCTCTTTGTATTCATCTTGGCACGAATGAGCATAGCGGCCACATCTTTTCTCAGAGATAGCTACCACCATTCCAACTATTGTATTTTACAGTCTGTTCTATTTCTGCTATTTAATAGAATGTGTGTTTATTATATCACTATGTTCTTTGCAATATATCTATGTATATGATTCTGTATATGCTATATTTTGTTTCGTTCCCACATAAATCTGGATCACCTTCCATCTTTATTCTAAGTGTCGGCAGGGTCACCAACGATCTATCTAGAGTTTCTTTCCTTCGACCTTGAATGTTATGAGTATCCCTTGCTCCTACATCCCCCCCTAGATCATACAGTTGGACATCCTGATGGCTCTAGAGAGCCCCGACGGTGACAGAGAGCAGGCATGTAGTTTCCCCCCCTCACCCTCGACCATCAAGCCTAGGAGATCCTGACATCATTGGATCCATCTTCATCTCTCCCCTGCGTTCTTCCTCTCTTCACAAGTTTTTGTCTTGTTTGAGTTGTACAGCCTTGGATGAACTCACTTTAAATCTTGCATCCTATACATTTTGATAAGGTTTTATACAGGTTTATGAGGTTGTACTATTGCCTATATATTTCTTTATTTTACTTTATTTTATCTTAGTTTCAACACTTTTTAGGAGGTGTGCTTGCGGTCCCACATTGTACTCATACTGGATGTATCATCTAGTCCCATTGACCTAATTTTGTGGTCATTCGTTGGACATTAATAAAATTATCTTATCTTATCTAAGCTCTGGGAAGTGCTATACATAAAAGTTCATTGTTTTTAATCTCAAACCTCTAGGTGAGACAACCCAAGTAACTTGAATATACTTTCTATTAAATGTCCTCAAGTAGGTTAGACAAATAATGGTAGTTTATGCATTCCAAGATTACAGATAGGGTTTTGGCATTGATATATCATTTTATTCATGGAGGTTTTGACACTAGAACTCTATTTAAGCAAGGATCCCCCATTTGCAGTGGTGGTTGACGGTTAAAGAAACTCTATTACACCCATTTTGTGCTATTGAAGATATTTTTGGCACTGATACTATTGGATTCTTTTTGCTGGAAAATAGTTTATGGTTTGCATTGTTGGAGATCAACTTATTGTCTGACTTCTAAATTTGTAACACCATTGAATTTGAAATTTAAATTGCAGACAAAGGCATCCTTCTTGAGTGGGTTCCTCCATTCTTGGAATGCCAAGTATCTTCATTAAGGATAGTCCCATAGGGCATCCTCCATTAATGCTAACAAAATCCATCAAAAGTAGATCTCATGGGTTAATAGTGGTAAAGCGTTATTGAACTCTTTAAATAATAAATCCCTCAAGCTTTGGAATATGACTTGGTTGTTAGGTGCTTTCCCTAAGGCTAGGGCTCTCCTTAAGATATCTTGAAATAAGAACGTTTTCTACCTAAGAAAGAGTGCACCCCTGAAATCAAGGAGTCAATCCACCAATTCCTCAAATAGGGGATGCACAACAAAAATCTCAAAACATGTGCATTGGAGAGTTCTTAAGATGGAATTTGGCCCCTTAGTATTTGTGCCACTCATTCCTTGGATTCATTCTTCGATGAAGTGGTGGCCTTCTCCATAATAAAATATGGTATAGAAATCTCCTCAATAAATAGGTTCTACTCAAGCTAGGCTAACTCACTCCCCTATAAAGTGCTTTGACCATGTTACAAGTGTTTTTTTTATACCATTTACCAATTTTTTGTGTCACCATACTTGCTTAGGTCGATGATGGAGTTCTGGAGTAGCTTCCTTTATATCTGATTTAAGCATTCCAAATGTGAAGGTTTTTTTATTTTTCAGTTGAACGTATACACACTGTGTTAATACTCAAGGTGCTAGGTTAGAGTCCATCCTGAAGTAAGCATCAACGAGACTGTAAATCTGAGAAGTGTTAAGGTGTAGCTTTGCTTTACATATCAGATTTCAAAATCTGATTCTCAATTTCAAGAGACTTCCTTGATTCCTGATTGTTGCCCTCTTGTTTTCCTTTTGCTTTCATTCTAGCAGTTTTCTTGTTTGCATAGTGTCAAAGGTCAGAGGAATAAATGATAGTCTTACCCCTTTTTGCTGTCCTATATCCTTTGGAGAAACATCATTCTTCTGAGGATATTACCCTTAGATTTGTCACACACTTTCTTAGGTCGATGCTGGAGGTCTGGAGCAGCTTCCTTTCTATCTGATCTAACCATTCCAGATTAGAAGGTTTTTTATTTTTCAACTGAACACATACACACTGTGTTAATACTCAAGGTGCTAGGTTAGAGTCCATCCTAAAGCAAGCATCAATGGGACTATAAATATGAGAAGTGTTAAGGAATAACTCTGTTTTATCATGTCAGATTTCAAAATCTGATTTCTCTATTTCAAGAGATTGCGTTGATGCCTGACTGTTTCCCTCTTGTTTTCCTTTTGTTTTCACTCTATCAGGTTTCTTGTTTGCATAGTGTCAAAGTTCAGAGGAATAAATGATAGTCTTGCCCCTTTTGTTGTCCTATAACCTTTGGAGAAGCATCATTCTTCTGAGGATATTACCCTCAGATTTGGCACACAGTGGACCAAAGAAAATTCATCCTATCTATATACCAAAAAAACATACAAATTCTGGAGCATATAGTAACCAAGCTAGACTCATAGAAAACATTCAGACTGACCAAATTTAGTGTTTAATTTCTGCCAAAATCCCCCACTAATATGGAAACGAGACTTTTTCTATTTGTATGCCATAACAACACACAAATCCTGGAGCATATAGTAGCCAAGCTATACCCATAGAGAACATTCAGACTCACCAAATTTAGTGCTTATGTTCTGCCAAGCTCCCCCACTAATCTAGAAACTAGATTTCTTACTTAAGAATAAGTTGGGCGATTAATCATCATAAAGTGCTCCCAATAATAGTTGCATCGAGCTTAAGAAATTTGGAAAAATGTGGCACTGGTGTTAATTGAAGTATGACAAATGGAACCAGCAAGATGGGTGTTGTTCCCAACAAAAGTTTTAGTTTAACTTGGGTTTTAAGGGTTTTCATGTGATGCCCAAGTGGTGGAGCATCCCTCTTCTAATGGCACTTTGCACCTTGTCTTAATGTACTCATTAGACCTCTTTAATTGTGGGCACTTCTCCAAAGATGAATGTTTGTTTGTTCTTTCAAGGGTTAGTTTCCACTCAGGAAAACAATGTTGAAAGCATAAAGGTACCACATCATTAGCCTCATGTTTCTTTGCATCTTCCATGTTGGCCATGATTTCCCTTGATAAACCTCATCAGTATGCCCAGAAAGCACAAGAAGCTGTCCTCCAAGTGAAACATTGGACTCTACAACTACTTGTTTAATGCTTGAAAATGTTGATCTATAAGTTGGAATTATAGAGAAAAGGACAAGACAGAACTGATACATAATAGAAAACACCACCAAAATCACCATTTTCTTTAGCTATCATTGGCTATTCTGATGGCCAAAAAGCGTTTAAATCATGTCCATAAATTTCTGCTAATGAAGATAATCCAATCTGTCATTAATTTTTCCCTAGATCTTTGAGTTTTAAGAGTACAAACCTACTGTAACAGTGTTGAGGTAGATATGTGAATGGTGATAGGTCTGAAGGTACCACTGAAAAAAATCCATCCAGGCTTGAACCTTCAAACTTTGAATGTGTTCCCCCCAAGTTGCACTTTGATGGACTTGTAGTTGATTCGCCAAAGATTTAGCAAGTTACTTGTTCATTATCAGAGTTCAGAAGTCCCAGTCCCCATGGGGAATTGTAATAAATGGCGTAGCATGATGACCTTTTGTAAAGCACTTGGCACTTGGTCATCAATCCAATTACTCTAGTGTGTTTTTTCTTTGTTAATTATATATTGCTTTTCAATGACTTATAATTTTCAATTTTTTCACTCAATCCTCCAAAGCTAGAGTAATTGTCTTGGTGGTTAGGCTTTAGGAGGTTATTAAATCCTAGTGTCAATGTATATTACCATGCTAGTCATTATTTTTGAGTCCTGTGAACATGTGCTGAGTCCCCCCTAGGGATTTTTAAATTTTTTCGTTATTAAAAAATTTCCCGCAAAAAAGAGATATTTTAATTGTAAAAATTCACTAAGTTATAAAAGTGGTATTGTGAGGCGTAATTTATCATGGAGTTGCTCGTTTCTAACTCAAAGCACCCACTTTACCTATGTACCTATTATAACACAACTAGTAGTTTCCCCAGTAGATTATCCTATTCAGGATGGTAGAGGGGACAAGCAACCAAAGAGGTGACAGAAGACAACTTTAATTCCCAAGATGGATTGGTTGTCATGCCAATCAAGGAACTCTTCGCTCTTTACTATCGAAGCCACAAATAGCAAAGGGGGAGACCTTGATCTACTCCCGATAGGAGAGATCCAACCCAATCACTAGATCAAGTAATGGAAATAGGGTACATAAGGTGAGGGGTGAAGAAGACTAGATTTAAGGAAAAAAGGTCACTGTGGAGGCTTAGGAAAGATAAGATTAGACTTTGAGTGTTTAAACACAATGACTTGGAGATTAAGAGTGAATCCAGGATTTTAGTGCTAGGGAAAATGATCAAATCCAACGTCCTTGGGAAACGTGAACCTTAAAATAGGGAGAATGATCCCAAGCAGTAGATTTGAAGAGTTAGGGCTTTCTAGCACAACTTGCAAGTAGATCTGACATTATTGAAGCACACAAGCTCAACAGACAAGGGTTTAACAACCCATAGCACACAAGATCAACAAACAAGGGTTTAACAACCTAAAAGACAAGAAAACCAAGGGGGTTGCAAGGGTTAAAGATCAGTTCCTAGGGAAAAGGGGCAGATGGAGTCCTCAGAGCATGACGACCTTGAGATCCCAGCTGCGGATAGGCCTTAAGGTAAAAACCTAGAAATGGTTTGCTAGTAAACCAAATAATCAAACCTAGAGAATTCTCTGAATAATTTGCAGTTAGGGTTTAAGCGTAGATGACATATGGGTAAGTTAAAAGAATAAAATACGTACCTTGCAAGCTTACATGGATGATGTTATGCCAAGGAATACTCCCGCCAAGATCAAGTGAAGATTGGTTGTGTTCTCTTGCCCCCACGAATTTTCCCAAATCCACTAACGTGCCCCTCTCTTCTTTCAAAACCAAAGAGATAAAATCAGTTAGCAAGCACCAATGAAGGTAAATGAAAATGAAGAAAATAATCACAAAGAATAAGTAGTACGGAGAGAGAATTACTCCCTGAATCAAAGTGATCAGAAAGAGAGAGATAAGGTAAGTCTTCTCACCCAGTGTGTCCCTCCTCCAAGTCGTCCTCTTTGTTGGATTTTGTGCATCTTCGGAAGATATTATTTATTGTACTTTATTGTACTTGATTGTACCTCCTAAGGGAGATGAACTTGATGTAATTTGTTAATGTAAAATCTGAAAAAATCAATGTAAAACTTGGGATGAAAAGTAAGCAAAAGAAAAGATTGAAATTCGTTATCAATTACTCCCCAAGTAAAGTCGGCCCAGCCTCCTAGAGAAGTTGACCCAGTTAAGGTAAAAGGTCAATTTGACACTTGTATAAATAGAGGTAAAGTTGACCTCATTTAGACACTCACTCATCCACTCAAGTTTGCATCACTTGGGAGAGAGAAGTTCACATCTGTTGTAGAAGAAGACTGTTTTGGGGTTTCTACTTTTTGGAAAGCATTTCCGTCTTTTCTCTTTTATGATTGTACTTTGATCTTGGAATTATCATCTCTATACGAAGGTTGCTAGGTTTTCTCCCGTTTGGGTTTCCCAGGATAAACTTCGTTGTTATTGTTTTGTGTTTTTTCTTTATTCTAGTGATCCTATATATGCAATTGAATTATTATGCTATGAATGTATGAAAACTAACATGGTATTAGAGTAGTTCTAGAAGAAGCCATCGCAAGAACTAGGGTTTCATCTTCTGAATTCTTCACCCAAAATTTTGGAGAAAAAGAGCTTTGGGAATTTCACTTTTAGGGAGGCACATCATTTGGTGAAGACATAATTCAATTTCAAAAATTTTCATTTTTTGACCTAATTCTACAGCTGCAGCAAAAATTAGGGTTTCCGTTTTGAACCACTTTTCTCCATAGATTTGGATCAGCCCTACCATCTTTCAACTCGCCTTGCTAAGGCACATCTGCATGTGGAATCAGTTTTTCAAATTTCCAACTTTCATTTTTGATCTAGCTCCTGCTAGGGTTTCTGGACGAGATCTGCAAACAAGATGATTGGAATGAAGGTTAAAGATCGCTTGGAAGGAGCTTCCAACTTTATCTCTTGGAAGTCTAGGGTTCTTCTACTTCTAGAAGCAAATGACTTTTTACAATATGTAAATGATAAGGTCCCTGAACCAGAAGCCGACGAAGATAAATACCGATGGAGGAAGAATGAAGCCAAAGCAAGAAGGATTCTAGTGGACCTAGTAAGAGATCACTTGGTTCCTCAAATCTCAAGAAAGAAGAATGCTAGGAAAATGTTCAAGACCATAATGAAGTTGTTTGAACACACTAGCATCAATGTATCCACCACATTGAGGAACCATCTTTCAAATATGAAGATATCCAAGTGAGAATCCATTGCCTCATATTTTATGAGGATTACAGAACTAAGGGACAAGCTTAGCACTAGTGGAGATCCCATCAATGATAAGGAGCTTGTCATCACCACTCTGAATGGTGTTCTACCATCTTGGGAGTCCCTTATCCAAAGCATAAGTGGTAGATCCAAACTACCAAAATTTGATAAGCTATGGGAAGATTGCACTCAGGAGGAGACAAGGATTGTAGCATGACAAACACTCTATGGCACTCAGCCTGAGGAGAACCAAGCATTTGTATCCCATGCCAAGAAAGGTAATGGAAAAGCAAAGAAGTTCCACAAACACAAGCACCAAGATAGGAGATCGACTCCTCAACAAGATCAAAATAATAAGAGGGACATATCTCAAGTTCAATGTTATAGGTGTAGAAAATATGAACATTACACTAGTAGCTACCGAAGTTCAAGCAAAAGGAAGCATGAAGCATCCATTGTTGATGTATAAGAAGATCACCATCACAAGAATCAAAAGAATGAAGATCACACCGAATTTCTATTCATATCAGATTTATCAAGTACTATTCCCACCACTAGTGACATTTGGCTCATAGATAGTGGTGCATCTAGACACATGATAGGTTATAAAGAGAATCTTTCAGAATTAGTTGAGAAAGATTCACATCTCCGTGTTGTACTTGGAGATTATGCAAACTACATTGTGAAGGGATCTGGAACCACTTGCCTTCAACTAGAATCAAATGACACATTGTGCCCAAGTGATGTGCTCTATGTACCTGGAATGAAAAGAAACCTTGTCTCCATCTCAACCTTTGAGGACAAGGGATATAAAGTAGCTTTCTCAGAAGGAAAAGTCCTTGCTTGGCACAAGAAATCAAGCATGAACACAATCAAAGTTATTGGTATAAGAGAGGAGAGCTTGTATCAACTGAACACTCCACTAGTCCAAGCCCTAGTACACGATGCTGCAAGTATGGGCGAATTATGGCTCAAAAGACTAGCTCATTTGAACTATCGATCTCTCCCAGCATTGAAGAATATAGTGACAGGTTTACCAGGGCTCGAGGTAGACCATGATGGGACATGTAGAGGATGTGCACTTGGCAGGAATGCGAAGAGATCTTTTCCAGATAGTGAGAGTAGATCCAAAGGGACTTTGGATCTAGTACACTGACTTGTGCGGACCCATGACAGTTGCTTCATTGGGTGGATATCATTACTATATAGCATCCATTGATGACTATTCATGGAAGACTTGGATATACTTTCTCAAGTCTAAGGAATATGAAGAATTACTCTGGAAGTTCAAAGAATTTAAAGGAAAAGTCAAAAATCTGTCTAGGAAGAGGATCAAGATTTTGAGATCTGATAATCGTGGAGAATACACCTCTACAAAATTTAGTGATTTCTACAAGGAAGTAAGAATTAAGAGGGATCTCATAGTTCCCTACAACCCTCAACAAAATGGGGTTGTGGAAAGAAAGAATAGAACAACTGTGGAGGCATTCAAAGCTATGATACTTGACCAGAGTCTTTAAATGTTCTTGTGGGTAGACGCATCCAGAACAACAATATATGTACAAAATAGATGTCCACATAAGATATTGAAGAATATGACTCTGAAAGAAGCTTTCACAGGAGTGAAACCAGAAGTGGGCCATCTTCGTATATTTGGCTGTCCAGTCTATATACATGTTCCCAAGAAGAAAATATCATAGCTAGAACCTTCAAGAAAGAAGGGAACCTTTGTGGGATATAGTGAGTCTTAGAAGGATTATAGAATCTACATCCTAGGACCAGACAGATTGAAGTCAGTAGGGATGTGACCTTTGAAGAAGCGATGGCTGTTAGGAAATGCAGTGGATCAAACATGGAGATTAGTGATGAAGAAATGCTAGAACCAAAGGAGATGAGATCATCTCCCCTTCCCGTTCCGAGGGAGTTAGCAGCAAATGATGAACCTATCGATCCCATTGATCTAGTTGATGTTCCCAGAGATGTTGCAGGTCATAAAAGACCTAGATGGGAACAACAAACATTACAGAATGAAAGAGGTATGAAGCTCCACATAGTGCCTCCAAAGAAAGCAAAAGATCTTAGAGGTTCTCTAGTTATGTGGCACTGATGAGCAACATTATTGATCTGCCGAAATGCAATAGTTGGTGGATACTTTTTTCATGGTGTCTCTGGAGGGTAGAAGAAGAGGACTTGTATTGCCTATAAAATACTAGTGGATCCATCCTTTCTATTGTTAAATGAACCAAATTCATGCCTTGATTCATCCACTTCGCTCAAGCTACTGCATGTTCTCTACAACATTGCAAAGCTACACTAGTAACTCTCTAATATTGCTTATTGTTTTATTTGCTTGCAAACAAAACAGTTGAAGGTCTTATGGGTCTCCGAGGATCAGATGTGAGTATGATGTGTGAAGTAAATTATATGTAGAGTGGCACTATTATAATTATAAGGGTATGATGTGTGATGTAAATTATATGCAGAGTGGCACTATTATAATTACAACAATACATCAGCCAAGTAGTAGGGTCTTTCATATGTTTGACAGACTCTTGGTAATATCAGAAGGATGGCCTATATTTTCAGGTGAAGCAAGATATGCCATGGCTTATTTTGATAACATTGGATTTGTTCCAAATATCCCAATGAATCCTGCATATTTTCTACTAGATTTGGAAACTGGAGGTATGTATATGATTTTCACATCAATAGAGCTGAGTAGAACAATGGAAAATGAAAATACAAAAGAAATTGAAAAGGTAGTTGTTGAGGTAAGCTAGATTAGGTGTTTTCATCTAGTTAGTTAAATATTTGTAGTCCTTACAGTAAATCCTATTTTGTTAATTTTTAGCATTTTTTTTCAATAAGTGAATGTCCTGTGGAATTAACACCATTTTACACATTGAATTCAGTGTATACAGGAAATGTACAAAGTTAAATTGGAGCCTCAAGAGAGAAAAATTATTGAAGGACATAAAGTTGAAAGTAAACTGCAGGAAAGAATAAATCTAAAGAATGAATGGTGTACATCATGGAATGCACAATTCTCAACATGTATCGCTTAAGTGGATACTATATAAGCAGCACATTGTGTGATAGCGTAGAGCAATTTTTTTATGCAACTATTTTCTATTGCATAGTATATTTTATGGCCAATTTTCAAAGGAATTTATCTGTATTTTTCCTCTACTTGCTTGAAGTATATTTAGTAATCATCACAAATCATGTAAGTTGTGATTCTGTATCCTATCATTTGAGTTCTATAAATTCCTATTAGAATTTTATTTTCTTTATTAATCATGGAACTTTTAGAACCTTGGTGTTTTCCTAGTTATCTTATCTCTATAATAAATGCACTGACCTTGCTTTGAAAAACTTGTTATTAACATGAGAAGGGAGTTGGAGAGTTGATGGGTGATGCAGTTCCTGATATTAAATGGATGGGGTTAGTGGCATCTATTGTTTTGTTTGAACCATTCAAGTATGTTTCAACCATAAATTTATTTTCCTTTTGTTTAATTTGGCACAAGTTCTTCCTTGAATCCATGTTTAAATTATTTGTGTTGTTTCAACCTTATTAACCAACTATGCCATGTTTTTGTAATTAACAACAGTACGCACCTGTCTTCATAACATGGTTGAAATATGTGTCATTTTTCTTCTATGGATTTCACTTCGTGGTGAAAATGCATTAATCTCCACATCATATCTATGATTGCACGGGACTAGGTGGCTGTGAAAGCCTTCAGATCTCGCCCAATATTGAGACCAAGGGTTTGTATGGTGGTATGCAGGAGGTTTGGATATTAATACCAATGGATTTTGTATACCGCATTATGGCCTACTTCTAATTGAATAAGATCAAGCTCATATGAAAATATTCATTTATACTACGGATCTGGTCAAAGTTTTATATTCAATTGTATACATGGAAATCTTGATTGGAGTTTTGTACCTAACTAAATAAATTATATTGCTCACGTTGACAGAATTAGCATATTTAGGAAATAAATAGTTTGGCTCCAAAGGAGGGGAATCTATGTGTCAGCCCATTCGGCCTGATGCATTAGTATTTGATGTACACTTTTATTATGGACTAATATTGAAATATAAGATATATCTTTCCATATATATAATACTTATGATCCTTATTGTTTTTTAATTTATTTATAGACAAATACAATCTAGTTTGTCAAGGGACTAATAAGCCTCAATACTGAGCATACTTCTAGAAAGTACGATTATCTCATTGTTGACAAAACTAGAGATGCTTCTAGCAAGTATAATGATCTCAATGTTGACAAAAATAGGCTTGGAAGTTGGTATAGATTTATTTTGGTAGTGAATTAAATCCTATTTAAGTGTTATGATTTTCTAAACATTATTTTAGTATTAAAAATTTTGGTTAAAATTTGTTGAACTGTGGTCGAGTGGTATCTTGGAATGATGGCGATGACAATTACAATATGGCTAAATACAAGTTATAACTTATAATTGATACACAAAAAGTCTGACAGTATGACGTTAATAAATATTGCATATACACCATTCCTTTTATCTCAAGCATCCTTGTTACTGATCTCTAAACCATAGTAGCATAATTCGAGTACGAATACGGATACAAATATGATTCGATACGGAAACAATACGTAACGAAAAAATCTAGTACAAATAAAATATGGAAGTAGACTGCTTATATATAATATTTTTTAATCGAGTATTAAAAAATATACGATAAATGTACATAGGAATTTATATAATAAAATCAAATATATTTAAAAAACAAAAAAATATAATTTCAACAACCTGCCATATGGCAAGTGTGAGTGACGGCAACTAGTTATTAATAAATATTTTAATAAGAAAGTATACATTGAATGGTAATTATGTTTTAAAGTGTTTAAGTTTGTTTCTTTTTAAATTGGTTTTCAAACTTTAATTTTCCATTAGTAAGAATATGTATTCGTATTAGACTTACACCGAATATTCTGCGAATTCGAATTTGTTCTGAATTTCCGTACATGAAATGCCAATACGGACGAATTATGATACTATGCTCTAAACATGTCTATGAACTAAGTAAGCTTATTGAAACATTATAATTGGTCTATAAGGTTTATGCATCCTGGAAAGGTTGGCAAGACAGATGAAAGTTTGTGGGTTAACTTTTAATCAAGTACTTTAGATAGGAGATTGTCTCTGAAAATTGCATGGACATCTTTGAGCCAGTGAAGTTATCTTTTGATTTATTGCTTGTAGATTAAGAAATTGTTGCGTTAGTCTTTCATATCCATTGGCATATATTTTTGTTGTTTTCATTGTTTGCTGGGAGGGCCTATAGTTAAGAATTCTACACAGCCATCTATTGCTGGTTTAGACAATAGAGGATACACTATATTCAGTATTTGTCCATGGCATATCAGAGATATATTAAATTGTGATGTACTTATCAAGGTTAATGAATTTGTAGATTTACTCTTCTGAATAATTTTAATTGAGGAATTACAAACTTCAGAGATTATTATATCAATTTTACTTAATATTGTAAAGATAATGTTCATCATATGGTATTTTCGGTGTAGGTAGATTCTCAATGCCCATCTTTTGAATTCAGTTTATGCACAGTACATAAATTCACAGTGCATTATTTATGCTTCTATTCTCCTTTACATTTTAGAAAAAAGAAACATTTATTGTTTATTGTTTATGAATCCAAACAAAAAGTTGTTTATCTTTTGTACTTCTATAGTTATATGGACCAATGAGAATGAATTAAATGCACAATAAACTGCTTGAAACTTGGACCAACGAGAATGAATCAGATGCAAAATAAACTGCTTGAAACTTGGGGCCTTGTAATTTTAAAAGGAAATGAGGTTCTTTGGATTGGTCAATGAATAAGTCATAAATTCATACTTACTCTTGGAACTATCAAATAAGTCAAAAATTCATACTTACTCTTACTCACTTGGAACTATGTTAAATTTAGATTATTACTTGACTTATTCGAAATAAAATGAAAATGTCAAAGCCATTTTGAATGAAGGATATATCATGCATTTTCTTCTCTTTAGAGATCGTGGTTTTCACATCTCTTTGGCCTATTATGATTTTCCTTTTTCTTTTGTTCTTGTTGTGGATGCTTGAATTTTTTGTCTGAAATAGATTATTGATTCCCTTACCTTGACATGGTTGTTAAGAGGAGGGAATCATAATATTGGATGGGGTTAGGTTCCAGTTTATTTTAGTGTTTTCCATATACTGAATTCACTCTTTAAAATTGATATATATTATATTTGATCTAGTGGTTAAATTAGAACTTACAGAAATATAAAGCAACATACATGGCATAATTGATATCTTGTGTAGCACGTCTATACAGACTTACACTGAGTGGCATCAGATGGGTTTGAAAGCCTGAAATGTCTAGAAAAATACCTCTTTTGGAGAGGAAGAAGATAATTAGTTCATAAAATGCATCTGTGTCTGTTAAGGTCTCTGAGAATTAAGTGATTATATATATATATATACATGGTTTTGTAAAATTTATTAAAATGAATCAAAATAAAAAACAAAATTTTATGGTCAAAGTTTTTATCAATCTAGTGGAAATGTAACTTTTGTCAAAATGTCTATTAAATTTAGGAAAAAATAAATTTTATCTGCTTATTAACTCATTCCTCACTCTTGATCTCTAACATGATGCCTAATGTTTCTCTGGGTCTCGACAAAGCTTAATTTATTTATCGATGGACTCACTTCATAGACTTTCTCATCCGAAATGTCTATGATGTCTTTTTCCTGCTATGTTTATTAGCCATCTTCCTTTTCCCTCCGGAATTCGGTCCATTTATGGTTCCAACCATCCATAGTTGTGTAACCTTATTCCTAATATATTGACTTGACTGAATGCTACTTTGTTATGTGCATGATGCTTAATGTTCCTCTAGAATGGACTATATGCTACTTCTACATTGGCTTGACCTAATTTATAAGAGGAGTTATTTCATCCTGTGAATCTCGTCCCAAGTATCGTCTACATGGATACACTATTTGCCAATAGAGCATTGTGTTTTTGTCATATTGGGTTAGTTTATATCCATATCGTAAACCATTATTGCCTCGTAGTCATCTTCCCTATTTTTCTCATTTCCAAAACAAGATAACGGATCTTTCAATCTTGAAATGGTTATGCCATTATCGATTCTTTTGGATAAAGTGTTGTTTTACTCCCAATCAATGCTATTAATTTTCTATTCTAGGTCTACTTAACAAAATCATATGAAGCTATGCCCATCTGCTTAAATGGTATGCAGAATTGAACTGATTGTTCACTGCAAAGTCTTAACCAAGTCAGGTTTGCTTTTGGATAAATGAATTTTATTATTCTTCTAACTAGAGGAGTTAATCAATATGCCTCATGTGCAATATCTTTATCATTATGAGGTTGCAAGAGTATCATTCTCTAGTTTTTGTGAATTGGAAATATGTTTCCCAATTGTAGAAGATTTCTTCGTAATACACTAAATGTGTTGAATTACATATTTGATAGGCAATTGATTTATGCTATTTTTTATTTAGTTATTTACCTTGTAGGTTCTCAAAAGAGAATGGAATATAATCATTGGCCCTGAAAGACATCAGTGACGCCATTCAAGAAGGGTTTTCTCTCTTTGATGCATGCTCTCATTTTGTCCAATAACATTGATTTTACTTACAAGAGAGAAGGGGTTTGTAAGGCTAGTTTCATCTGGAGGTTGTTAGTCAAGGGTACTAATAAAGTTCACGGGCATAAGTTTTAGACCCATGGTTATTTTATGTCTTTCCAAATTTTACTAATCTTTATTTGTTCATAGAATTTCTTGTAGGGATTTACATTTAAATTTAAAAACTAAGTAAACGATTTCATTCTATTTCAACTTACTTCAATGTTTAACTTAGCCCATATAAGGACAATAGGTAAGAAAACCCAACATGTTTTAATTTAGGTATATCCTGTCCATACAATTGGACTCTGTCGTCTTTGACATATCATTTACTTACATAAATTGAACATTATGCACATTTTCAAATACTATTGCAGGATTCACTTTTGAGATTCAAAGCTTGATCTCTATTTTTAGGCCACAAGTGGTGTGTCAATAAATTTGAAGTCATCTTCTCCACATATAATGGAAAATGATATTTGTATCAATTTTTGGGAATTTTTTTACATAGAATTGAGCTCTGTTGTCGTTGACATACTATTTACTTACATAAATTGTCTTTGAGCTTCATCCCAAATAAAACTTCAAATTTTTTTTCCAAGATTGTTTTTTTCCCTAGGCATATTCACATGAGCTATGAAGTCATCAAACAAGTACTTACAAGTTGAAAGTTGCCACAACCAGTTTTGATTCAAACCACATTTAGTTCTAATAATTGATATTCAAGTACTTAAACATTGCTTCAAACTATGCTTAGTACAACCATAATTAGTCCCTAATAATTTGCATTCATCCACAATTTTTCCATTTACATTTCTTAACTAAAGGTTTCTATAATAATTGATTCCTAAATTTGCAATTTACATTTTTTAACTAAAGGTTTCTAAGAACTACCAATAGAAATGTTGATCCATAGACGTAGAGTAATAAATGCATCTTATCATGACTAGGATGCATTTACTACATATATGTGGATAACATTTGGTGTTGGTTGAACATGAGGGGTAGGGTATGGTTTCTAATTTTAAGTTTCGACAAATCATTAGACAATGCAACCCTTGGGTTTTTGAAGCAAAAGTGATTAAGAGCTCACAGAACTTGCATATAGAGATGAATTCTCAAAACATGGAAGGAGCATAGGCACTAGTCTCATCTTAGGAACAACATGAGTGATAATTCAATGTCCATTTTTATCAAGACCATCACTAATATAAACCATCTAGTGAAGCAATTTGGAACTCATAATTTTAATGTTTCTCAAAATTAAGAGAACACTATACATGAATAACCACCAATGCATGAGAAGCCATTGCAAAATAGTGTAAGATCCAAGTATCTCCTTAAATAATTCATTCATGATTTTGTGATACCTGATGTTAAAGGTTTCGTTCCACTCATTAATACTAGTGTTCACCTCTTAACATATCCATTATATGTTTTAGAAAGACCAATGACAATAATATGATTTATTTCAAATATGTTTCGAAGTTCCTAAAGCAAGCTTCAAAATCACCTTTAGTACTTAAGTTCACATACTGCTTGGATAATATTTTTATTGAGGTTGTACATTGTATAAGTGTATTTTTCCTTTTCAACCAACTATAGACATAAGCCATCATTAAAATTGTTTAGGGATTCATTTTGTTAGGACATTATTAGTTTGATGTGTAGAGATTTCTTATGATGTTGAAAAAAGAGTATAGTGTGAAAAATTGATTTCAACTTGTAGTCAAAGGGGCTTCATCTTGTAGTCAAAGGTTAGTTTCATGTAAGGAAACAACTTGCTCCATTAGCATTATGCAACTAGGAAATAATACCTTGCAACAAAGCAATCTCAACATGATGCTTCAAATATAATATCCCCAAAGAAATAAATTCATCATTAGGTTCCTCTAGTACTATACTTGAGAGTTTTTGAAGAGTTATCAAAATCAACCATTGTGTTTGAAACAATAACATTGATGGGAAAAATGGAGATTCTCTAAGTAGGGCACATAAAGTGCAAGAGTCATCCCAAAGAAACAAAAATTACTACCCCACTTTTTCTCCTGCTTTGCCCACCCCCAAGAAAATTTACTTTTCAAGTATCAATGAAACACAAACTTGGAATACATAATTGAAAAACATAGTCAGATGTAATGATCATAAATATACTTAAAATAAACATAAACTAATAAATACTAATAATAATAATAATTAATGAAGTGTCACATCTTGATGAAGGGACATGACCTATCATCCATAGCGGCATTTCAATGCATATACTAGTATATTGATCCATTACTCAATTATTATATAATTGTTCTTTATGGATTTTAACATGTTATCCTTCTTATATTCAACATTCAGTAGATGAACTATGTTCATAAATTTAAATGAACTTTGTTTGTTTCATTGGTAGTAGATCCAAATTTATGATCTCGTCCCTTGTCCACAAATTTCTTTTTAGACATTGTGTAATAGTTTTCAGGGTTTCTTTGATTGTGGCTTTTGACTATGAATCGACACTTGGCCATTCGCATTTCAAAAAAATCATTGAAGAAAAAAAATCATCTGCCACAAATCCGAAGAAAACTAGAATTGGTGACAAGATCTTAGTCCAAACTGTTTTAAAAGAGATTGATCAAGAAAGGAAATTAATAATAGAACTTGTTACAATCCTTAACACAAGGATCAAGCAATTGCAAAATTGAGAAATTACTGAGTACCTCATCAAGTGGAAGAACTTTCCAACAGAAGAGGTGACATGGGAAGATGAGTTCTTCATGCAGAAACATCCAATGTTAACCAAGTGTTGAAGACAACACTTGCATGTTAAGCCCTATATATTGTGACATTAATTTTCAATTATTATATTACTATTGTCTTTATTGGTTGGCTAGGACCTTAATTATAATTTAATGGTTGGTTGGTGTACCATTTGTTTCCTATATATATATATATATATGATACCTAGTTTGAGGATCATCTCATAATTCTCATTTTTATTTTGACCTTTGCAACTACTTTTTGAACTGATTATTATCATACCCATTCTCTTCAAACACCGTGGCTAGGTGCTCCATCTCTTGCTTAATGTGATCCTTATATGAGATTCTAAGGGCCTTGGTTACTAAGGTATTAATTACACTTTCTTTTAGCTCGAGTCCTTTTCACACTTGACTCATCACCATATTTGCTTGGAAGAAGCCAAAATCATAGCTAGAGAGGATAACTTGGCAAAATGAAAGGTTAGGGAGAAAATCGAAATTAACATTAACCAAGATTGCCTTAATAGGGATGATGAAATTAAACGTAATGACTCTTGGAAACCTATCATTCACTCCCTAAAAATAAACAAGCAAGCATCTTCTTCCCAAATACTTAGTAACATAGTCCCTAAAAGTCTTTAACCCTTAGGATATTGACTATAAAATATAAAATATAGTAATTAATATTTAGGACTTAATTAAATTTTTTACAACTGAACAATAACTTTAATTAATTTGACTCAATTCTTTGTAATATTAATTAACCTTGAAAACTCCCAAATATTTAATAGCCACATTGACTTTTAATTAATTAGTATGATTTAGTTATAATTAATTAGGATATTTAATAATTATTAAATATTCTAATTAATTATTAAGTCTAAGCATACTAATTAATTATAACATCATAAGGTGCCATTAACTCGTCCCATCCTTAATCACTAATATTATTTATCTAATTATTAAATATAATCCTTAAATAGTAAAATAAAAATAATTATAATAATAAAAATAAAATTATAATTAAGAATAAAGTTAGAATTAATAATATAAATAAAAATACTTTAAATAAAGACATTAGTTAACCCTAATCTCCCATAAACTATATCTATATATTATTTTTTCCTAAAGAACTCATAGCCTCATCATTCTTAACCTAGAGAACTACATTTCTGGTCGAGCAGTGAAGATTCTAGTATTTATGAACATTGGGCATCAATTCAGGCTTTGATTAGAGGATTATTTGATGGTAGGGATCGAAATGTTGAGAACTTCTATCTATTTCACACAACTCCTCCACCTAAAAATTTGACACTGTTCATGGCTATCCTCAAACAAGTCAAATTCTTTCTAATTATATTTCTTTTAGTGGTTATTAACTACTCAACAAAGGACGTGGAGTGAACTCTAATGATGTTTTTGGATTCAAACTTGCTAAAATAAGTAAAGAAATTAACAAATGTAGTATGCACATTTATTTGTTCTTTCAAATGAAGCAATGCAAGTCTTGAAACTACTATAATTTTCAAAATAAAAGGAAGAGACTTATTTACACTTTTAAATATAACACACATTCCTACAAGGATATCTTTCAAAATCAAACTAACATAGAAATGCATATTTTCAATATCTACTTCAAAAAATGTTTAAAAGGATAATATTTAGGCCATTTTCTTTATTTCTTTTGAAAATTAATGGAATGATAAAAAAAGAGGTCGTATGTGCTTCTATAAGTGCAATAGGCATCATTTCCCCTCTTATTTCACTAGGAAAAGTAGGAGTAATTTTTTTGTCAATTTCAATGTACTTACATTTTTTACATGATTTCATCAAACAACCATGATCTCCACTGCACGTGTTTCAATTTGATTAGGATGAGAAACTCTCTTGCCTCGGAAAAATATAACACATAAAAACATTTCAAACTTATAAAGAGTGTTTAGTCACCTATAGAGTTGGCTCGTGAGTTCTTAAGTTACATGGCATGCCCACTTGAAGTTAGTTCCACAGTGCAATATCCCATATTGAGGCACCTAACTAAATAAATGACAATGCAAAATGTATTTAATATTTTCTTAGAAAAGCATAAATGAAGATCCCACTAACCATTATTACCTCATAAATCTATGATGTTAACTACGATGTAGTATATGACAATTTGCATTGCATCTATTAATAAAATAAAACTACACCATGGATGAATAATGAGGAAGGGCCATGTGTGATAAATGACAAAAAGCTTAACTTACAAATTTCATATCTCACTCACACACATATATATTATATAATTATACTTTAATTTTAAGGTTATGGCCAAGCCACAACAAATGGGTGTATGCAACCCCTTGTTTGTGGCATGAGGGAACCCTTCCCCCATTTGAATTTTAAAATTACTGAGATGTGTATACCCTACCCCTTTGGTTGTGAAAAGAGAGAAAGTGTTTCCATTCTTCATTATTGCTCAACTTTTGTTTTCTTTTTCATCTCATTGTTACTTAAGAGGCCCCATACTTGCACTTAGTCATGGTTGTTAGATTCTACATTCTCAATTATGAAAAAAAATATTTATTTGAGTGAATTTATCCACATCAACATAAACATAATAACGAATGAGTTATTTAATTCCACACAATTTTTTTCAAAACTTTGTTCTTTTGAGAACTTATTTAGAAACCTAAATTTATGAATGACCAAAGTTTTGGATTTGCATGAAATACAACATTATGATAACTTATTTATAAACCTTAACATATAGAGAGTTGAGGTCGACTTGGTTTATGGTGGTGCATTTACTAAATGACCATAATGACTTTCAAAAATATGACTAGAAATGTGGTCACGAAAATGTGTAAAATGATGTAGTTTGTTTCTTGGCACATCAGGAAAATGTGTAAAATGAAAATGATAATGGCATATCTTGTTTGGGACGTTTGAACATTGATGCAGTCTGTTTCTTTGCTTTGTTCCTTCACCGATTAACATACATTAATTTTATCCATTATTTAAGATGGTTCATAAAGTTAGTTTTTAAAAGAACACATCCTATGTCATCCCTCTTAGCATCCAATAATTCGCATGAAACGGACTAGTGATTGCATTAGTTCCAACGTGGGAAATATGATTCATCTCTACCCATGGATTGGGAATATCTAGGAGGTGAATTTCCTAATCAAAATACACGTGTTGGAGAAGGAATGCATACGTGGAGAAAAATCGAAGCCTTGATGAGGATGATATTGTTCTATGGTTAGTCATTATTCCCATCCTTTGTGTTTTTATCATGACGAGACAGTTTAATATTCCGCTGGTTGTGTTTTATTTTTGACTTTTGTTTTTGCAATCTTAACTTTATGAAGCATTTTTTCTCTTTAGTCTCCTACCATCATAATGATGTGAAGCGACGTTTTCATTAGTTCTCTTCTAGATTTTTTGTAGTTTGCAAACCATTCTTGTGCCATGGAGGAGTTTTAGAAAATCAGGAATGCATAAATATTAAATTGTACTCTTTATAAAACATTTCTTTTGCAACTTTGAAATGCTATAGATTGGCCACTTGGAATGCATTTGCAGAGGAAAAATTAAGTTCTGATTTCCTGCTCCCAATCTCTGTTAAGGTAGCTTGTAGCCCTTCAACTCTTGTCTTGTTTGCTTTAAATCTATCTAGAAAATACAGGCCTAACCATGATGTTCGACAATTTACGAACCTGGAATGCATGGTGCGATATAAATCTGCACAGGGTTTCAAATTGAATCCCACGAGAGGCATTAGAAGGGTGGTAAAGAACTAGACATATCGGAAGAAAATTCTCAATGGAATTACAGGGTATGTCAAATCTAAAGCTAATTCTGGCATTAATGGGGCCTTCAGGCAGTGGAAAAACGACATTACTCAAAATTATTGGAGGAAGAATTGAAGGTAAGTTGACTAGTTCTTTAACATCTAACAGGGTTCCTTACAACAATGCCCTAAAGACAAGGTCAGTAGAAGTTCAAATGTTATTTATATATTAAAACTTCATAGAAAAGCTTAGATGGTAGTTTTAAACAAACATGGTCAAGAATTGAGCATAAATCCTATGTATGTTTTCTTGTCGTTCAAAGGAATGAAGTGTTTCTTTCAATTCATTTCAAATGCTTTTAGGAAGTGAGAATAAAAAACAATGTCCTTGTAAGATTACTTAGGTTGACCAATATATTTCAAGGACATAAACAGAAGTAATCAAAGATCTATTCAAGTCAACTAGAGCATAAATTTAGCAAGTGTTTAGCTATATAACTATAAATTTACTATAATCTGCTAAGGACTAGGTCATTGAAGAGTTACAATGATCTGCAGGATTAGTCCGATTGAAAACTTGGTTTGTAGGATAGGATTTGTAACACAAGAGGACATACTATACGACAAGTTAACAATTTATGAAACACTTCTTTTTGTTGCCAAGTTGAGGGTTCCTTGTAATATGAGCAAACAACAAAAGCTTGCAAAAGTAGAGACAACACTTCAAAGTCTTTGCTTGGAAAGGTATCTTCAGTTTATTAATCTGTGTAGCTACTAGACATGATAAGATTGGAATGTGAAGGAATCAAATATAACTACAAAATCAACTTTCCATACAAAAATAAAATATGTATACATTGGAAGTTCTTCACAACTAAAAACATACGTTGTAACTTCATGTTTATTCATTTCACATTCACCAGATGCTAAAATGCAATAGTTGGTGGATACCTTTTGCGTGCTGTCTCTAGAGGGGAGAAGAAGAGGACTTGTATTTCCTGCAAAATACTAGTGGATCCATCCTTTCTATTGTTAGATGAACCCACATCAGGCCTTGATTCATCCACTTCGCTCAAGCTCTTGCATGTTCTCAACAACATTGCAAAGATACCCTAGTAACTCTCTGATATTGCTTATTGTTTTATTTGCTTGCAAACAAAACAGTTGAAGGTCTTGTGGGACTCCGAGGAGAAGATGTGAGTATGATGTGTGAAGTAAATTATATGCAGGGTGGCACTACTATAATTATATGAGTATGATGTGTTATGTAAATTATATGCATAGTGGCACTATAATAATTACAACAATACATCATCCAAGTAGTAGGGTCTTTCATATAGTATCTAATAGAAAAATATAGTATGTAATAGAAAATAGTTGCATAAAGTATTTTTCCTCAACTTGCTTGAAGTATATTTAGTAATCATCACAGCTCATGTAAGCTGTGATTCTGTATCATATCGTTTGAGTTCTAAAATTCCTATTAGAATTTTATTTTCTTTATTAATCATGGAACTTTTAGAACCTTGGTGTTTTCCTAGTTATCTTATCTCTATAATAAATGCACTGACCTTGCTTTGACAAACTTGTTGTTAACATGAGAAGGGAGTTGGAAGGTTGATGGGTGTTGCAGTTCTTGATATTAAATGGACGAGGTTTGTGGCATCTATTGTTTTGCTTGTGTTCATGATCACTGGAGGATTTTACATTTAGGTCTGTTTCAACCATAAATTTATTTTCCTTTTGTTTAATTTGGCACAAGTTCTTCCTTGAATCCATGTTTATAATATTTGTGATGTTTCAAATTCAATAACCAACTATGCCATGTTTTTTTAATTAACGATAGTACATGCCTGTCTTCATAGTATGGTTGAAATATGTCTCATTTGTCTTCTATGGATTTCGCTTCGTGGTGAAAATGCATTACTCTCCACATCAGATCTATGATTGCACAGAACCAGATGGCTGTGAAAGCCTTCAGAGCTCACCCAATTTTGAGACCAAGGGCTTGTATGGTGGTATGCAGGAGGTCTGGATATTAATACCAATGGATTTTGCATACCGCATTATGGCCTACTTCTACTTGAACAAGATCAAGCTCATATGAAAACATTTACTTATACTACGGATCTGGTAAATACTTTTTTTGTAGAAGGTCAAAGGATTATATTCAATTGTATACATGGAAATCTTGATTGGAGTTTTGCACCTAAATAAATAAATTATATTACTCACATTGATAGAATTAGCATATTTAGGAAATAAATAGTTTGGCTCCAAAGGAGGGGAATTTGTGTGTCAGCCCATTTGGCCTGATGCATTACTGTTTGATGTACACTTTTATTGTGGACTAATATTGAAATATAAGATATATATTTCTATATATATAATACTTACGATCCTTATTGGTTTTTAATTTATTTCCAGACAAATACAATCTAGTTTGTCAAGGGACTAATAAGCCTCAATATTGATGTAATCTCCCAACTTTTTGACTAACTATGTTATGATATTATATTGGGCTATGGCCCCAGCATGTGTGATTTATTATTGGGCATAAGCCATAGCATGTTTTGATCTATGTTCTCATGAGTTGATATATATATGGGCCAGGTACTTTGACTATTTCATTTTATTATATACTGGGCAGGAAAGCCCGAATGGATAAACTTATGTTGTGATTCAGTTACAATTATGATATACTGAGATTTTATGTTATCTTATACTGTGCAGAGTATGATTCACATGGATGGCTATTTAGTGTGTTGAGCGTGGACTTAGAAACACATGAATGAACTATATACTGGGCCTAAGCCCCGATGTATTTAGAAGATTCTTAGTTCATACTGGGCCTAAGCCTTGATGTACGTTGAGTGTTGGGCATGAGCCTTGGCGCACTCCAAGCTTGAAAGAATTGATTACCGGATCTGAGGCCACTTAAAAATCCTAGATGTGCCTCACAACCACATTCTAGCTCTAGTGTTGAGCAGAGGCTCTGGAATTGCACTAGCGTAATGCCCATGTGAGAGTGTTGAGTTAAAAGGATATGAAGAGCACTCGGGGTTACTATATCTCAAGTGTTGAGTCCGGAGGACTCTAAATAGCACTTATGTGTTTTATCACAACTATTCGAATTGATTAAATAAATCTTATTATCATCAAATACTGTGGCAACTACCATGTTAAAACGAGGGAATCTGCATGCAAAAGGAGAGACTAGAGGTGCTTTTACCAGCTTACCAAAACCATCCAAAGAAGTGGACCCTCTCCTTAAAAAGAATTAAAAGAATCATCAGGTGAACAAATGTTTAAAGACCACAAAGCTAGATATTATTAGTAGTAGCTTTCAATAATAAATATTGTTATTTATTATATATTCTTTTATAAATGTTTACACTTTTTATTTATGCATAAGTGGGTTATCACTTACTAAATATTATTTATTAATATTTAGAAGGTATTGTAATTATTATATTAGTATTATTATGTGAAGATTTAAATATTAAAAACACTTTGATAAAACAAAGTTGAGAAGTCCTAGTTCCAAAAATAACTAGTAGTTAAGTAAACAAATACACTTTTATAATTTAAATTATTTTTTTAGAGAAACTAGTAAATTCCAACAGACCTAATTCAAGATTTTTCCTACTTAAGGAGGACAGACACCAAAGTTTGGGGGATATTTTTCTTTTGATATTATTATGTCAAGAAGGACTCTCTGTTCCAAGAAGGAAACTCTTCCCATCAATTTTCCAGATCTGAACCAGCTACACATCTAAGGCCTCTACCTCTCAGTTTGCATGTCAGAACTAGCTCGGGGGGATTCATACTGAACTAGGAACAGTTGTAGAATCATGGTTGGGAGGAACATGGTATTCCCAAAGTCATCCATTCCGAGATCAATTATCAGGTCAGCTAAGAATTGAGTAGTTTTCCATTAACCGGTTAGCTGAGTGTGCAGGCCATTGTCAACAGGAACAGACTACAAGGATCAGCAGGTCATTATCAGTAGGAACAAGCTACAAGGATCAGCAGGTATGAAATTCTTATAAGGACCTCTTTCAATTCATTTCTCTTTTTATAAATTCAATGTTAAAATAGTAATGTCCTAGATATTAGTTTGAAATTAAAGAATTGCCCAGAATCCAATGGCATTTCCTAGCAGGACTAGCTAGCTAGTCTTTGCTAGTCAATCACATTTCTTAAATTTATAAATATGTGAATCGTTAAGCGTTGTTTTAATTTAGTGAAATATATGGTATCTATTTTCTCATATCTAAACTCTGTATTAAATTTCAACAAAATCATTTAGCTACTGAGATTAGATTTCTAGCAAAAATTGTTAGTCACCTTGCTAACCATTCGAATACCTAGTTATACATTTTATAGAAAAAAAAAAACGCAAACATCACTCTGTAGGTATTTTCCATATGTTCCAATTTTATTTAAAAACAAAGACTGACATGTTGTCCATTTCCCGATCTATTTTAGTTTCCTTTTTAAAAACCATACACAGCACATTTGAAACGAAGACAGCAGACACGACAGAAATCGTTTACACTGTTCTTTTCCAATTACATACTCATACACACTTTCCAATAAAAAGAACATGCATCATATTTAGCTATCATTACCAATCACAAACCCTAGTATTCTATCAAGTCAAGAATTTAATACCATTAAGTATGCAGTACAACTAGACGGTGATTTAAGGTGCTGGGAAGTTACAAACATAGACGCCCATTGGAGACAGAGGTCGAGGATTGAATCGCATGGACTCCCTTAAATCAAAACTTATAGTGGTCTCCTCCAAGACTCACATATGAAACAAACCTCCCATCAAAACAGTGCTCCATTCATTCAAACAACCCATAAAATTGAGATTTATCTACTCAAACTCTAACTGCGTTACCAGAATAGAAGTAAAGAAAATCCCATATAATATCAGTTAACTGCACAGAAGCATCATGGTACTAGCAAACCTAGGAAGTAAGAAAAAACGAAAACAATACCCAAATTCTAGCTACGTTACAAGACAAAGATATAGAGAAGTACGTCTAAGTATGTTCTTTTTACCAAATAACACATCATATTACATAGAAGCTAAAAGAAACAAATTAACCTAGGATGGACATAGACCATGGTACTTTCATACATCTTTATAGCCACACTACAATTAAAAACCCCAATGCCAAAATGTACATCAGATTCTAAATACGCAGGGTATGTAGAAGGCCTTTGTTTTACAGTTCGTTACAGACCGCATAGTAATTCCCTTCCACTTAAAACATAAATTACAGAGTACAGGGAAACGAAATGTCGAACAACAAACAAACACAACTTCATTAAACAATGGTTTACATCATAGTCCCAGCTGTGTATTTCACTCTCCAATTACAATTTAAAACCCTTCTTTTCCCTTATCCAACCAATAGATGACCAATAGACTCCCCAAGGTGAATCAGTAAGCCAAGGGCTTACAGGAGCCTCCATTCTAAACCAGGCCAAGACGCATACATACAACACCAGAGGTGCGAGAGGTAGAGCACGAGTGGGTAAGCCAGACTTACCATTAACCTAGCCACACCTACAACACCCTGAACCATCACAGCTCCCATACCAAAGCATTTATCACCTGCCATCATGACATGTATTACCAGTTAGTTCAACTCTGTGTTTTCAAGTCAAATAAGAAAGATAAAATGTCATTTGCAACATATATTTTTCCTTACCTATGAGAAGCGTGACCTCCCTATGCCATAGTCGAGCTCAACAATTAACAAGTGTGCTAACCACGAGCAGAGCTCGGGTCAGTACCCAACACAGTCACCATACAAACGAAGTTCAGAGCCAAAAACGAGGAACAAGTGGAATACAAGAATGACTAGGAAAAGCCCCAAATCATTTTCTCCAAATCCTCGTTGATAGGTTGTCCTACATACTCATTTAAAGCACATTAAAAGGTAAACCAACCTCACTCTTGTAACGCCCCATATTTTGACGATGCGTGTTTATGAGTTAGACACCTTTCACCTTATTTGCTTATTATCTGTTGGACTCAACTAGATAGAGTGAACTATATTTTCGGCATGTTAGACATGATGATATGTTGCTACTATGTTTAGGATGTTACTATGCCCATGCTGAAACTACGATTATGATGTTATGATGTTACCATCCTCATGATGTTATTAGGTTTATGTGGTTACTATGTTGTAGTTATCATGAGATTCTTTTATTTCATAATGACAGTATATGTTTAATAATCGTCCTGGATGAAATGTGATATATATGATGTGGTAATTATGTTGTGATTGATTTAATGATTTTATGTGATGAAATAAATGATTTTGACAATATGGATCAGACGATGATAGAATGGAAATATTGTTATAAATGTATGGCTGCAAAGTACTAATCCATAGGACACCGGGGCTATGTAATAGTCGGATACCTGATATGAAGTATGGTATAGTGCCTATTTTGCAGAGAGCCTTGTTTACCAAAGTTGATGATACGATGACACAAACCAATAATCTCGAGAGCAGCAAAGTATGATTTGATAAGGGTGTAGACCCAGTATGTTGAGAGGGATGGATGTATTGCCCACCCTATGTTTCTATGATACTCGGGGTCGTGGGAGGGCCATGCTGAGACATGCTCCCCAAGTTGTTGTGATGACGATGGTCAGATGCCTGCTAGGAGAGGCTAGGTTCGCCTAGTTATCCGATGCTAGTGCTCTCAGGTTCTATTTGGTTGGGTCAGTATAGCTGGAACCCACTTTTGTACTAGTAGAGGGAGGATAGGGAGGATGCGGACGCAGGTTAGGATGGGAGGATATTTTAGTTAGTACTGTTGAGGGTTGGGTATTCATTGATCTTGAGTTAGTGGTAGTAGGTACATTTCCTTGTACTTGATTGATTGAACTGATGTAATCATAAAAATAATGAAATGAAATCTTAAAAACTCATAAAGATAACCGATGATGTTTTAGTAATGTTATGATAAATGTAATATACTTGTTCTATTTGCATGAAGTATTATTAGTATTAGTTAGCTATTAAGCATAGGAAATATGATGTACGTTTATAGTACCTGTCAGACCTGTGCATACATTGGCCATGCATGCACATTTTGTACATGTGCGATAGTATCGGTTTACGACATACTTATCAGTATTTAACAATGCTATAAGTTGTCATAGATAACTCAGTTAAGGTTTGGGTAAACGACATGAGTAATAGATGATCAATTTGTTTATGTATAAAATAAGTTAATTAATCTTATAGGTAAACATTGTAATGAACAATTAAAATAATTGCCGCCAATTGTAATTCTCGTCAAGTGAAGGTATCGGAAATATGAAGTATAGCAGATAAACATTAATGTTGGAAGCGTGTATTATCTAATTGTTAATATTGATTAATTAAACCCTTAAGAGTACTTCGTTTATCAATGAAAGTATGTTAGATTAGTGCTAAGGTACTTATTATTAATTAAGTATGTTAGATTAGTGCTAAGGTACTTAAATCACCATTAATATTTATTATTATTATTATTATTTAACTAATGTTAATAATGATAATGTGTCCTTATTGGAATGAAAGAAATCATAAGTGGTTAAGTGAACATGTTTGAATTATTAAATTAATTAATTTATTGTTATGAAATGAGAAAGGGGTATTATTAAATTATTAAATGAGGAAGGTTAAGATAAAACTCAATTAAATTTATATTCATAAATTACTATCATATCACCAAACCGATCTGAGATTGGATTTATATATATATATTTATAATTAAAACAAACTACCACTTCAAATTTGAAAGGGTCAACATGATAGTATTTAATTATTATTTATTCAACATATTAAATGGAGGATAAGACTAATATTGAATCCACCGCCTCATGAATGTCTTAAATTGGATATTTTGAGAATCATTAAATAATGTACATTCAACCCATCAAATCCAACCTAACTAGTCTTAATACCATTGAACTGCTCGAGAAAAGAAGTACTATAAAATAATATTTATTTATGAATTGGATTGTAAAACAAGCAATCAATTTAATGTTTTGGGGACTCGAGGGTTTTTATGGAGGGCAGTGGAGTAAACAGGAAGGCAAGTGGAGAAGGAAAATGGATCTATAAATCAATGGTTTCACGAAGATGAGAGGGGGGGGTTGGTTTTCTTTTGGGGAGAAGTACACTTAGTATTTGATGAAAAGGAGGAATGTCGAGGAGGGGGAGAACTCGAAGCTTTGAGGAGGTGGGAAACTCAAAGACTGAGGTGGGGTTAACTCAAAGAAAAATTACTATTGAACTATGGAAAGGTACTAAGGAAAGTTGCTGTCATGATTATTGGTTTGTGGGCTCGGGGGCTAGGAAACCCGTCGGTTTCCTAGGGCCAGCACGATAAGAGCTGGTTGGAAGGGTGGTTCATCTATTTTGGTATCAAAGGCTTGGAACGGAAAGTCTGTGGGAGCAAAAAGCTTGGACGGAAAAGGCTACAGGAGCAAGGGAACAATCTACAACCTACATCGGTCCAGGTATTCTACTGGTAGTTAGAAAAATGATTTATATTTCAATATACTGAGTATTATGCAAGAAATTACAATTATATGTATGTTGTTAAAATTACTATATGTAGGTGCACTGTATGCTACTAGACATTTTCTAATCACTAAAATTATGCAGAAAATTAGCATAATGAAAGCATAATGAAAGCATAATGATACTTATTTATTATTGAAATAAATAAGAAAGAAAAACAACTCCGTAGGAGCTGGTTACAAAACTTAATTTCAAAATCTATAACTTCGGTGCCCTTGCGGATAGAGGGGCATTAAAACTCTAGTGGAGGTTCAATTTTTTGTATAAAGTCTATAGTGAAGTCGTGGAGTCCAACCACCTTGGTCTAAATTACAAAAAGGCTCAAATCTTGTACAAATTCTATACTGAAATCATGACCCAACCTACACATGTATAAAATTACAAGAAGCTCATAGTCGTGAACCTCCCCTTGGAAAACACTTATGTTTTGAACTCCAATGGTAATGGGATACCCATTCTTTTTATAATTATCATTCACCCTAGTGAAATAGAGCCAATAGTAAAGAATAGGCCAACCCTTTAGGGATAGTACTTTCAGATTGAATACACCTGCAATCACAGAAGTACGGAATGGCATTAGCATTATGCTAAGTAAGTCCGGCAACCACTATATTCACCCATACCTTCCGGAAACCCTGCCGAGGTATGTAATTACCTCTCATGGACTATTATAGTACCCACCATGTGAACAACATACCATCATCAAAGGAGCTCATCACCTGAAGGTGGCATTAGACATTCAAGATTCAATCACATGATTTCTTAAAACAGTAAAGAGTGTTATTTCTACCTCTGTACTAACATTTTCAATTGTAACAAAACATGCCATCATATTGTTTCCACATCGCTTCCGCAATTCTAAACTCACACATAGAAAAGACCATGTGAAACAAAAGTCTTAGGCTTACATTTGTTTCATGCAAGTATGGATGTTTTTAACGATGTTAGATTTGATGTATGAATCTTTCTACTGTAAATGTACGATTATTGCAAACAAGAAAAAATTAAAAGTTTTGCTATTTTTGGGATGTTACAAGTGGTATCAGAGCAAGTTACAAACACTAAGTGACCTATTGGGCTCACTACCAAACACCGCTGCAGATACAGAAAACTTTATTTAAAATATTATATTATGTTTATGTAAAGGATTAGCTAACAATTTGTTTTTCATTCAGCAGATACTTATATAACTTTCAGGTACAGGCAGTATCAGAAAAATGAATGCAGAACAGGGCGGCAGTATACAAAGAAATTTAAATTCCCCACCACAAGAGCAAGAAATCGTGGTTGAAATAAACTCGGATTTAGAAAAACCCATGCAGCAACTACAGGCAGAATTCCAGAATTTCAGAGACATGAATATGCAAGAGAACAACGCGCTATAAATGAAGCCTTACTCCAAAGCCTAACAAGGGAAAGACCCCATGAATATCCTACTCTTTCCATCAATACTCTTAACACAAGGAAAGCAGCCAGTTACAAGATAGGAGAGCAAGAAAGATAGAAATCAGAACCATTGGAAGAGGACTGTAAGAGCTCTTCCAATGGCAATGGCTCCCCACCTCCTTGCAAGAGAAGGAGGAAGAGTGATGACAGTTTGCAAGGAGAGTTCAGAAAGATAAGAGCCCCAACCTATGATGGAGAAATCAACTCAGGGGAAAAGGCTGAAGAATGATTGTTGGGAATGAATAAATACTTTAAAGTTCATAATTACTCCAGTGAGATGCAAGCCCGACTAGCCATATATAACCTAAATGGTAAAGCTGCTAGATGGTGGCGGGATGTGAAACACACCAAGGGACAAGAACTGTGAGAGATAAGCTAGGATTCTTTCAGCAGAATATTTCGGGACAAGTACATGTCTGAAAGATTCTTCGACAAGAAAATAAAATAATTCCATGAGTTAAAAATGGGCTCCCTGACTATGGAAGCTTTAATAAACCGGTTCTTAGACTTGCTGCACTATGTGCCCTTTATTAAGGACGAGAAGGTAAAAATTCAGCAATTCTTGGGTGGGATGCCACCAAATTTCAGAGAGAAGATAGAATTTGACATGCCTAAAACCCTTGATATAACAATACATAAAGCCAGGCTGTGCTATAAGCACAGGCAGCCAAGGAATGACAACATAAATAGAAATAGAGATAGATTCAGGACCTTCTCAAACAACCGTAGGTCAGGTTTTAGACACCCACCTTTTCGGAAACATAACAAAATTTTCCCACCCAACAGAGGTTTCAGCCGACCCCAAGCTCGACCAAGTGCACCCCCACCACTAGCCAATAGGCCAGCCTTCAAGAAAGGGGAAAAGAAGGTCCCACCAATTGTTTCTTATTGAAAATGCCATGGACCACATTACTATAGAGACTGTCCCAACAAAACAGATGGAACTTTACACAACATCCAAACGGAGCCTATCGTGGGAGACATGGAAAAGACACCTAGGATTTATGCTACCCTTGATGGCTGGAAGGAAGATCATCAAGCCACCATGGTGGAAATTGAGGGTAAGATATCTAACACTATCATTTCAGTTCTAATAGACCACGGTGCTTGCTGAAGATACATCGCTCCTAGGATAGTAGAAACATGCAAGTTAAACCGAGAAAGCCACAAGGTACCATGGATGGTACAACTAGCTATGGGTACCAAGCGAAAGGTTTTCGAATTGATTATGGGTTGTGAGTTACATTTGAATGGATTCCCAACTAGATTAGATTTAAACCTCTTACCGTTAGGGTCTTATGACATAATAATAGGCATGGATTGGTTAGAAGGACATCATGCCTTGCTAGATTGTTTAAACAAATCCATCTTATGCACAGATAGTCAAGGGAACCAAAGAACCATTCAAGGTATACCTAAAGAAGTATCAGTACGACAGATATCAACATTAAAAGCCAAGAAATGCTTAAGAAAAAGTTGTAAACTATTTGCAATCCACCTTCAAATAGTAGAAGCCGATAGAGATCAAAAGATCGAGGATTTCCCAATACTAGTAGAGTTCAGAGACATGTTTCCCGAAGAAATACCAGGGCTACCACCCAAATGGGACTTAGACTTTTCCATAGAGTTAACACCCGGATCAGTACCTGTCTCTAGGACTCCGTACCATATGAGTACGCTAGAGCTGGTAGAGCTCAAGATACAATTAAAAGAATTAATAGACAAAGGATACATTCGACCGAGTGTGTCTCCCTGGAGAGCACCAATACTCTTTGTTAAGAAGAAGGATGGAACGATGCGTATGTGCATCGATTACCTTCAACTCAACAAGTTAACCATCAAGAGCTGTTATCCACTCCCTAGGATCGATGACTTGTTTGACCAAGTTGAAGGAGCAAAGATCTTCTCAAAGATCAACATGCAATCTGAATATCACCAGGTGGTGAATCCGTGACGAGGACATCAGTAAGACCGTGTTTCGCACCCAATATGGTCACTACGAGTTTGTAGTAATGCCTTTCGGTCTAACGAATGCACCCACCAACTTGATGTGCATGATGAATAACGTTTTCAGTAAGTACCTTGACAAGTTTGTTCTAGTCTTCATAGACGATATCCTGATCTATTCCAAGAATGAAGAATAACATGAGGAACACCTCCGAATAGTTCTACGGATATTGCGAGAACATCAGCTGTACGCAAAATTTAGCAAGTGTGATTTCTATAGACCTCAGATACAGTACTTAGGACATATCATTTCCGAGAAGGGAATAGAAGTTGATCCCAAAAAGATCAAGGCTATCAAAGAATGGCCTACACCTACTTGTGTTTTCAAAATATGATCATTCCTAGGATTAGCCAGATATTATAAAAAGTTCATTGATAAATTCTCTCAGATCTCTTGTCCCATGACCGCCTTACAGAAGAAAACCAGTAATTTCATCTAGACAGACAAGTGTGAGGAAAGTTTTCAGAAGTTAAAACAACTTCTGATTAGCACACCAATTTTATGAATTGTAGACCCTAATGGGGACTTCATAGTTTGCACCGATGCAAGCAAGGAAGGACTCGGTGGTGTCCTTATGCAGGATTACTTTTCCATCTACTACGAGTCAAGGAAGTTAAAATAACATGAGAAAAACTATCCTACTCATGACCTTGAATTGGTCGCGATTATCCATGCTCTGAAAATGTGGAGGCATTACCTCATGGGCAAGAAATTTCTACTAAAGACGGACAACATGAGTCTAAAATACCTGTTCGATCAACCAGACTTGAACGCTAGACAGGCTAGGTGGTTAGCCTTCCTTAGTGAGTATCACTTTGAATTGAGACACATCAACGGGAAATAAAACAGGATCGCTGATGCCTTAAGTCGATGAGTTCATATGTTATATGAGGTAACTTAAAGTCGAATTGACTCCGACTTACACTACAGAATTAGAACGGCATGCCAAAATGACTGGTTCTATGTTGAGATCCTTAAAAAGATCCAGGAAGATACGCTTTTTCAACAATAGAAGGAATACAAGATAGATGAATCAGGATTGTTATGGTTGAAAGAGAGACTTTACGTTCTCGAGGGGGGGTACATTAGACCTAACATACTCACCGAATTCCATCGGATCCCCTATTCAAAACACCCCGGGCATCAAAATATGATTTCAGCCATAAAGAAACACTATTTTTGGCCTAAATTTAAATCTGACATCGCATTGTTCATCGTGAAATGTCAGGAATGTCAGTTGATCAAAGAAAAACACCAACACCCCTCCGGTCTACTTCAACCATTACCCATTCCAAAGTGGAAGTGGGAGGTAATAAGTATGGATTTCATTACAGGTCTACCCAAGGGTAAGAAAAAAAATGACTGCATCTTAGTAATAGTAGACAAGCTGTCAAAAGCCGCACATTTTATACCGGTAAAATATACCTACAAGGCAGTTCACATTGCAGAAATCTTCCTAAAATAGATTTTTCGATTACACAGGATACCCAAGGCGATTATCTATGACCGAGACACAAATTTCACTAGTAACTTCTGGAGAGCACTGTTCTCCTGGTTAGAAACACAACTACAGTTTAGTACCACATATCACCCCCAAACCGATGGACAGACGGAAAGAGTAAACAAAATTCAAGAGGATATGCTGAGAATGCATGTCTTGAACAATCCCACTAAGTGGTAAGACTACTTACACCTCGCAGAGTTTTCATACAATAACGGTTATCAAACCTCAGCCAAAATGAGTCCTTTCGAAGTACTCTACGGTCGAAAGTGTCGGACCCCCATCACCTAGGATAGCCCGGTGCACAAACTTATGCTAGGGCCAGATTTACTAAAAGACTTGGAACAACTAGTCTCCAAGGTGCAACTGAATTTAAAAGAGGCACAAGACCGCCAAAAGAGTTACGCAGACAAGAAAAGAAAGGACAAAGACTACCAAATTGGGGAACATGTTTTCCTAAGTATAAAAGCAAAACAAAGCTCGTTGAGCTTGGGGCGTTGTGGTAAACTAGCCCCTTGGTTTTGTGGACCTTTTGAAATACTGGGCAAGAAGGGTCTAGTAGCATATGAGTTAGCCCTACCAGCACATATAAAAGTTCATAATGTTTTTCATGCTTCCTTATTAAGGAAATATGTATATGATACTAAACATGTTATTGATTGGTCCTTATTACAGGTGGAACCCGAAGGGGAGTTCACGCCAGAACCACTCCACATTCTTGACAAGAGAGAGGTCCAGCTTAGGAGGAGGACCATTACTCAGCTAAAAGTGCAATGGAAGCACTTTGGATCGGATGAGGCCACTTGGGAGAATGAGGCTACCATGAGAGAGGCATTGCAGTGAACGTATCCGTTCACTAAGTTAATAGTCGAATCCGGCTCTCATATTGGATAATAAGTAAGAATAATATATTAGATGATAGAATAAAAAGATGATATGCTACAATGATGGCCCTGCCTTAAATATGGCTCGACATTTGATGTTGAGGAGACGCCTCATTTCATAACCTAACTTTAGTTAACCTAATTATTAATTATTTAATTATTATCTTATTTTATGTTCGTAGCATTGCCACTCTCTTAGAAAGGCTTTGTCCTTAAAGCCTTATAATTTTGGCGCATTATTCTTTGTGATGTCATGGCTGACGATACATGTCACTATGAACTGCTAGGTGTAGAGCATAACTTCCGATATGTGGATGGGTCAATCCATCCCAAATTGATTTGTTGCTGACTATTGGGATTCCCCACTGATCTGTTGTTAAGAGCTTTGATCACATTAGTACCATCGTCTTTCGACATTTCCCACTTTTTAGAATATCGGTTTTTATGGTTGGGGTGTCGATAGGGAATTTTCATAATGTCATTTTCTTTTACGATTGTTGTCTTTTGAGCATTGATCTGAGCTAGGAGTTTTATTTTTGTCTCTTCAGGTTTTAAGGTTTCATTCTGTATCTTTTCCAACTTGTTTTCTAACTGCCTGTTATCATTTTGAAACTTCTTGATCAATTCGACTTGCGATTTTCTGTCATCTTCAGATGTCTTAAGTTGTTCCTTAAGATCTTCATTATGAATTCTGATACAACTATTTTCTTCCTGCTTGTCTAGAAGTTTCCCTTCAATGTCGTCCATAGATTGTTCTATCTTTCGGCTGTTTTTCAACTTCTTAATTTTTGTGACTAGTATCTTGTTATGATTTCTTAGCCTAAAAATTTCTTCAGCATTGTTAGATAATGCTTTATTACTCTTCGCGATCTATGACTTATGTGTCTTTTTAGAGTCGTCATTTTGTTGTTGAAGAACTTTTATCTGTTGTCGACACTCGCTGACCTCTGATTCTTGACTTTCTAATTTATGTCGTAACTGCATTAGTTCTTCATCTTTGTCGCTAACGATTTTGTTGAAGCGTATTATTTTTTCTTCGTAATTATTTATTTCCTTCTTTATATCTTGATTTCCTAACCTCTGATTGAATTTATTTTCAGCTTTTAATTCATCAATTTGTGCATACAATTTTTCTATACTCCTTTCCTGGTCAGATATTTTTATTTCATTGTACCTTTCTTGTAATTCAATTCTTATTTCTGAACTGTTATTTATGTCGCGTAATTCTTCATTGTCTTTTCGATAACATTTTAACTTGGCTTCTAATTTTTCTCACAAATTGGCTTCCATGGTTTCTGACTTCTTCGACGGTGGGATGATCTTCTTTGATTTCTTTGGTGATAACCGATCTTCAAATTTTTATTTTTTTTTAACAATAATTGCTTTGCCCTTATAATAATTATTATTATTTAAATGTAATAATAATATTATTTTAATATTATATATTTCCCAAACAATTGTAATATTTTACAATTATGGACTAATATTAATTAATCTCCACGTTGGTTAACCTTTTGCTTTAGATTAATTTCTTTGTGGATTGTGTGTAGATTAGGTGGTTGGGAAGAATGATTATTACCTTCCCCACCCAAGTTCAAATCTCACTTTTGGTTTGTTCTTAGGGAATAAAACCAAACCCACTTCTCACAAAACCATGTGCCCCTTAAAACCATGTGTGGTTTCACTTCTTACTTTTACTTTTTACTTCTAAACTTTACTTTTACTTTTCTTTTTTTTTCCTTTTCACTTCTTCTCACTTCTTTTTTATTTATTTCTATATTCTATTTTCTTCTTTTTTACTTGTCTTTCTTTTCTTCTTTTTATTTTCTTTTACTTTTTCCTTTTTCTTTCTTTCTTTTTTTTTCTTTTTTACTTATTTGGGCCACGTGCCGGACAAGGTCCTAGATTGGTGGCTACAATCCTGCTCTATACCAAATGCAATATCCGTTCACTAAGTTAATAGTCGAATCCGACTCTCATATTGGATAATAAGTAAGAATAATATATTAGATGATAGCATAAAAAGATGATATGTTACAATGATGGCCCTGCCTTAAATATGGCTCGGCATTTGATGTTGAGGAGATGCCTCATTTCATAACCTAACTTTAGTTAACCTAATTATTAATTATTTAATTATTATCCTATTTTATGTTCGTAGCAGGCATACGCCGCATTGTTTCATGATTCCATTCCTATCCCCTAGAAACACTGAGACGGTGTTGTTCTAAGCGGGGAGGGATGTAATATCCCAACTTTTTGACAAACCATGTTATGATGTTATATTGGGCTATGGCCCCAACATGTGTGATTTATTATTGGGAATAAGCCATAGAATGTTTTGATCTATATTCTCATGAGTTGATATATATATGGGCCAGGTACTTTGGTTTTTTCATTTTATTATATACTGGGAAGGAAAGGTTGAATGGATAAACTTATGTTATGATTCAGTTACAATTATGATATACTGATATTTTTATGTTATCTTATACTGTGCAGAGTATGATTCACATGGATGATTATTTAGTGTGTTGAGTATGGACTCAGAAACACAGGAATGAACTATATACTGGGCCTAATCCCCGATGTATTTAGAAGATTCTTAGTTCGTACTGGGCCTAAGCCCCGATGTACGTTGGATGTTCGGCATGAGACCTAGAGCACTCCAAGCTTGAAATAATTGATTACCAGATCCGAGGCCACTTAAAAATCCTAGATGTGCCTCATAACCACATTCTAGATCTAGTGTTGAGCAGAGGCTTTGGAATTGCACTAGCGTAACACCCATGTGAGAGTGTTGAATTAAAAGGCTCTGAAGAGCACTCGGAGTTACTAGATCTCAAGTGTTGAGTCCGGGGGACTTTGAATAGCACTTATGTGTTTTATCACAACTATTCGAATTGATTAAATAAATCTTATTATCATCAAATACTACGGGAACTACCATGTTAAAACGAGGGAATCTGACATGCAAAAGGAGAGACTAGAGGTGCCTTTACCAGCTTACCAAAACCATCCAAAGAAGTGGACCCTTTCCTTAAAAAGAATGAAAAGAAGTATCAGGTGAAAAAATGTTTAAAGACCACAAAGCTAGATATTATTATTAGGAGCTTTCAATAATAAATATTGTTATTTGTTATATATTCTTTTATAAATGTTTACAATTTTTTTTTATGCATAAGTGGGTTTCCACTTACTAAATATTATTTATTAATATTTAGAAGGTATTGTAATTATTATATTAGTATTATTACGGGAATATTTAAAGATTAAAAACACTTTGATCAAACAAAGTTGAGAAGTCCTAGTTCCAAAAATAACTAGCAGTTAAGTAAACAAATACACTTTTATAATTAAATTTTTTTTTTAAAGAAACGAGTAAATTCCAAAAGCCCTAATTCAAGATTTGTCCTACTTAAGGAGGACATACCCCAAAGTTTGGGGGATTTTTTTCTTTTGATATTATTATGTCAAGAAGGACTCTCTGTTCCAAGAAGGAAACTCTTCCCATCAATTTTCCAGATCTGAACCAGCTACACATCTAAGGCCTCTACCTCTAAGTTTGCATGTTAGAACCAGCTCGGGGGTATTCAAATTGAACTAGGAATGGTTGTAGAATCATGGTTTGAAGGAATGTGGTAGTCCCAAAATAATTCATTCCCAGATCAATTATCAGGTCAGCTAAGAGTTCAGTAGTTTTCCATTAACCAGTTGGCTGAGTGTGCAGGCCATTATCAGCAGGAACATGCTACAAGGATCTGTAGGTCATTATCAGCAAGAACAATCTACAAGGATCAGCAGGTATGAAATTCTTATAAGGACCTCTTGCAATTCATATCTCCTTTTATAAATGCAATGTTAATTAATGTCCTAGATATTAGTTTTAAATTCAAGAATTGCCCAGAATCCAATGTCATTTCCTAGCAGGACTAGCGAGCTAGTCTTTGCTAGTCAATCACATTTCTTAAATTTCTAAATATTTGAATCGTTAAGCATTGTTTTAATTCGGTGAAATATATGGTATCTATTTTCTCCTATCTAAACTCTGTATTAAATTTCAACAAAATCAATTAGCTACTAAGATTAGATTTCTAGCAAAAATCATTAGTCACCATGCTAACCATTCAAATACCCAGTTATACATTTTATAGCAAACCAAAACGAAGACATCACTCTGTAGGTATTTCCCATATGTTACAATTTTCTCTAAAAACAAAGACAAACATATTGTCGATCTATTTTAGTTTCCTTTTTAAAAACCATACACACCACATTTGAAACAAAGGCAACAGATAGGACAGAAATCATTTACACTGTTCTTTTCCAATTACATACTCATACACACTTTCCAATAAAAATAACACGCATCATATTTAGCTATCGTTACCAATCACATACCCTAGTATTCTATCAAGTCAAGAATTTAATACCATTAGGTATGTAATACAACTAGACGGTGATTTAAGGTGCTGGGAAGTTACAAACGCAGACGCCCATTGAAGACAGAGGTCGAGGATCAAATCCCATGGACTCCCTTAAAGAAAAACTTATAGTGGTATCCTACAGGACTCACGTATGAAACAAACCTCCCATCGAAATAGTGCTCCATTCATTCAAGCAACGCATAAAATCAAGATTTGTCTACTAAAACCCTAGCTGCGTTACAAAAATAGAAGTAAAGAAAATCCCATATAATCTCCTACATTTTCACAAGCAACTAGTTAAGTGCACAGAAGCATCATGGTACTAACAAACTCAGGAAGTAAGCAAAAACGAAACCAATACCCAAATTCTAGCTACGTTACAAGACAGAGATACAGAGAAGTACGTCTAAGTCTGTTCTTTTTACCAAATAACACATCACATTACATAGAAGCTAAAAGAAACAAATTAACCCAGGATGGACGTAGACCACGGTACTTTCATACATTGTTATAGCCACAATACAAGTAAAAACCCCAATGCCAAAATGTACATATGATTCTAAATAAGCAGAGTATGAGGAAGTCCTTTGTTTTAGAGTTCGTTACAGACTGCACAGTAATTCTCTTCCACTTAAAACATAAATTACAAAGTACAGGGAAACAAAATGTTAAACAATAATCAAATCCAGCTTCATTAAACAATGGTTTACATCACAGTCCCAGCTGTGTATTTCACTCTCCAATTACAATTTAAGAACCCTTCTTTTCCCTGGTCCAACCAATAGGTGACCAATAGACTCCCCAAGGTGAATCAGTAAGCCAAGGGCTTACGGGAGCCTCCATTCTAAACCAGGCCAATACACATACATACAACACCAGAGGTGCGGGAGGAAGGGAACGAGTGGGTAAGCTAGACTTACCATTACCCTAGCCACGCCTACAACACCCTGAACCATCACAGCTCCCATACCAAAGCATTTATCACCAGCCATCACGAACTCTATTACCATTTAGTTCAACTCTGTGTTTTCAAATCAAAGAAGAAAGATAAAATGCCATTTGCAAATAGATATTTTTCCTTACCTTTGAGAAGCGTGACCTCCCTACACCATAGTCGAGCTCAACAATTAACAAGTGTGTTGACCACAAGCAGAGCTCGGGTCAGTACCCAACACAGTCACCATACAAACGAAGTGCAGAGCCAGAAACGAGGAACAAGTCGAATACAAGAATGACTGGAAAAATTCCCAAATCATTTTCTCCAAACTGTCATTGACAGGTTGTCCCACATACTCATTTAAAGCGCATTAAAAGGTACACCAACCTCACTCTAGTGGAGGTTCGATTCTTTGTATAAATTCTATAGTGAAGTCGTGGACTCCAACCACCCTGGTCTAAATTACAAAAAGGCTCAAATCTTGTACAAAGTCTATTGTGAAATCGTGACCCAACCTACAGTTGTTTAAAATTACAAGAAGCTCATAGTCGTGAACCTAACCTTGGAAAATACTTATGTTGTGAACTCCCATGGTAATGGGATACCCATTCTTTTTATAATTATCATTCACCCTAGTGAAATAGATCCAATAGTAAAGTATAGGCCAACCCTTTAGGGATAGTACTTTCAGATTGAATACACCTGCAATCACAGGAGTATGGAATGGCATTAGCATTATGCCAAGTAAGTCCGGCAACCACTATATTCACCCATACCTTCTGGAAACCCTGCCGAGGTATGTAATTACCTCTCCTAGAGTATTATAGTACCCACCATGTGAACAACATATAGTCATCAAAGGAGCTCCTCACCTAAAGGTGGCATTAGACATTCAAGATTCAATCACATGATTTATTAAAACAGTAAAGAGTGTTATTTCTACCTTTGTGCTAACATTTTCAATTGTAACAAAACATGCCATCATATTGTTTCCACATCGCTTCTGCAATTCTAAACTCACACATAGAAAAGACCACGTGAAACAAAAGTCTTAGGCTTACATTTGTTTCGTGCAAGTATGGAAGTTTTTAATAATGCGATATTTGATGTATGAATCTTTCTACTGTAAATGTATGATTATTGCAGACAGGAAAAATTTTAAATTTTTTCTATTTTTGGGATGTTACAAGTGGTAACAGAGCAAGTTACAAACACTAAGTGACCTATTAGGCTCACTACCAAACACCACTGCAGATACATAAAAATTTATTTAAAATATTATATTATGTTTATGTAAAGGATTAGCTAAAAATTTGTTTTCCATTCAACAGATACTTATATAAGTTTGAGGTACAGGCAATATCAGAAAAATGAATGCAGAACAGGGCAGCAGTATACAAGGAAATTTAAATTCCCCACCACGAGAGCAATAAATCGTGTTGGAACTCAACTCGGATTTAGAAAAATCCATGCAACAACTACAGGGATAATTCCATAATTTCAGAGACGAGAATATGCAAGAGAACAACGGGCTATAAATGAAGCCTTACTCCAAATCCTAATAGGGGCAAGACCCCATGAACAGCCTACTATTTCCGTCAATACACTTAACACAACGAAAGCAGTCAGTTACAAGATATGAGAGCAAGAAGGACATAAATCAGAACCATTGGAAGAGGACTGTAAGAGCTCTTCCAATGACAATGGCTCCCCACCTCCTTGCAAGAGAAGGAGGAAGAGTGATGACAGTTTGTAAGGAGAGTTTAGAAAGATAAGAGCCCCAACCTATGATGGAGAAATCAACTCAGGGGAAAAGGCTGAAGAATGGTTGTTGGGAATGAATAAATACTTTAAAGTTCATAATTACTCCAGTGAGATGCAAGCCCGACTAGCCATATATAACCTAAATGGTAAAGCTGCCAGATGGTGGCGGGACTTGAAACACACCAAGGGACAAGAACTGTGAGACATAAGCTGGGATACTTTCAGCAGAATATTCCAGGACAAGTACATGTCTGAAAGATTCTTCGACAAGAAAATAAAAGAATTCCATGAGTTAAAAATAGGCTCCCTAACTCTGAAAGCTTTCATAAACTGGTTCTTAGACTTTCTACACTATGTGCCTTATATTAAGGACGAGAAGGTGAAAATTCAGCAGTTCTTTGGTGGGCTTCCACCAAATTTCAGAGAGAAGAAAGAATTTGACATGCCTAAAACCCTTGATATAACACTACATAAAGCCAAGCTGTGCTATGAGCACGAGCAGCCAAAGAACGAAAACATCAACAGAAATAGAGACAGATTCAGGACCTTCTCAGAAAACCGCAGGCCCGGTTTTAGACCCCCACCTTTTCAGAAACATAACAACAGTTTCCCACCCAATAGAGGTTTCAACCGACCCTAAGCTAGAACAAGTGAACCCCCACCACCAACCAACAGGATATCCTTCAACAAAGTGGCAAAGATGGTCCCACCAACTGTTTCGTGTTGGAAATGCTAGGGACCACATTACTACAGAGATTGTCCCAACAAAACAGATGGAACTTTACACAACTGTTAACACCCAAAAAGTGCTCTCTAGCTCATTGCCTTATTCACATGACCCATTTGTCCACTTTTTCACCATTTGAGCCTCTAAATCCATCAAAAGGTCACCAAAAGACCTTAATACACCCCTTTTTCCATTCAAAATGAATATTTTTCCTCAAAAAGCATAAAAAACCCTCAAAAAGGGTCCAAAATTCCCAAAAAATTAAAAAGGGAATAAAAATATTCAAAATATTCAAAAAAGGAAAAAGGAGGGAAAAGGTACCTAAACCATGTTGGTCAATACCATTGGTTTCCTCAAAACCATAATGGTATTCCCCACCACCAAAAACTATAAAAAGGTGGTAGGGGCTCCTCACTTTCCATCCATCTATCATCCTATCCTCATGCTGTCAAAATCTCTCATGAGCTTTTGACCATTGTAGCTATGTTGGAGAAGAGACCTTTGGAGCTTGGAGCTACTCACCTTGGAAGTTTCTCAACACAAATCCTCACCATTTGAGGTATCTTAATACAATACTCATTCTTTTTATTTCTTGTTCTTGAATCATTTTCAGAAAATTTTATTTGTTATATGCACATGCTAGTTTAGTTTAGATTTAGATTTATAATTGTTGTTTTTGCTTTCAATATTTGAAACTGTTATCACTTGTTGATAGGTGCCCATTGCACTAAGCTTGGTTGCAAAACCAAGCCAACAACAACATCCAAATGGAGCCTACCGTGGGAGACATGGCAAAGACACCTAGGACTTATGCCGCCCTTGATGGTTGGCAGGAAGATCATCAAGCCACCATGGTGGAAATTGAGGGTAAGATATCTAACACTATCATTTCAGTTCTAAAAGACCCCGGTGCTTGCCGAAGCTACATCACTCCTAGGATAGTCGAAACATGCAAGTTAAATTGAGAAATCCATAAGGTACCATGGCTGCTACAACTAGCTATGGGTACCAAGCGGAAGGTTTCCGAACTGATTAAGGGTTGTGAGTTAGATTTGAACGGATTCCCGACTAGAGTAGATTTAAACCTCTTACCATTAGGGTCTTATGACATAATCATAGGCATGGATTGGTTAGAAGGACATCATGCCTTGCTAGACTGTTTAAACAAATCCATCTTATGCACAGATAGTCAAGGGAACCAAAGAACCATTCAAGGTATACCTAAAGAAGTATCAATACGACAGATATCAGCATTACAAGCCAAGAAATGCTTAAGAAAAGGTTGTAAACTATTTGCAATCCACCTTCAAACAGTAGAAGCTGATAGAGATAAAAAGATCGAGGATTTCCCAATACTAGTAGAATTTAGAGATGTGTTTACCGAAGAAATACCAGGGCTACCACCCAAACGGGACTTAGACTTTTCCATAGAGTTAACACCCGGATCAGTACCCGTCTCTAGGAATCCGTACCATATGAGTACGGTAGAGCTGGTAGAGCTCAAGCTACAGTTACAAGAATTAATAGACAAAGGATACATTCAATCGAGTGTGTCTCCCTAAGGAGCACCAATACTCTTTGTTAAGAAGAAGGACAGAACGATGCGTATGTGCATCGATTACCGTCAACTCAACAAGTTAAGCATCAAGAACCATTATCCACTCCCTAGGATCGATGACTTGTTTGACCAAGTCGGAGGAGCAAAGATCTTCTCAAAGATCGACCTGCAATCTGAATATCACTAGGTGGTGAATCCGTGACGAGGACATCAGTAAGACTGTGTTTCACACCCGATATGGTCACTACGAGTTTGTATTAATGCCTTTCGGTCTGAAGAATGCACCCACCAACTTCATGTGCATGATGAACAACGTTTTCAGTAAGTACCTAGACAAGTTTGTTCTAGTCTTCATAGACGATATCCTGATCTATTCCAAGAACGAAGAAGAACATGATGAACACCTCCGAATAGTTCTACAGATATTGCGAGAACATCAGCTGTAAGCAAAATTTAGCAAGTGTGATTTCTATAGACCTCAGATACAGTACTTAGGACATATCATTTCCGAGAAGGGAATAACAGTTGATCTCGAAAAGATCAAGGCTATCGAAGAATGGCCCACACCTACTTTTGTTTTCGACATACAATCATTCCTAGGATTAGCCGGATATTATCAAAAGTTCATTGATAAATTCTCTTGGATCTCTTGTCCCATGACCGCCTTATAGAAGAAAACCTGTAAGTTCATATGGACAGAGAAGTGTGAGGAAAGTTTTCAGAAGTTAAAACAACTTATGATTAGCGCACCAATTTTACAAATTGCCGACCCTAATGGGGACTTCGTACTTTGCACTGATGCAAGCAAGGAAGGACTCGGTGGAGTCCTTATGCAGGATGACTTTTCCATCTGCTACAAGCCAACGAAGTTAAAAGAACATGAGAAAAAATCTCCTACTCAAGACCTCGAATTGGCTGCCATTATCCATGCTCTAAAAATGTGGAGGTGTTACCTCATGGATAAGAAATTTCTACTAAAGATGGACAACATGAGTCTAAAATACCTGTTCGATCAACCATACCTGAACGCTAGACAGGCTAGGTGGTTAGCCTTCCTTAGTGAGTATAACTTTGAACTGAGACACATCAACAGGAAAGAAAACAAGATCGCTAACGCCTTAAGTCGACGAGCTCATATGTTATATGAGGCAACTGAAAGTCGAACTGATTCCGACTTACACTACAGAATTAGAATGGCATGCCAAAATGACCGGTTCTATGTCGAGATCCTTAAAAAGATCCAGGAAGATACGCTTTTTCAACAATAGAAGGAATACAAGATAGATGAATCAGGATTGTTATGGTTGAAAGAGAGACTTTATGTTCCCGACGGGGGGGACATTAGACCTAACATACTCACCGAATTCCATTGGAGCCCCTATTCAGGACACCCCAGGTATCAAAAGATGATTTCAGCCGTAAAGAAACACTATTTTTGGCCTAAATTTAAAGCTGACATCCCATTGTTCATTGCGAATGTCAGGAATGCCAGTTGATCAAAGCAAAACATGAACACCCCTCCGGTCTACTTCAACCATTACCCATTCCAGAGTGGAAGTGGGAGGTAATAAGTATGGATTTCATTACAGGTCTACCCAAGAGTAAGAAACAAAATGACTCCATCTTCGTAGTAGTAGATAAGCTGTCAAAAGCCGCACATTTTATACTAGTAAAATCTACCTACAAGGCAGTTCAAATTGCAGAAATCTTCCTAAAATAGATTTTCCAGTTACACGGGATAAGTAACATCCCCAAGACTCCACGAATTAGTATTTTGTAGAAAAATAAAATTTTCTTCCATTATAGAAAATTCACAACAAGACTATTTGTTATATGGTCCAAAAGTTCGTCATCATAACATTGTTAAAAGACGACTAATCATAGAAATAGCTATCATGCATCTAATCCTCGTGTCTACACTTGTAGTACTTATAACTCTTGAATACTTATGCAGGGTATTAATCCATACTTCCAATATTGGTCAATTATGATAACAAATTTCCCCTTAAAATTTGATGATTCTATAAGACAAATAAAACATTTAAAACCACAATTGATAATTTAAATTTCTCATCTTTACCTTGAACCTCTCCATGAAATTATTACCCATTTCATGGTGATCTTTTGTACTCGACAAACTTTTGGAATGCGTTTATGAGATCATTCGTATGAGCTACCAGCATAACCAGAGTTTTAATTGTCGCGGCAACATTTATACAACACTTATCGCAATAACAAATCAGTCATATGGGTAACATACATAACCAAAGGTTTACTCCATAACGCAAACATTTATACAAAATTATTCGATCACACATAAGACATAAGGCACAATCACAAGGCACAATCACACATTAGTCAGACTCCACATATACATGGTTCACCCAAACTATGGGCTACGTCCACCTCAATGTTGCATCTTCTTTATTCATTCAAAAGAGATTATAATTCACAACTCAATGGTTGTATCAACCTCTTCCCACATTCTCATCCGAGTAGAGATTTACATTGTAACCTAATGGTTGTATTAACTTCTTCCCACCCTCTGGATCTTCTTGAGTAACCAACATAGATACTCTTTGAAAATCCAGTAACATTAGATCTAACTATAGTTATAGCATTTATTTTAGTCCAGGATTTGGACATTTCCAAGATCTCCAAGAGTCATTATAACTGAGCCAGTATCATATTCACCAGGAATAGAATAAACTGTGGCATCAAATTCAAATAGATTCAAGTCGAGATTATATGCATTTTCTCTCGACATAAAAAAATAAGCAGAGACATTACTAAATTTAAGTTTAGCGTAAATCAATAGATCTACCCCGATTTAATTAAGCAGAAGAGATACAGAGGAATATTTCCTTCTGCAACCAATGCAGAGATTCAAGTCGCATCCACGTTTTTCTTCAACAATACTACAATTCAGAACAACATATTCTTTTGAAATAATAAGGAAGCAAAGTTAACTCACAAAAAAAACTAACATAGAACCATTTCCTCGTGCAATCATTTTCTCCAGCATTACTATAAATCAGACGAAGCATATCTTTCTGAAATAATAAAGAAGTAAAGCTAAATCACAATGCAATGAACCGAAAACCATTTGCAATCATTTTCTCCAGCATTACTATAAATCAGACGAAGCATATCTTTCTGAAATAATAAAGAAGTAAAGCTAAATCACAATGCAATGAACCGAAAACCATTTGCAATCATTTTCTCCAGTAATACTATAATCCAAACAAGAACTCAAATCGTATCCACAAATTTTTCTTCAGCAATACTATACTTCAAGCAACAGAGTAAGAAACCACGAGCATATGAACATCAAAAAGATAAAAACTGAAAACATTCTTCGCGATGATCATGCAAACAGGGTATTCGACAGGCACAACAAAATTGCAGCTTGCTTTTTACCGTTGCCACCAGCAGATTGTTATAATACAAACAAGTGGGAAAAGCAGGACGGGGTCAAACTCTAAAGAGAGCCGTCATACCCAATACAGAATTCCGACCTGACCTCAACCATAAATAACCACAAACTGCAACCAATTTTGAGATTTATCTGGAAAGGAGGTTTCTTAGTTGCAAGTTATAAAAATAAACGTGACAGAGATCCGCCCTCATCGGAATCGCATTGATTTCAACAAGCAAATCAGAAATAAATCTGGAAATGATTTCGTAGTTTCCCATGTGCCAAGTGTAACTTAAATGTGACCGAGATCTACCCTCGCCCGGGAATTATAACAATCAAACAACCAAAACATAGAACACAATATATAAACATATATACAATCAACGAAAATTGGGGAAGTTCCTCAGCCTTGCCTAAGCTTCACGCAGATTCCCCAACTTCACACAGTCAAACAACAGAATACGATATATAAATGTCTATATGCATCCACAAAAATGGAAATTGGCTCAACAACCTCAAAGAAACACCCAACAGGGGTCACACATAGATTCTACAGATATTCATCAACATAAAGGAACTGCAAAACCAATTTAACTTGTACAGGGATCAAGCGCTCTACGTTTTCCTTTCCCAAAGCATCCTTCAAACTCTCTAGCTGTCCAAAAACCCCAAACATATGCGGATCCAACAGAGGATGAGAAATTAAGATATTGAAGACCTCACCCTGGAGGTGTCGCTCTAGCTACTCTAACTGCGCAGCCAAAATATAAACTTTCATTTATATAAATGGAATAATCAAGCAGATCTTAGAAAGCTTCACTCTCAGTATCAACCAAACCATAATACTACTCAACTTGGTAGTTTCAGGCAATATAAATCCTAAAGAAAGAATTGCAAAGATTTCATTTTACTAAAATGCGAAAAGTAGTGGTAAGCTACAAAATGCGAAAAGTAGTGGTAAGCTACCCAGCCACTCCTTCCTACGTTCGGTGGTCACCAATCTCAGTTCTAAGTATAAAATTGGAGATCAACTCTTATCAACACCGAGACTCAGAATGTGAGCCGATCATAGATCTGTGTAAATAGAGCAAATATAACTAGATCACAGGGTTTGCGAACAGAACCTATTTATCGAAGAGAAAATTAAACCTGAAACCGTCAATACGAAATGCTGGCCGAAGTTGTATAGCAAAGCTGAAAAAAACCTGTCCAGCGTTTTTCTTCCTCCTTAACGATGAGCAGGGATTTCCACTGATACACCTCGCTTTCCCCTGGATCCAACATATCGCTCCATATTTACCTCCTGCCCCCAAATGAGAGATGATTCCGCCTTAAAATAAAAAAATCAAGCACAATACCGCCAACCCCCTTTCCCCCTTTGGTGGATCCGTCCATCACATTAAGTGAAGTGAGGAACAAATGGCACTCTTTCCCCGGAGTGGACTCGATCTCTCTTTAAGACTAAGTGTAGTAGCTTCCACGTGGTTGAGTGGGTGCATCCCTCATTCATAAGTTTCCCACTCATCAATAAATGGACAACAAACTTTATTCGAAGAGGCTAACCATTCCCGAGAAAATATTCCCTTTAAGCTATGTTGTAAGTGATATATATATCACTAAACTTTACAAAGAATATATATGTAGATTATCCCAATATATAATCGAATAGAACATATATATATGTATCTATGTCTGTTCCAACATGCATACACCTTTATATACCAACATTTCCATTAAAGCACATGTCTCCTATATCTTATAACACATTATAAGTTAATGTCCCAATTAGGACATACATATGTAGATATTATATGTTTCATATATAAAGATATAACTAATGTTTATTAGGATCACCTCTTCTTAGGCTAGATCCTCTATTTATCATTATTATGATTTCACATCATACTTAACTCCAATAATTTGAAGTTCTATGGTACTTCTGGTGTATAGGCATATGGAATTAATCACATAGTTTTTTTCAAGGTTTACTGGTGGGGCCTTGGCCTTGAGCTCCTCACCAGTAACTGGTACAATAATCCTTTCCACTTACACAATAATAAGATAAAAATTAGGGATATTACAGGATACCCAAGGCAATTATCTCTGACCGAGACACAAAGTTCACTAGTAACTTTTGGAGAGCATTGTTCTCCGGGTTAGAAACACAACTACAGTTTAGTACCACATATCACCCCCAGACCGACGGACAGATGGAACGAATAAACCAAATTCTGTAGGATATGCTAAGAATGTGTATCATGAACAACCCCACTAAGTGGGAAGACTACTTACACCTCGAAGAGTTTGCATACAACAACGGTTATCAAACCTTGGCCAAAATGAGTCCTTTCGAAGTACTCTACGTTTGAAAGTGTCGGACCCCCGTCACCTGGGATAGCCCGGTGGACAAACTTATGCTAGGGCCAAATTTACTAAAAGGCTTGGAACAACTAGTCTCCAAGGTGCAACTGAATTTAAAAGAGGCACAAGAACGCCAAAAGAGTTACGCAGACAAGAAAAGAAAGGACAAAGACTACCAAATCGGGGAACATGTTTTCCTAAGGATAAAAGTGAAAAGAAGCTTGTTGAGCTCGGGGCGTTGCGGTAAACTAGCCCCAAGGTTTTGTGGACCTTTTGAAATACTGGGCAAGAAGGGTCCAGTAGCATATGAGTTATCCCTACCAGCACATATAAAAGTTCATAATGTTTTTCATACTTCCTTATTAAAGAAATATGTATACGATACTAAACATGTTATTGATTGGTCCTTATTACAGGTGGAGCCCGAAGGGGAGTTCACGCCAAACCCACTCCACATTCTGGACAAGAGAGAGGTCCAACTTACGAGGAGGACCATTACTCATCTAAAAGTGCAATGGAAGCACTTTGGATCGGATGAGGCCACTTCGGAGAATGAGGCTACCATGACAGAGGCAAACCCCGCCTTGTTTCATGATTCCATTCCTAGCCCCTAGAAACACTGGGATGGTGTTGTTCTAAGTGGGGAGGGATGTAATATCCCAACTTTTTGACTAACTATGTTATGATGTTATATTGGGCTATAGTCCCAACATGTGTAATTTATTATTGGGCATAAGCCATAGCATGTTTTGATCTATGTTCTCATGAGTTGATATATATATGGGCCAGGTACTTTGATTGTTTCATTTTATGATATACTGGGAAGGAAAGCTCGAATGCATAAACTTATGTTGTGATTCAATTACAATTATGATATACTTAGATTTTTATGTTATCTTCTACTGTGCAGAGTATGATTCACATGGATGATTATTTAGTGTGTTGAGTGTGGACTCACAAACACACGAATGAACTATATATTGGGCCTAAGCCCTAATGTATTTAGAAGATTCTTAGTTTTTACTGGGTTTAAGCCCCAATGTACGTTGAGTGTTGGGCATGAGCCCTAGAGCACTCCAAGCTTGAAAGAATTGATTACTGGATCCGAGGCCACTTAAAAATCCTAGATCTGCCTCACAACCACATTCTAGCTCTAGTGTTGAGTAGAGGCTCTGGAATTGTACTAGTGTAACACCCATGTGAAAGTGTTTAGTTAAAAGGCTCTGAAGAGCACTTGAGGTTATTAGATCTCAAATGTTGAATCCAGAGTACTCTGAATAGCATTTATGTGTTTTATCACAACTATTCAAATTGATTAAATAAATCTTATTATCATCAAATACTGCGGGAAATACCATGTTAAAACGAGCGAATCTGACATGCAAAAGGAGAGACTAGAGGTTCCTTTACCAGCTTACCAAAACCATCCAAAGAAGTGGACCCTTTCCTTAAAAAGAATTAAAAGAAGCATCAGGTGAACAAATGTTTAAAGACCACAAAGCTAGATATTATTATTAGGAGCTTTCAATAATAAATATTGTTATTTATTATATATTCTTTTATAAATGTTTACACTTTTTATTTATGCATAAGTGGGATGCCACTTACTAAATATTATTTATTAATATTTAGAAGGTATTGTAATTATTATATTAGTATTATTATGGGAAGATTTAAAGATTAAAAACACTTTGATCAAACAAAGTTGAGAAGTCTTAGTTCCAAAAATAAATAGCAGTTAAGTAAACAAATACACTTGTATAATTTAAATTATTTTTTTAAAGAAACCAGTAAATTCCAACAACTCTAATTCAAGATTTGTCCTACTTAAGGAGGGCAGACCCCAAAGTTTGGGGGATCTGTTTATTTTGATATTATTATGTCAAGGACTCTCTGTTCCAAGAAGGAAACTCTTCCCATCAATTTCCCAGATCTGAACCAGCTAAGCATCTAAGGCCTCTACATCTCAGTTTGCATGTAAGAACCAGCTTGGGGGGATTCATACTGAACCAGGAACGGTTGTAGAATCATGGTTTGGAGGAACGTTGTAGTCCCTAAGTCATACATTTCCAGATCAATTATAAGGTCAGTTAAGAGTTCAGTAGTTTTCCATTAACCATTTGGCTGAGTTTGCAGACCATTATCAACAGGGACAGGCTACAAGGATCCGCAGGTCATTATCAGCATGAACAAGCTACAGGGATCAACAAGTATGAAATTCTTATAAGGCCATCTTGCAATTCATATCTCTTTTTATAAATGCAATGTTAATTAATGTCCTAGATACTAGTTTTAAATTCAAGAATTGCACAGAATCCAATGGCATTTCCTAGCAGGACTAGCCAGCTAGTCTTTGCTAGTCAATCGCATTTCTTAAATTTCTAAATATGTGAATCGTTAAGCATTGTTTTAATTTGGTGAAATCTATGGTATTTATTTTCTCCTATCTAAACTCTGTATTAAATTTCAACAAAATCATTTAGCTACAGAGATCAAATTTCTAGCAAAAATCATTAGTCACCTTGCTAACCATTCGAATACCCACTTATACATTTTATAGCAAAACAAAACGCAAACACCACTCTGTAGGTATTTCCCATATGTTCCAATTTTCTTTAAAAACAAAGACTGGCATATTGTCCATTTCCCGATCTATTTTAGTTTCCTTTTTAAAACCATACACACCATATTTGAAACGAAGACAGCAAATAGGATAGAAATCGTTTACACTATTCTTTTCCAATTACATACTCATACACACTTTCCAATAAAAAGAACACGCATAAAACTTAGCTATCGTTACCAATGAAAGACCCTACTATTCTATCAAGTCAAGAATTTAATACCATTAGGTATGCAGTACAACTAGACTGTGATTTAAGGTGCTGGGAAGTTACAAACGCAGACGTCCATTGAAGACAGAGGTCGAGGATCAAATCCCATGGACTCCCTTAAATCAAAACTTATAGTGGTCTCCTACAAGACTCACGTATAAAACAAACCTCCCATCGAAATAGTGCTCCATTCATTCAAACAACACATAAAATTGAGATTTGTCTACTCAAACCCTAGCTGCGTTACCAAAATAGAAGTAAAGAAAATCCCATATAATCTCCTATGTTTTCACAAGCAACTAGTTAAGTGCACAGAAGCATCATGGTACTAACAAACTCAGGAAGTAAGCAAAAATGAAACCAATACCCAAATTCTAGATATGTTACAAGACAGAGATACAGAGAAGTACGTTTAAGTTTGTTCTTTTTACCAAATAACACATCACATTAGATAGAAGCTAAAAGAAACAAATTAACCGAGGATGGACATAGACCACAGTACTTTCATACATCGTTATAGTCACAATACAAGTAAAAACCCCAATGCAAAAATGTAAATATGATTCTAAATACGTAGGGTATGCAGAAGTCCTTTGTTTTAGAGTTCGTTACAGACTGCACAGTAATTCCCTTCCACTTAAAACATAAATTACAGAGTACAGGGAAACGAAATGTCGAACAACAAACAAATCCAACTTCATTAAACAATGGTTTACATCATAGTCCTAGCTGTGTATTTCACTCTCCAATTACAACTTAAAAACCCTTCTTCTCCCTGGTCCAACCAATAGGTGACCAATAGACTCCCCAAGGTGAATTAGTAAGCCAAGGGCTTACGGGATCCTCCATTCTAAACCAGGCCAAGATGCATACATACAACACCAAAGGTGTGAGAGGTAGGGCACGAGTGGGTAAGCCAGGATTACCATTACCCTAGCCACACCTACAGCACCCTGAACCATCACATATCCCATAACAAAGCATTTATCACCTGCCATCACGACATGTATTACCAGTTAGTTCAACTCTGTGTTTTCAAATCAAAGAAGAAAGATAAAATGCCATTTGCAAATAGATATTTTTCCTTACCTTTGAGAAGCGTGACCTCCCTACGCCATAGTCGAGCTCAACAATTAACAAGTGTGTTGACCATGAGCAGAGCTCGTGTCTGTACCCATCACAGTCACCATACAAACGAAGTGCAGAGCCAGAAATGAGGAACAAGTCGAATACAGGAATGACTGGAAAAAGCCCCAAATCATTTTCTCCAAACCCTCGTTGATAGGCTGTCCCACATACTCATTTAAAGCGCATTAAAAGGTACACCAACCTCACTCTAGTGGAGGTTCGATTCTTTGTATAAATTCTATAGTTAAGTCATGGACTCCAACCACCCTGGTCTAAATTACAAAAAGGCTCAAATCTTGTACAAAGTCTATAGTGAAATCGTGACCCAACCTACACTTGTTTAAAATTACAAGAAGCTCATAGTCGTGAACCTCACCATGGAAAACACTTATGTTGTGAACTCCCATGGTAATGGGATACCCATTCTTTTTATAATTATCATTCACCCTAGTGAAATAGAGCCAATAGTAAAGTATAGGCTAACTCTTTAGGGATAGTAATTTCATATTGAATACACCTGCAATCATAGAAGTATGGAATGGCATTAGCATTATGCTAAGTAAGTCCGGCAACCACTATATTCACCCATACCTTCCGGCAACCCTGTCGAGGTATGTAATTACCTCTCTTGGAGTATTATAGTACCCATCATGTGAACAACATACCGTCATCAAAGGAGCTCATCACCTGAAGGTGGCATTAGACATTCAAGATTCAATCACATGATTTCTTAAAGCAGTAGAGAGCGTTATTTCTACCTCTGTACTAACCTTTTCAATTGTAACAAAACATGCCATCATATTGTTTCCACATCGCTTCCGCAATTCTAAACTCACACATAGAAAAGACCATGTGAAACAAAAGTCTTAGGCTTACATTTGTTTCGTGCAAGTATGGATGTTTTTAATGATGTTAGATTTGATGTATGAATCTTTCTACTGTAAATGTACGATTATTGCAGACAGCAAAAATTTTAAATTTTTGCTATTTTTGGGACGTTACAACTGAGCATACTTCTAGCAAGTACGACTATCTCATTGTTGACAAAACTATAGATGCTTCTAGCAAGTATAATGATCTCAATGTTGACAAAAATAGGCTTGAAAGCTCGTATAGCTTTATTTTGGTAGTGAATTAAATTCTATTTAACTGTTATGAATTTCTAAACATTATATTAGTATTAAAATTTTCACTTAAAATTTGTTGAACTGTGGTCTAGTGGTATCTTGGAATGATTGTGATGACAATTACAATATGGCTAAATACAAGTTATAATTTATAATTGATACACAGAAAGTCTGAAAGTATGACGTTAAGAAATATTGCATATACACCATTCCTTTTGTCTCAAGCATCCTTCTTGTTGATATCTAAACATGTCCATGAACTAAGTAAGCTTATTGAAACATTCTAATTGGTCTATAAGGTTTATGCAGCCTGGAAAGGTTGGCAAGACAGATGAAAGTTTGTGGGTTAGCTTTTAATCAAATACTTTAGATAGGAGATTGTCTCTGAAAATTGCATGGACATCTTTGAGCTAGTGAAGTTATCTTTTGACTTATCATTTGTAGATTAACAAATTGTTGCATTAGTCTTTCATATCCACTGGCATATATTTTTATTGTTTTCGTTGTTTGCTGGGAGGGCCTGTAGTTAAGAATTCTACACAACCAACTCTTGTTGGTTTAGACAACAGGGGTTACACTACATTCAGTATTTTTCCATGGCATATCATAGGTATATTAAATTGTGATGTACTTATCAAGGTTAATGAATTTGCAGATTTACTCTTATGAATAATTTTAATTAAGGAATTACAAACTTCAGAGCTTATTATACCAATTTTACTTAATATTGTAAAGATAATGTTGATCAGATGGTATTTTCTGTGTAGGTAAATGCTCAATGCCCATCTTTTCAATTCAGTTTATGCACAATACATAAATTCAAAGTGCATTATTTATGCTTCTATTCTCCTTTACATTTAAGAAAAAAGAAACTTTATTGTTTATTGTTTATGAATCCAAACAAGAAGCTATTTATCTTTTGTGCTTCTATACTTATATGGACCAAAGAGAATGAATTAGATGCATAAGAAGCTGTTTATCTTTTGTACTTCTATACTTGTATGGACCAACGAGAATGAATTAGATTCAAAATAAACTGGTTGAAACTTGGGGCCTTGTAATTTTGAAAGGGAATGAGGTTCTTTGGATTGGTCAATGAAAAAGTCATAAATTCATGCTTACTCTTGGAACAATGAATCAGTCATAAATTCATACTTACTCTTGGAATTATGAATAAGTCATAAATTGATACTTACTCTTACTCACTTGGAACTATGTTAAATTTAGATTATTACTTGACCTATTTGAAAGAAAATGAAAATATCAAAGCCATTTTGAATGAAGGATATACCATGCATTTTTTTAAAATGAAAATCTCAAAGCCATTTTGAATGAAGGATATACCATGCGTTTTCTTCTCTTTAGAGATCATGGTTTTCACATCTCTTTGGTCTATTATGATCTTCCTTTCTCTTTTGTTCTTCGTGTGGATGCTTGAATTTTTTGTCTGAAATATATTACTTATTCCCTTACCTTGACATGGTTGTTCAGAGGAGGGAATCGTAATATTGGATTTGTTTAGGTTCCAATTTATTTTAGTGTTTTCCATATACCGAAATCGCTCTTAAAAATGATATATATTTGATCTGTTGGTTAAATTAGAACTTATAGAAATACTAAGCAGCATACATGGCATAGTTGATATCTTTTATAGCATGTCTGTACAGATTTATATTGAGTGGCATCGGATAGGTTTGAAAGCCTGAAATGGCAAGAAAAATACCTTTTTGGGGGGAGGAAGTAGATAATTAGTTCATAAAATGCATGTGTGTCTTTTAAGGTCTCTCAGAATGGAGTGATTATATATATATATATATGGTTTTGTAAAATTTATTAAAATGAATCAAAATCATTAAAAAGAAAATTGTATGGTCTAATGTTTTATGAATCCAGTGGATATGTAACTTTTGGCAAAATGCCTATTAAATTTAAGAAAAAATAAAGTTTATCCACTTATTAACTCATTCCCCTAGATGTGTAACCCTATTCCTAATAGATTGACTTGACTGAATGCTACTTTGTTACGTGCATGATGCTTAATGTTTCTTTGGAATTGACTATATGCTACTTCTACATTGGCTTGACCTAATTTATAAGACTTAGTTCATGCTTTGAATATTGTCGCAAGTGTCGTCTACATGGCTACACTATTTGCCAATAGAACATTGTGTTTTTGTCATCTTGGGTTAGTTTATATCCATATCGTAAACCATTATTGCCTCGCAATTATGTTTTATAGTTTCTGAGCTCACAGTCATCTTCCCTGTTTTTCTTATTTCCAAAACAAGATAACGGATCTTTCAATCTTGAAATGGTTCTGCAATTATCGATTCTTTTTGGATAAAGTGTTGTTTTATCTCTTTGATACATGCTCTCATTTTGTCCAATACCATTGATTTTCATTACAAGAGAGAAGGGGGTTTGTAAGGCTAGTTGCATATAGAAGTTGTTAGTCAAGGGTACTAATAAAGTTCCGAGGCATAAGTTTTAGTTCCTGGGGGTTATTTTATGTCTTTCTGAATTTTACTAATCTGTATTTGTTCATGGAATTTCTTGTAGGGATTTACATTTAAATTTAAGAACTAAGTAAATGATTTCATTCAATTTTAACATACTTCAAATTTTAACTTAGCCTATATAAGGACAATAGGTAAGAAAACCCAACACGTTTTCATTTAGGTATACCATGTCCATAGAATTGGACTTTGTCGTCTTTGACATATCATTTACTTACATAAATTTAACATTATGCACATTTTCAAATACTGTTGTAGGATTCACTTTTGAGATTCAAAGCTTGATCTCTGGTTTTAGGCCACAAGGGGTGTGCCAATAAATTTGAAGTCATTTCTCCACCAATAATGGAAAATGATATTTGTATCAATTTTGGGGATTTTTTTTACATAGAGTTGAACTCTGTTGTCTTTGGCATACTATTTACTTACATAAATTGTCTTTGAGCTTCACCCCAAATCAGACTTCAAAAGCTTTTCCCAGGATTATTTAATTCCCTAGGAATCTTCACATGAGCAATGAAGTCATCAAACAAGTACTTACAAGTTGAAAGTTGCCACAACCAGTTTTTATTCAAACCACATTTAGTTCTAATAATTGATATTCAAGTGCTTAAACATTGCTTCAAACTATGCTTAGTCCAACCATAATTAGTCCTAATAATTTGCATTTATCCACAATTTTTCCATTTACATTTCTTAACTAAAGGTTTCTATAATCATTGATTCACAATTTTGCAATTTACATTTCTTAACTAAAGGTTTCTAAGAAGTACCAATAGAAATGTCGATCCGTAGATTTAGAGTAATAAATGCATCTTATCATGACTATGATGCATTTACTGGATAGATCTGGATAGAATTTGGTGTTGGTTGAACATGAGGTGTAGGGTATGGTTTCTAAGTTTAAGTTTCAACAAATCATTAGACAATGCAACCCTTGGTTTTTTGAAACAAAAGTGATTAAGAACTCACGGGGCTTGCATATAGCGATGAATTCTCAAAACATGGAAGGAGCATAAGCACTAGTCTCATCTCAGAAACAATAGGAGTGACAATTCAATGCCCATTTTTATCACGATCATCACTGATATAAACCATCTAATGAAGCAATTTGGAACTCAAAATTTTAATGTTTCTCAAAACTAAGAGAACAATATACATGAATAGCCACCAATGCATGAGAAGCCATTGCAAAAGAGTGTTAGATTCAAGTACCTCCTTCTCTAATTCATTCATGATTTTATGATACCTGATGTTCAAGGTTTCGTTTCACTCATTAATACTAGTGTTCATCTCTTAACATAGCCATTATATGTTTTAGAAAGACTAATAAAAATAATATAATTTATTTCAAATAAGTTTCAAAGTTGCTAAAGCAAGCCTCAAAATCACCTTTAGTACGTAAGTTCACATACTGCTTGGATAAGATTTTTATTGAGGTTGTACATTGTATAAGTGCATTTTTCCTTTTCAACCAACTATAGACATAAGCCATCATTAGAATTGTTTAGGGCTTCATTTTTTTAGGACATTGTTAGTTTGAAGTGTAGAGATTTCTTATGATGTTGAAAAAAGAGTCCAATGTGAAAAATTGACTTCATCTTGTAGTCAAAGGGACTTCAACTTATAGTCAAAGGTTAGTTTCCTGTAAGGAAACAACTTGCTCCATTAGAATTATGCAACTAGGCAATAATTCCTTGCAACAAAGCAATCTCAACATGATGCTTCACATATAATATCTCCAAGGAAATAAATTCATCATTAGGCATTGGACTCAACTAAACAGTCTGAAACAGCTGGTCATCCTCAAAATTTTTGCTTTATAAAGCCAATCCAAAAATCACATCTCAGCCCTGTTTCACAGACTCGGACTTCTTTATTTGAACATAAGTTTCCAATTCTGCTGAGTTTCAATACAGTATGACTCTCTTTCTGGATGGGAGATTCCTTTTCCATATTCAGCTGTTACCAACAGACACTCCTCCTCCTAGACAGATAAAAATTCTTTAGAAAGTCAATCTGCATGCTCATTTAATTCTCTTCAGACATGCTGGAATGAAACATACTCGAACAGATTTCTTACCTTTTTGAATTTGTCCATGAATGGCTGTAGCAGAATGTTTTATAGCGTCCTTTTACCCATTGCCCATTCAAGAGAATGAATTTTGGGACCCCCAGAATTTGAATACTGGAAATACCATTCCCAAAGCTATTTTAACGATATACACCGAGCACACAATTCTGCCTTATATTTGATCCCTAAACAAAAATTGCTTTGAATTCAATATGATGATCTGCCATATATAGAACTCCTCTAGATCCACAGATGCCAAGGGATCCTTGGCATGCACCATTAAAGTATCCCCAAGATTTGCTCTTATATATTTATGGGTGTACCAGAATTCTATTATACTTTGCTTTCAGAGCATTTCAAATTATGCAAATCTTAGTCACACAGTTGTTAAGTTGTAAATTATGAAGAGTTGTGCTTTGTGTTGAGTTCTTTACATGACTTGCTCTGTAGAATTTAATTTGTTAATAAAATGGATGATTGTTCAACTCAAGTGTATGTGTTCATGATATATCTTGATGATCACTTGGAAATTTTTAGGAGTGGGTAATATTGCAATGTTTGGTAATGTTTATTATATAAAATACATTAGTAATATAATAATTTTTGTTTATGTTCATGTGCCACGAAGAATTGTAAAAAACACTTGTAAAATCGTTTTCTACAAGCAAGTATTGGAGAGAGTTTAAGGTTCATTAAGTTAATCTTCTGATCAATGTTTTTATGTATTTATTCATATAGTAAAAAGATAGATGTAATATTTTAAAAAATAATATTATTTTATGAATTTCTATATAAATTTAAAAATCATTAAAAAGTAAAGCCATTAATTTTGCATTCCTCTCAATTTGATTGATGGTTTTTTTCTCTACAATAATTTCTAGTTCTCATTTATTATTTTAGTACTGTACTTACTACTTGTAGTATTTTATATTAGATATCGGATAATTGATAGTGAAAAGATTTAGTTTTGTTTATAATAAACTATATATTTTTATGATTTAAATAACAGTTTTAATTATTAATCTGAAATTGCAATATGTGCCAATTAATATTGACTATCAATCTGAAATTGCGGTATTAGTTAAATTGGAATTTATAATTAAGGCTATTTTCATTGGCAAAATCCTTCAAAAATCTGACCAGAAACGTGGTCAGGAAAATGTGTAAAATGATGCTGTCTGTTTCTTGGCATGTCAGGAAAATGTGTAAAATGAAAATGATAATGGCATATCTTGTTTGGGACGTTTGAACATTGATGCACTCTGTTTCTTTGCTTCGTTGCTTCACCGATTAACATACATTAATTTTATTTATTATTTAAGATGGTTCATAAAGTTAGTTTTTAAAAGAATACATCCTATGTCAGCCCTCCTAGCATCCAATGATTTGCATGAAATGGACTAGTGATCAGGTTAGTTCCAACGTGGTCAATATGATGCATCTCTTCCCATGGATTGGTCAACTTATAATGGGTTAACACCCTGAACTTGGAAGCAAATCCATGGTAGATATTTCCATGCTCGTTTTTAATATCTCATGCGTCAAAATTTTTATTTGAATCACAGCACAAGCAAAGCACATGAACGGGTTATGAAAAAGTGTATACTCTCTAATATATCTCCACAAGTTTGATTTGTTTTTTTCCCTGCATAATTTTTTTAAAATTTATTCAGCTAATGTTTTGTGAATCGCAGTATTTCCCATTGGAAAAAGCAGGAATTGACTGGTCATATCTTGATTTTGTCAATAGTCGGAATGACTAAATAAAAATTCACGTATTCTACGAAAACATCAACCCAACGTAGTAATCAACGCAACAAAATAAAATAAATAATGGTGACCTTTGGTAAACAAAATAAAATAAATTATGGTGACCATTGATAATTTGATGTCTTAGATGAAATCCGAATATTCAAGCTACTTCGTGAATATTCTTTGTACGGCACGCTGAAATCCGACAACATTCACTGTACGGCACAGTGCCATTGGGCCACTCTCTTTTCGCCATCTGGCATGATGCCATTGGGCCAGTTGCAGTGACACTTGGCATGCTGCTATTGGCCAGTAGCTCCCTGCCAATGGTAGCATGCCAAGTGTCATTGCGGCTGGCCCAATGGAATTGTGCCAAATAGCGGAAAGAGACTGGTCCAATGGACCTGTGCCGTACAGTGATTGTTGTCCGATTTCAGTGTGCCATACAAAGAATATTCCTTTTGACTGGTAATTTGGTCGCCCTCTCCCATTTCCTGAATCTGTCGTGGAAGCTATTGAACGGCGGCCTTACTAGCGATCCAAATATTCAAAGAAGACGTTAATTCAAAGAAGACATGAATTTTCTAGCATTTGGCAAGCTCTCTCAACATTGGCCCATCCTTCCTTCACGCATATCATATAGTCATTTTTCAACTAGATCCAACTGTTTCCTTAATCGGGGAAACTTGAATATTCTGGAACCAAAAGCTTTGAGCACAAGGTGCGTTGCACGACACTATTTGCCGACGAACTGCTCCTGGGGATCATCGGCAGTGTGTAAGCGAGAACCATCATCAGCAGTGTGTAAGCGAGACCCATCGTCTACAAGGGGATCGAAGCTCGACGGATAAATTGGTTATTCTTCACGAGGAGCAACCTGCAAGAATATCATTCTTAACACATACAGGTCTTCATCATCTGATATCAGATAGAATATCACTCTTAACACATAAATGATTTGAAATCTAGCAGATTCGAAGAAGAAGAGTATGTCCGCAAGAATGAGAGTTGAAATATTTAGATGGAAAAGATGCGAAGCAATGCGAATAGTGAGATCATGTACACCTGCGTGGTGGGATGCATCATTGAGCTCCGAGCGTGCTCACCCGAAACTGACTACCTTAATGGAAATCCGAAACCCTTTTATACACATGTGCTATTAATGAAAAGCGCAAACGAAATTCGAACAGTCAACAGTAACACGGCTAGGTGAAAACAAACGCCGGTGTCGGGAGGGATGAAAGAAAACTCAGAAATGTGTTGAGAAATGTGTTGAGAGCAAGTCTTTTTCATGCATGATATTAGTGAATGATTATTAATAGTTGATAAATTGCCATATTGCTCACAAAACTCATGTTTTGGACTTGATTCCTCTCTAAATACACATAGTTTTCATGCAAAATTGCATTTTCCATTGTTTTTGACATTTCTAGAACATGCATAACATTATCACAAAAATGCATGTTGATGCCATGTTAGGGATCCAAAACAAGTTTTGTAAATTAAAAGTAAAGTCATATATTCAATTCTCCATGAAGTATTTTCATCTTAAGCCATGAATCCATTTGAAAACAAATTTGCCTTTATTTTAATCCACCTATGAATTAAAATGCATGCAAAACAACTTATGCTCTTGCATCGATACCTTAAAAAAACAATGGGATTTATTATGAAGAAGTTTATGTTGAGCAACTTCAAGGTTTTGTAAAGAAAGGGTAAAAACATCTGCCATGCAAGTTTAAGAAAACATATATAATTTTAAACAACTGCCTAGAGTTTGGTATGGAAAATGATATGACTTCTTCTTTCAAAGATGACTCATAAGAAGTAAGAATGATCCTAACTTGTACATAAAGAAGATGATCTTGGAAACATTGTGTTAATCTCGTGTATGTTGATGACCTACTCTTGATAAGAAGTGTTGCAAATTTGATAGATGATGTCAATATGATTGATCAAAAGTGTTTGAAATGAAAGACATTGTACAAATGCACTGTTGATTAGGCATCGTGATATGGAGGGATGAAGGAAAAACCATGATTACTCATAGCAAATATGCAAGTGAAAGGTTTGACATGCATGAATGAAATCAATATCTACTCCTTTAGAACAAAATTAGAATTTTAGCATTGCTAATGATACAAAGGAGGTGACTGCTACTTTGTATAGATAGATGGAGGTTAGTTGGAATTGCTACCACAACACAATAAGACATCATATTCAATTAGTACATACTTAGCCAATTCATGGCTAAGCCATATGAAATTCAATGTAATGGTTTCTTGGATACATAAAATGAATTATAGATTTTGGTATTGAGTTTACTAATCATTCTATTATTGAGATGACAAGTTACTTAAATTTTGATTGGGCTATTTTCCATTGATAGAAAATTCACTACAAGATATGATGATTTCACATTTGGATAAGAGTTGAAGAGTTGTTGCTTGGAGCATTTAGAAGCAATTTAGTATGATTTATTTTTCATTGAAGTTGAAAACAAAGCATTATGTAGTGCTAATTGTGAGGCTATTTCGCTGAATCTCATCCGAAAAAACACAAGAGAAAATTAAGGACCTACATTTATTAATTGTGTCAACCAAAGCACTATAAAACTAACACGAAACTTGGTATACCATGCTAATTCAATATATTATTTTTGTAAAAGTGGAGGTCCATTGAAAGGAAATTGATTTGATGTTTTGTGACAAACTAAGCAAGGCTAAGTTTGAGATGCGAGCAAGGCTTAGTTTTAGATGCAAAAAACACTATTAAGGACTATTACTAAGGCTAATTTTGAGATGCAAAAAGCTATGTTAGAATCAATAGTTGGATTGTTATTCAGGATTCTCCTAGTTAATTAATAAATTTTTACCTATCTTACCTCTTTGATTCTAGTTATTTATCCTAGGGTGTTTGGTTGTTGGACAAGTAGTTAGAATTCTCTACTTTTGAGGTGTTCAGTATTTGAATGCAGAACCATACATGGCCTTTATCAAATGGGCTTGATATTTAAAATACATACCGAATGAAATGAAAAATAACGGGGGTGCATATAAGATCAAAGTAATCCTTTGAATATTTGTGTGCATATCCCTACAGATTTGTTCATAGTTTGTGCATGCATCTGCACTTTTTTTCAATAACCCTTAACAAATTTTATAGAGAAAGGAACATGGCTAGAAATGGCATGTAGTCAATCAATAATTAGTAAAGGATTACATATTTAGCAGACCATAAGAAGCCACGACAGATCGCTCTTACGTGACTTATTAAGTGTTTGACATGAATGAATGTTACAAGAAGGGCTTGATACTTTTCATCCCGAGACCACAAAATGAAACATACAGTGTGTGCAGAATCACTCTAGTCTCCTACCATACCCACATTATGTACTGGACAAAAACAACAGCTCTATCAGAAGAAAAGGAAGCTAAGTCTGGATCACTACTTGTATGGAAACAACATAGAGATTATCTATGGTCAATCTGCCACACAATGGAGAAAAGTGTCACATACCCCAATTTTTATTAAAATAATGTAATTATTTTTAATATTCCTGAGACATTATGTTAAATTTAATGCTAAGTAGGAATGGATGACTCAGCAGAGTCTCCAGAAATGGAATGTAAATTCTGAATAATTATTATTAATAAATAAATTATGGAGACAACAGCATGGGAGAGCTGTTAAAAGAGGTTACTGGTCTAACTGGTGGATGGAATTAGGTGGAAGGACAAAAGACAAGTGGCAGCATCCTCAAACACTTCCTGAGTTGCAGGTGGCAACTTCCCTATATTTTGGGGTCATGATTCCCCAAGAAAGTGGAATCTGAGCAGGTGGCTCATTAATGACAGTTAGCCCAACTAAGACCTAGGCAATCTTTTAAATACTACTCAATGAACTGAGCTGGGGGTTCAGCAATTGTTCTAGAGGGAGAATACATTCAGGTGAATGCTATTCAGGAGTCCCATTGAGGAAGTGGGAAAACAGTAAGGAAGTGTTTTGAACAGGAAGTTGCAGTAACTTGGTTCCAGTATAGCTGTTTTGGCTGAGGGAATTATTGACGGTACCTAGTTCCAGCCAGTTAGACCAGAGCAAGCTCGGGGGTCCTGAGAAGTGCTGTCTGGGCACTCTCCAGGAATTGGTAGGGAGGAACAGCCTCCCATTGCTGTTATTGTCTACCATAGTTACAGGTTCTGTCACTCTTCCTGCTGTTGGTTTAATTAGTTTTCATGTGAAATAGTCTAGTTCAACTATGTTTTGACTGTATTCAATTTCAGTAAATCAGTCTCTGTATTTTCTTTTGGTATAAATTACAGAACTCAGAAGTTTTAGAATTTTCCCTACTTTTATTTTAGGGTAATTATCCTATGCAGCATATATTTGTTACTGTTACAGTTAACAAATGCCATGTTTATGTATTTCTAGAATTCTTGCTAATACTTAAACAATAGACAGAATTTTAAACAGTAGATATTCCAGAATTATAGCTATCACACAGTCATAAGAATAGATAAAGATAAATCTTAGTTTTTACTTTGAGATATTTCCTATTAGAATAATATACCTGTTTACATATATTTGTTTCATATTTCAGTCAACTTTAGTTACAGATCATACTTGTATCGAGCTAACAGATAAACAAAACTCATATTAGTATATTGTTTATACTCAGAATATGATTGACAGCTACCGACTAACTAAAGGGTGTGACTGTAACAATATTGTTACAAGCTTCCTTATAATCTTATTCATTAACACAGTAGTCAAACACAAACACATAGAAACTGTAGAGTATTATTCCCCTTCAACCTAGTATTAGAAATTAATAGCCATGTTATCATAACATAGTTGACAGAGTTGTTTTAAACAAGACAAACGTATTGAATGGCTCGAAGCCAAGACTCAAGAGACTTCAATGTTTCTTTACACAATTTATAGGCATAGATTTCTGTTCAATATCAATTTCATATACATATAGTATACAAGCACTGTTGAATAAATTCCTACTTCTAAACAAACATATTAACACAACAGAGAAACTGTCGACGAATGCAACCATTATTGGCTGTTACCAACCTTCATAAATTATATACAGTGATAATATTTATTTCATTTTTAAATATTCTCCCTTAGAGTAGTCCACAAACCCTACACGGCCGTAGCCTTACAACTTTCACTTGACAGACTGAAAACAAATGAAAAGAATGCCTTATATGGCAGACGAAACCTACTGTAGGTTTATACAAAGTTCTAAGTATATAATTTCTATCCACAGTTTTATTAAATAATTATATAGGAATAAAAATAATTTTGTTACAACTCGTTCCCAATCACCACTGAGTTAACAAATCTATATATATGTGTTGAACACAAAACAGAAACCCAACTCGACAGAATAACCTTATACTATTTAACTATTACAGTTATAGTCGAAGAACATCCACATTCTTTTTATTAAACATTTAAAATCCAAGAAAAACACATAGAAACGATACATGAACTCCATACAGTAGAGTTATCATCCTTTGCAGGTATCAAAGAACTCATCCATCCTTACATTTCAAACATTCTAATATTTAAACAAAACACGAAAATGAAACACGGCCATGACAGACCTATTTATCATATTAAATATTAATTTAAACAGCGTGGATAAAACCCTACGCCGAGCAATTACAAGTACAATAACAGAAACCCTGGCCTCATACAGTTTGAGCCGTGAATGGCTCTCCATAAACATAACAGGTTTCAAACCCCTTTTCATTTCAAACAAAACAACTTTATACAGATGAATGCACCCATGACATCAAGTCGTAGACGACCTCACAACATAGGAGTTTCCCTCCAAGACTCAACCCTAACCACAAAACCAGCAAAGGAAGAGACAGCCGTGGATAACCAGGCTTACCCGGAGGAGCCAGCATTGGAGTTAAAGCCCTGCACACCTTCAGAGCCGCGTGACCTGCACAGTAACGAATTGCCGAGAGATGTTAATACACTATAAATGCCGAGAGTTGTGAGTACATAGTAAATCTACACTTGTTTGCAAAACAAAAACTGCGAAAATGTGGTTATTGCTTTACCTGGGCATTGCAACCTGTGGATAATCTGGGAGCCACCGGTGGAAGCAAGCACTGAAACCCCATCACATTCGTCGGTTGGAGGAGCAAGGGACACCCTCATAACCCTTCTATTGACAGCCACAATAGACAAACCTTCCAGACGAAACCCTTAAACTGGGATTGAACCAGTCGAGAAGCACACCCCATACCCAAATGAATCAACCCTCTCATAATTTAAAGACATTAAAAAAAAAACCCCTCCTCATACCCACACCAGCACAGCGAAGGACTGTAAGTAGCTGGGACTTAAACAAAGAAGGAGCAACGAGACCATGAAACAATGAAACTGTAGCAAACACTATCAGCAGAGCCGAGGACTTATCCTACCACAGAATAAAACCATGAGACCAGAACCACAACACTGTGCAGTTTGTTACAGTGTCCAACGACGAAATCTAGGCATGGAGGGTTTCACCCTTAGGACCCGAGCCCGGAGGCAAAGACAATAACCTGATAGGGTTTCGATAACAGTTTATATATCATCAAATGCATGGAGGAGAGTTAACCACGTAGCATTAAATTATATCAACGTAATATGGGTCGAGACCATATAGTTCAGTTGCCATCCAAATCATTGTTCATCGATTTTAAAAAAATTCATTGCTTAGATACAAGTCAAACTCCAACGTATGGAAATACAATATGAAATACATTTAATCAGCAAATAGCGCATGCCTTGCAATCGAACCTTCAATAATTCCAAGGTACGTGGTATGTATATTCCCTACAATGATATGAACGAGATATAGTCAACTTCAACCATAGTGTTTCTCTTAACCTAGTATGATAGATACAACCTTAACACCATATTGGATATAATGTTTGCCAACGTATGGGAACATTATGTTTGTTGCACAATCATTATATTATTTATATATTGAAACCAAGCCATGGATTAATGCCATGAGCCTATTACATTCCTATGTAAGCAATAAGGTAGTTAACTTTCAAATGAAAACACCTTGTTACTTAATACATTGAAATGTTACCAAATCTATATGACAAGATACACATTTGCCATTATATACTATCATCGTATTTTCTACTAATACTATTGTTAAACAGTAACAATTAGAATAAAAATCTCTATTATGAAGATACTGAAATATAAATTCCTCTACTGGATCACACCATGAATGTAGTTTAAAAACAAGGCATAGTCAGGTGACATAAATTAAACTCTAAGTAAACATTGGACCTCGATACTAGATTAATATAATGGAACAACGCTAGAGGCGCCACTTTTTCAACTCACATTAATAATACATGAACACAACAGTAATCACCGGTATTAGTCGACAACATATCACATGATGCTAAGTCGCTTTATGCAGATAATAATTATGATACAAACAATTGTTCCAGTGATAGTTACAGCAGTAACATAGAGGCATATTCATAAAACAATAATTATAACGGAAACAATGTAATTCATCGCAAAAACCTGATGATACTATCCGAATAAGATATATCATGTCAAGGCAGACTATCAATCTTAATTCAAGTGTAAGTTCATGAGAATAACTTCACGGTCTTGTACTACAACTTGCAACAGTAAATAAATCTTCTTTAAAGTTTTAAAGTACAGGGAGTATTGATGCTTACCAAGTTTAAAATATAGTGATCCTTACTTCACCGGCGTACCTGAGAAACAGAAGACGACTTATGCATTATCTCGTAAGCTAAGTAAGCCAGTCAGCTACGACTAGCTCTTCCCTTGCAGTTTGAAACAAAACAGTCATTAATTACAATCACAGAAATCAAATTTTTAGTAAGGCAGAGTCCTTTAAACAGGTTACGTTAGTTACTGAAATTAAAACAGGACCAGAAATACTATTTAGTTAACATTTATTGTTATAATTAAAATTTTAAATTTTTCAGAAATTTCGGGTTTTGACATGTGGTATCAGAGCCAGGTTCAGACACTATGCTTGGATGTGACTCCACTAAACTTCCGCAAACAGTGACCATAAAAGAAGTTTTTTTTTTTTATATATAAAGTACTAACATATATTTCGGTTTCATGAACAGAACAGAAAATTTTTCTTTTCTAAATTTTACAGACAGGTATGGAAAAACTGGGAGAATATGCTGAGGAGGAATCTCCCAATGCCGTGACAAGACAGATGTCAAGAGAACCTGAGACAGAAGAAATTGCTCACACCACTGAGCTGATGCAGACCATAAGAGGATTAAAGACAGAAATGGAAACAGTCAAGAAGGATAATGAAAGAATTCTAAAGACTCAGGAGCAGTTAAATCAGCTATTGATAGAAAAATTTCAGACTGAAGGAAGGAGCAAACCAGCTGACTCAGAAGAAGTTAGTCATCAAAGAGGGTCAAAAAGGACAAAACCAGCTAAATCTGACAGCAGTTCCTCATCTGAAGAAAGAAAGGGACAACCCAGTTATCACACTAGCAGTGACAGCAGTGAAGCTGAGCTGCACAACCGAAGGAAAACGTACAGGCCTTATGAAGAGATTTCCGGGGAGTTTAAGAAGATAAAGCCCCCAACTTTCAATGGAGAAGCTGAAACTGGAGAAGAGGCAGAATCCTGGTTATCCGGGATGAGAAAATATTTTCAGATCTATAACTACTCAAATCAGCTAAAGGCACGAATGGCCATCTACAACCTCTCGGGAAAGGCGGACATATGGTGGCAAGATCTGAAAAGGGTCAAAGGGATTAAAGAAATAGAAGTTAATTGGAGTACCTTTAAAAGATACTTCAAGAAGAAATTCCTGTCCGAGCAGTATTATGAAGAGAGGGCCAAAGAATTTTATGAACTAAAACTCGGATCTATGACGATGAAGGACTTAAACAGTAAATTTTTAAGTCTGTTGCGTTATGTACCGTATTTTGTCGAAGAGAAACCAAAAATACAGCGGTTTCTTAGTTCCCTGCCCTATCATATCAAGGACAGAATTGAATATGACAACCCCAAAACACTGGAAGAAGCTATGCGCAAGGAAAATTTCTGTTACGAACAGAATAAAAAGAAAGAGGGGATAGCCAGCTGGAAAGCCAAAAAGAACAGCAATCTGATCGAGTACAAGAAAAAGGAATTCGTTCCCCATAAAAGTTTCAAGAATGCTAAAAACGGGAACCACTTTAATAGTAAAAGTTTCCAAGGAAACAAAAATGGAGCTGTCAGCCATTCAAACAATTATAAAAACAACAAAGAGACTCCTAATAACCATGGAAACTACACCAAAAATTTTGAGCGAAAAGAACCTGTCAAGTGCTGGGAGTGTAATGGGCCACATTATGCTTCAGTCTGCCCAAACAGAAAGAAACAAATCAGCAATATTCACACTGTTCAAGATGAAATGACGGTTGGAGATTTCGCAGGAACTATGCCCCGAATCAATGCAGCATTGGAAAACCGCCAGGCTGACTACCAAACTTCCATGGTGGAAGTAGGAGGTATGATTAACAAAACCCCAGTTACTATATTAATAGACCCAGGTGCTAGTCTTAGTTATATTTCACCTCAGTTGATAGAAAAATGTAATTTGACTGTTGAAAGGTTTGATAATTCTTGGTCTGTACAATTAGCTACTGGGGCAAAGAAGAAAGTAAACTGTTATGTAAAAGAATGCATCTTAAACATGAATGATTTTAGAACTACAGTTAAACTGAACATCTTACCACTTGGCTCTTATGACATACTTATCGGAATGGACTGGTTGGAACAACATAGGGTCGTTTTAAACTGTTTTGACAAAACTTTTAGGTGTGTAGACAGTAGTGGACAGCCTGTAACTGTTAGGGGTATCCCTAGGAAAACCGTAGTTAGGCAGATTTCTGCCTTACAACTTAAAAGAGCAGTCAGAAAAGGGTGCAAGAATTATGCTGTAGCTATTACAGATGAGACAGATAAGTCCGAAAGCAACCAGAAAACAGTAGAGAACATCCCTGTAGTCAATGAATTTATTGACATTTTTCCTGAGGAAATCCCAGAATTGCCTCCTAAGAGGGAGCTAGACTTTACAATTGAGCTGGTACCAGGTGCCGTTCCCAGTTCAAAAGCCCCGTATCGTATGAATATCTTGGAGCTTAACGAGTTGAAAACTCAGTTAAAGGAGTTAATAGACAAGAATTATATTCGACCCAGTGTATCCCCTTGGGGAGCACCAGTGATTTTCGTTAAAAAGAAGGACGGAACAATGCGACTTTGTATAGATTATCGTCAACTAAACAAGATGACAATCAAAAACAGGTATCCGTTACCTCGTATTGATGATCTGTTTGATCAACTACGTGGAGCTACGGTATTCTCTAAGATCGATCTGAGATCAGGTTATCATCAAGTAAGAATTAAAGAAGAAGATATTTTCAAAACAGCCTTTAGAACAAGGTACGGACATTATGAATTTGTCGTAATGCCATTTGGACTTACTAATGCCCCAGCTGTTTTTATGTGCTTAATGAACAACATAATGCACAAGTACTTAGATAAATTTGTTGTTGTATTCATCGACGACATTTTAATCTATTCTAAGAATGAGGAGGAGCATAAAGAACACTTACGAATAGTCTTACAAGAACTGAGAGAACAACAGCTCTTTGCAAAATTCAGTAAGTGTGATTTCTTCAAAGACGAGATCCAGTACTTAGGACATGTAGTCACTAAGGAAGGGATTTTAGTTGATCCTGAAAAGATTCGGGCAATTGAAGAATGGCCAGTACCGAAAGATGTGACGGACGTTAGATCTTTCATGGGGATTACCGGTTACTACCGGAGGTTTATTGAAGGCTTTTCAAAAATAGCCAACCCAATCACTTCTTTGCAAAAGAAAGGCAAGAAGTTTGATTGGAATGCGAAATGTGAAGAAAGTTTCAAGAAACTTAAGACCTTATTGACAACTGCACCTATTCTTAGAATAGCGGACCCAAATAAAGATTTCATAGTTTGCACCGACGCTTGTAATGATGGTTTAGGTGGAGTGCTGACTCAAGAAGGACATGTCATTGCTTACGAATCTAGGAAGCTGAAAATCCATGAAAAGAATTATGCCACTTATGATCTAGAATTAGCTGCTGTAATTCATGCTTTAAAGATGTGGCGACACCACCTAATAGGCAGAAAATTCACCTTACTAACAGACAATAAAGGTCTGAAATACCTTTTAGATCAGCCAAATTTAAATGCAAGACAAGCCAGGTGGCTGGCATTCCTAAGTGAATACGATTTCGAAATCCAACACATCAAAGGAAAGGAAAATAAGGTAGCTGATGCCTTGAGCAGAAATGCAAAACTGAATTTTATATCAGCTAGCAGCACTTATACTTCTGACTTAAATGAACAGCTGGCTGAAGGGATAAAATTAGACGAAAATTATCAGCATTTACAAACTGCAGCCAAAGAACAACCCACAGAAAGTTTGGTAAAAGGGTATAGTTTAAATGAAAATGGATTTTTGTTGTTTAAAGACAGGCTGTATGTCCCTAATGCACCTACAGTTAAGCTGTTAATTTTAGACGAAATTCATAAAACCCCTTACTCCGGGCATCCTGGCTATCAAAAGACTGTCACTATGTTGAGAAAAGAATATTTTTGGCCTAGCATGAAATCGGAAATAGCTGAATATTTAGCTAAGTGTTTGGACTGCCAGCAAGTAAAAACAGAACACCAACATCCAGCTAGATTGCTGCAACCTTTACCTATTCCTAGCTGGAAATGGGAAATAATCAGCCTGGATTTCATTACGGGTTTACCCAAAAATCAACATCAGAATGATTCAATTATGGTAGTGGTAGACAAATTAAGTAAATCAGCACATTTTATTCCTGTTAAAACCACATACAAGGCTGCAAACATAGCAGATATCTTTTTAAAACAGATTTTTCGGTTACACGGTATTCCAAAGGTTATTATATCAGACAGGGATCCTAAATTCACAGGAAACTTTTGGAGATCTTTGTTCAAAGGATTAAACACCACTTTGAATTTCAGCACCTCTTTCCATCCTCAGACGGACGGACAAACTGAAAGAGTTAATCAAATATTAGAAGATCTGTTAAGGATGTACGTTAAAGATCAACCAGGTAAGTGGGAGGATTATTTACACTTAGCTGAATTTGCATACAATAACAGCTATCAATCATCCGCTAAGTTTAGTCCTTTTGAGGTTTTGTATGGACGAAAGTGCAACACTCCTATCTCTTGGAGTAATCCAGTAGATAGATTAGTGTTAGGACCTGATTTATTGAAAGAAATGGAACAGATTGTGAAACAAGTGCAGGAAAACTTGAAGATTTCCCAGGATCGGCAAAAGAGTCAAGCAGATTTGAAAAGAACTCCTAAAGAGTTCCAGGTAGGTGAACATGTGTTCATCAAGGTAAGACCAAAGAAGAGCTCCCTAAGATTAGGAAGTTGTGCAAAATTAGCACCACGATACTGTGATCCATTTGAAATTTTAGCTAGAATTGGTCAAGTTGCTTATCAGTTAGCATTACCGCCAAATTTAAAAGTACACAATGTTTTTCATATCTCTGTTTTGAAAAAGTATGTTCATGATGCTACTCATGTTATTTATTGGAACATTGTACAGGTAGAACCAGAAGGGGAAGTTCTGGTGGAACCGGATTGTATCCTCGGGAGGAGGGAAATTACTCTACGGAACCGCATAATTGGACAAGTGAAGGTGCAATGGAAGCACCTTAGTCCTGAAGAAGCTACCTGGGAGCTGGAAAGTAAGATGCGGGAAGCATATCCCCATCTATTCCAGCAGGTGGCTGAAGAAGAAGAATAAGTAACATCAAGGACGATGTTACATTTTAAGGGGGTGTGTATGTCACATACCCCAATTTTTATTAAAATAATGTAATTATTTTTAATATTCCTGAGACATTATGTTAAATTTAATGCTAAGTAGGAATGGATGACTCAGCAGAGTCTCCAGAAATGGAATGTAAATTCTGAATAATTATTATTAATAAATAAATTATGGAGACAACAGCATGGGAGAGCTGTTAAAAGAGGTTACTGGTCTAACTGGTGGATGGAATTAGGTGGAAGGACAAAAGACAAGTGGCAGCATCCTCAAACACTTCCTGAGTTGCAGGTGGCAGCTTCCCTATATTTTGGGGTCATGATTCCCCAAGAAAGTGGAATCTGAGCAGGTGGCTCATTAATGACAGTTAGCCCAACTAAGACCTAGGCAATCTTTTAAATACTACTCAATGAACTGAGCTGGGGGTTCAGCAATTGTTCTAGAGGGAGAATACATTCAGGTGAATGCTATTTAGGAGTCCCATTGAGGAAGTGGGAAAACAGTAAGGAAGTGTTTTGAACAGGAAGTTGCAGTAACTTGGTTCCAGTATAGCTGTTTTGGCTGAGGGAATTATTGACGGTACCTAGTTCCAGCCAGTTAGACCAGAGCAAGCTCGGGGGTCCTGAGAAGTGCTGTCTGGGCACTCTCCAGGAATTGGTAGGGAGGAACAGCCTCCCATTGCTGTTATTGTCTACCATAGTTACAGGTTCTGTCACTCTTCCTGCTGTTGGTTTAATTAGTTTTCATGTGAAATAGTCTAGTTAAACTATGTTTTGACTGTATTCAATTTCAGTAAATCTGTCTCTGTATTTTCTTTTGGTATAAATTACAGAACTCGGAAGTTTTAGAATTTTCCCTACTTTTATTTTAGGGTAATTATCCTATGCAGCATATATTTGTTACTGTTACAGTTAACAAATGCCATGTTTATGTATTTCTAGAATTCCTGCTAATAGTTAAACAATAGACAGAATTTTAAACAGTAGATATTCCAGAATTATAGCTATCACACAGTCATAAGAATAGATAAAGATAAATCTTAGTTTTTACTTTGAGATATTTCCTATTAGAATAATATACCTGTTTACATATATTTGTTTCATATTTCAGTCAACTTTAGTTACAGATCATACTTGTATCGAGCTAACAGATAAACAAAACTCATATTAGTATATTGTTTATACTCAGAATATGATTGACAGCTACCGACTAACTAAAGGGTGTGACTGTAACAATATTGTTACAAGCTTCCTTATAATCTTATTCATTAACACAGTAGTCAAACACAAACACATAGAAACTGTAGAGTATTATTCCCCTTCAACCTAGTATTAGAAATTAATAGCCATGTTATCATAACATAGTTGACAGAGTTGTTTTAAACAAGACAAACGTATTGAATGGCTCGAAGCCAAGACTCAAGAGACTTCAATGTTTCTTTACACAATTTATAGGCATAGATTTCTGTTCAATATCAATTTCATATACATATAGTATACAAGCACTGTTGAATAAATTCCTACTTCTAAACAAACATATTAACACAACAGAGAAACTGTCGACGAATGCAACCATTATTGGCTGTTACCAACCTTCATAAATTATATACAGTGATAATATTTATTTCATTTTTAAATATTCTCCCTTAGAGTAGTCCACAAACCCTACACGGCCGTAGCCTTACAACTTTCACTTGACAGACTGAAAACAAATGAAAAGAATGCCTTATATGGCAGACGAAACCTACTGTAGGTTTATACAAAGTTCTAAGTATATAATTTCTATCAACAGTTTTATTAAATAATTATACAGGAATAAAAATAATTTTGTTACAACTCGTTCCCAATCACCACTGAGTTAACAAATCTATATATATGTGTTGAACACAAAACAGAAACCCAACTCGACAGAATAACCTTATACTATTTAACTATTACAGTTATAGTCGAAGAACATCCACATTCTTTTTATTAAACATTTAAAATCCAAGAAAAACACATAGAAACGATACATGAACTCCATACAGTAGAGTTATCATCCATTGCAGGTATCAAAGAACTCATCCATCCTTACATTTCAAACATTCTAATATTTAAACAAAACACGAAAATGAAACACGGCCATGACAGGCCTATTTATCATATTAAATATTAATTTAAACAGCGTGGATAAAACCCTACGCCTAGCAATTACAAGTACAATAACAGAAACCCTGGCCTCATACAGTTTGAGCCGTGAATGGCTCTCCATAAACATAACAGGGTTTCAAACCCCTTTTCATTTCAAACAAAACAACTTTATACAGATGACTGCACCCATGACATCAAGTCGTAAACGACCTCACAACATAGGAGTTTCCCTCCAAGACTCAACCGTAACCACAAAACCAGCAAAGGAAGAGACGGCCGTGGATAACCAGGCTTACCCGGAGGAGCCAGCGTTGGAGTTAAAGCCCTGCACACCTTCAGAGCCGCGTGACCTGCACAGTAACGAATTACCGAGAGATGTTAATACACTATCAATGCCGAGAGTTGTGAGTACATAGTAAATCTACACTTGTTTGCAAAACAAAAACTGCGAAAATGTGGTTATTGCTTTACCTGGGCATTGCAACCCGTGGATAATCTGGGAGCCACCGGTGGAAGCAAGCACTGAAACCCCATCACATTCGTCGGTTGGAGGAGCAAGGGACACCCTCATAACCCTTCTATTGACAGCCGCGACAGACAAACCTTCCAGACGAAACACTTAAACTGGGATTGAACCAGTCGAGAAGCACACCCCATACCCAAATGAATCAACCCTCTCATAATTTAAAGACATTAAAAAAAAACCCCGCCTCATACCCACACCAGCACAGCGAAGGACTGTAAGTAGCTGGGACTTAAACAAAGAAGGAGCAACGAGACCACGAAACAATGAAACTGTAGCAAACACTATCAGCAGAGCCGAGGACTTATCCTACCAGAGAATAAAACCATGAGACCAGAACCACAACACTGTGCAGTTTGTTACAGTGTCCAACGACGAAATCCAGGCATGGAGGGTTTCACCCTTAGGACCCGAGCCCGGAGGCAAAGACAATAACCTGATAGGGTTTCGATAACAGTTTATATATCATCAAATGCATGGAGGAGAGTTAACCACGTAGCATTAAATTATATCAACGTAATATGGGTCGAGACCATATAGTTCAGTTGCCATCCAAATCATTGTTCATCGATTTTAAAAAAATTCATTGCTTAGATACAAGTCAAACTCCAACGTATGGAAATACAATATGAAATACATTTAATCAGCAAATAGCGCATGCCTTGCAATCGAACCTTCAATAATTCCAAGGTACGTGGTATGTATATTCCCTACAATGATATGAACGAGATATAGTCAACTTCAACCATAGTGTTTCTCTTAACCTAGTATGATAGATACAACCTTAACACCATATTGGATATAATGTTTGCCAACGTATGGGAACATTATGTTTGTTGCACAATCATTATATTATTTATATATTGAAACCAAGCCATGGATTAATGCCATGAGCCTATTACATTCCTATGTAAGCAATAAGGTAGTCAACTTTCAAATGAAAACACCTTGTTACTTAATACATTGAAATGTTACCAAATCTATATGACAAGATACACATTTGCCATTATATACTATCATCGTATTTTCTACTAATACTATTGTTAAACAGTAACAATTAGAATAAAAATCTCTATTATGAAGATACTGAAATATAAATTCCTCTACTGGATCACACCATGAATGTAGTTTAAAAACAAGGCATAGTCAGGTGACATAAATTAAACTCTAAGTAAACATTGGACCTCGATACTAGATTAATATAATGGAACAACGCTAGAGGCGCCACTTTTTCAACTCACATTAATAATACATGAACACAACAGTAATCACCGGTATTAGTCGACAACATATCACATGATGCTAAGTCGCTTTATGCAGATAATAATTATGATACAAACAATTGTTCCAGTGATAGTTACAGCAGTAACATAGAGGCATATTCATAAAACAATAATTATAACGGAAACAATGTAATTCATCGCAAAAACCTGATGATACTATCCGAATAAGATATATCATGTCAAGGCAGACTATCAATCTTAATTCAAGTGTAAGTTCATGAGAATAACTTCACGGTCTTGTACTACAACTTGCAACAGTAAATAAATCTTCTTTAAAGTTTTAAAGTACAGGGAGTATTGATGCTTACCAAGTTTAAAATATAGTGATCCTTACTTCACCGGCGTACCTGAGAAACAGAAGACGACTTATGCATTAGCTCGTAAGCTAAGTAAGCCAGTCAGCTACGACTAGCTCTTCCCTTGCAGTTTGAAACAAAACAGTCATTAATTACAATCACAGAAATCAAATTTTTAGTAAGGCAGAGTCCTTTAAACAGGTTACGTTAGTTACTGAAATTAAAACAGGACCAGAAATACTATTTAGTTAACATTTATTGTTATAATTAAAATTTTAAATTTTTCAGAAATTTCGGGTTTTGACAAAAATAATGCAAGTTTAGCTTAAATTCTGAACGTGAATATCCGTTGGTTTAACATTAGAAGAAGATCAACACAGTATGTGGGAGTAGCCACGCAGAAATGGACACAGGGCAGACAACAACGGTGAGACATAGCAGCATTTGTATTGGAAGTCAGCAAATCCAAAAACGTAGGTACCAAATTTATGGCCAATAAAACTTGCGTCTTGAAATTTGAAAATGAAAATAAAGAAGATATGTTTATTTTAATTTTGTCGGTCAATGAACTTTTGATCTAACATTTTGAAATGGAAAAGATATAAAATTTATATGGACTAATAGGAACAATAATTTTGAAGGATCTTTAATGTTGAGTGTGTGGTTATGTTGTCTTCAAACATGTAACCTGGTTGACGGTGCAATATACGAAGCATTTTTGGAATGTAGTTGTTGGGTGGAGGAGTATGGAAGCATTTGAGGCATCGACTAAGAAAGACATGGGACTATTGGAGTAGGTAAGCTATTGCAACATGTTTTGAAGAAATAGATTAAAGCAAATTTATAAAAATCAGAATACATTATTATTAAAATGTTGGCTGGTGTCCTCACGATGGGAATTGCACTATGTGAACACGGGGGAAATGAGCTATGTAATTAAGATTTTCATTTATGGGTTGATGAGAGAAAAAAAATAAGAACTTTGTTGAATGCTATGAAATGTAAGGTCGAGAGTCTAAGCAAAGAACTCCGCTATGAAATTAGGTCCATTTTGTTTATTTTATGTTAGACGCATAGGGGTTATGAGACGCCTCCTTGGGCTCCACATACTTAGGCTTCTGTGGCTTTTTGTCTTCTACGGAATTGTCTTATGTTGACCCCAGCTCTATACAAGTACTTCTACTAAACTTGGCCATCAACCTTGTGATCATTATAATATTTATGAGGAAGCAAGTGCTCATGGTTACCTTCACTTTCAAAGCTATGAAAGTAGGTATATATTACATCTCAACCCTTCTAATTGCATTTAGAGCAGTGAGTGCAACTTTACATTAACAACTGAGAATAAGCCCAAAGACTTCAATATAAACTCTAGCGATGTGAATGATTTACACTCTTCACCTTCGAATCGACAAACATTGTACTTTGTAAGCTCGCTTCCACATCACTCTATTAATATGGGATATTAATAGAACCCACAAGGAGTTGTGATAAGAAAATAAGTGGAAAGTTAATAATGAGCATTTTGTTGAAAACAATTTACGCTAACATATTACTAGTTATATGGGTATCCAAATTATTTTTTAAATCTAGCAAATAGGGGAGGCATAGATAAGAGGCATAGGAAGACAAAGATCAAGTGGTAGGAAGAGGAGAGGCCAGGGTAGAATACACCCATATTGTGTAATCAGGACATGAAATTGTGTGCTAGAAATTGATTATTAAAAACATATTTACATGCTTCTGTGTTTATCTCTGTCTTTGCATTTACAATGAGGTGATTGTCTTTGTTTGAATGAAAATTACAAACTAATCACCCATTGCTTATAATATTCCCATATGGAGGGATGTCTAGAAAGGGGCAAATAAATGCTAGATACCTTTTTTTTAAATCTTTCTTTGGTTTGTTGAATTTACACATCTTTCGGTCCGTACTGACTGATCTTTATCCTCTCGCTTTTAATGGATATGGTTTCGAAACTTGCCATTACTCATTAAATCAACTGAATTTTTTATTATGTTATTGTTAGAGTGGGTAACAGATACTTTTGGTGTTGGATCCCTCATTTTCCCACTTTAGCGTCGCCGCCCCCACATTGGGGTTAAACTCGCTGTCTATATATATATCCCACATACATCCATGTAGGGTTGTTGTAGATTCCAAAAGCCGCAACTCATTCCTCATCTCCCAAATGGATGGCTTACAACTAATATAATACTAATTACTAGTATAGATTTGGTTTTTCTTGTTTTTCTGTAATAGAGTATGTATCCAGGAGTTCGATGGCTGGTTAGATTTCCCATCAGAAATTGGCCACAGGAATATGAAATGCCTGTAGAAGGGTTTGGAACGCCCTTTTGAGGGGTGGAATTGATGTGATTATTTATGAATTGAGTGTCTCTATGTTATGAGATTCCACCTAAGGGATTTGAACTCTAATTGAAGATTAAATTATATGAATTGGGTTTTCTATAGAGTGGATCAATATTTCTCTACGTTGAGCAATATTGCAAGTTCAACTTGAAATGAATCCATGGTTTGAGTGTTGGAAATGGAAAGTAAACCCAGCTAAAAAAGGTTGTGACCAAGGTCTGGTCAAATTGTTGAAGAGGAGTAACCATCTATGTACAAATAAACAAAAACTATGTTGAAGTGAAGACTTATTGGAGATCTGAGACTGTGTTGAAGGGTTTTGCCTCAAGTATTGGAAACTTATTGCAGAAGACACCATTGTATTAGGGGATTGATTGGTATTGAAAATAATGGTTTGAGGCCAAGAAAGATAGCATTGTTAATTTCTATCAGAGGAGCAGGGTCATAGCTTGGAGCAAGGAATTGTTGAATCGCTAATGGAATCACAAAGAAAATAAAGCCAAGGAAAATCACTCCAGTGGAAATGCAGTCCTGTCAAGGTGAGATCATGGGTCCATTCTAAATCAATGTTCTTGTATCCGAATTTGTGATGGAAAGGAGTGGATTGATAGTTAAATTGCAGAACTGAGTATAGAACTTGGAAATTGATAATAAAAGAGGAAGGCAATAAAATCCTATAGCTTCTCTCAATTACAATAGCAGATCTAGTGTGTGACCAATCGATGAGAAATTTGTATTTGTTGTTGAATAACCAATATCATAGTCTATAACGGTGAATGAATGAATGCATAGTTCATTATATGCGTGGTTATTCATGGATGTGGATCTGTAGCGTTCTAATTGTAGGAACATAGTGGAAGTCTAGATATAGAGTTAATGGTGTAACATGGGTGTCTACCAATCCAATCTGTCTCATCATGCTAACCCTGAGAGAGGCGAATGGCATTGTAGTGATTCCTCGAACTATGAGAGAATAGCTCTGAAATGTGGTCGCCTATCACTCACTTGAATGTACGACATAGAAAATCCATGGCTTCTTAAACAGAGTCAATAATGCTTGAAATAAATTTCCTCACGAAAGTTCAAACCGTGAATAAGATCGGGTTCTGCTGCCCCGGAAAGGGAGCTATTAGATCTTCATTCGGCCAATGCAATGAATAGCAATGAAGAGCCTGTAGATAGCAGAGGGGCAGGTGGAGATAGAGACGAAGGAGGGGAGGCAGATGATCATGTGGCATTATTGCTAAGAGCAAGTATTTGAATGGGTTAAGACTCTGGATTATTACCGTGATAGGGGGCGGCTCCTCATAGGCCATCGACAGATGACGATGGCCTGAGAGGTGTTGAACCCTTATAATACACCTTCGGTGTAATTAGAGGACTCCACTTCAAACACGATTTCCCTTTACATAGAAGATAGGTTGACATGATATTCTCTCTTTTTTTTTTTAATATTTTATTATTTTTATAAAAGATACTTGTAGACAAAAAAAAAAGAAAAAGGAACCGGATCCTAGGTCTGTGCATTTTGGTGGTATTGGAGATGAAGATTGTGGGTTGATGGGTAATATTGGTTTGGGTCTTAGAGCACAGATACCCAGTGAGGATATTCCTTAATGTCTTTGGTTTCCCTGAATGTACGTGGGTTGGGTGGGGTTTTGAGGGCTAGGGCCCTATCTAACCTGTTTCATGCTACTAGACCTCGTATTGTTTTGTTACAAGAATCTATGTGTTCCGGTTCGGATGCTGTGTTAAAAATTGGAAGTATTCTGCCTTTTTGGGAGACCTCTGTCATGGATGCTTCAGGTCGTTCTGGGGGGCTGGTGGTTGCTTGGAATCCACAGCTGTTCTCTTTTAACGCTTTCAGGATGGAGTGGGGGATCCTATTGAAGGGTTATTGTATTGGCCTAAATCTTTCTTTACCGGTTTTAAATTGTTATGCTCCATATATGAATAGACAGGTTTTTTGGGAATCACTTATGGGATCTAGACTCTTGAATGATGAGGGGCTTATCCTCGCTGGTGATTTAATTTTACAAAGGCCCCCTCAGAGATTTGGGGGAAAAAATCTAGACTTGATCCAATGGCGGATTTTTTCGTTAAGTTCATTCTAGACCATGGTCTTATTGATGTTGAGCCTTCTAAATTATGCCCTACCTGGAGTAATGGCAGAGGGGGTATTGATGGTGTTCATAAGCGCCTTGACCGTTTCTTGGTTAAGGCATCATTGCTGGAGAATCTTCAAACCTATCGTTCATGGGTCCACGAGAATAGGTTTTCAGATCACTGGCCCATCGTTTTTCAGTTTGAAGATTATGGGATAAAATCATTTGTTCCGTTCAAATTTAACCATTCCTGGCTGCTGGAGAATGATTTCTGCAAAATGGTGAAGGATTTTTGGACCTCTGCTGTTGTTGATGGGGATAATTCTTTAGATTATTTCTGTAACAAAATGAGATGTTTAAAAAGGGTTGTGATAGGTTGGATCAAGCAGAGGAAGGAGGCGGATAAAAGGGATTTGGCTATTCTAGATGATGAGATCCAAAGGATATTTAAGGAGAATTTGGAGGGTGTTTTGAATAAGGAACAATTTGAAGTGGTAAAGTTGCTTGAGAAGAAAAGAGCAGATCTTCTTCTACAGGAAGAGATGGAATGGAGGCTAAAAAGTCGGGCTTTGTGGATAAAACATGGTGATCAAAACACCAAGTTTTTCCATTCTTTTGCATCTGCTCGTCGAAATCGGAATACTATTTGGGAGCTGTCAGATGCAGATGGTAATACTTGCTCGGGTGTTGAGGCATTAAAATTGGAGGCTGTCAAACATTTTGGGAATATTTATAAAGACGAGGGTAACTGTGATCTGGTGGAACAGATAAGAATTGCTGAACTTTTCCCTCATTTTTTCAATGATGAAGATGCAGCTGCTCTCGGCAGAGAGATCTCCCTTGAGGAGGTGGAGAAGACTTTGAAACTTTTTGCTGGTGAGAAAAGTCCTGGCCCCGATGGATGGCCAGTGGAGATATACACACATTTCTTTGAGATTATGGGACCTGAGATTCTGCGTATGGTGGAACATACAAGGCTGAGGGGATTCACTTCTGGTGCATTGAATTATTCTTTTGTGACTCTAATTCCAAAGAAGGGGAAGCCTAAAATTTTTGGAGACTATAGGCCTATTGCTCTGTGCAATTTGGCTTATAAGTTAGTTTCAAAAATTATTGCTCAAAGAATTAAATCGGCTCTTTCTGCACATATAACCGCAGAACAGTTTGGCTTTTTACACAATAGACAGATTCATGATGCCATTGGGGCTTCACAGGAACTTCTCCACTCCGTTAAGAGCCGTAATCTCAGTGCTATTTTGCTAAAATTAGACTTGGAAAAGGCATATGATAGGGTTAATTGGTCTTTTTTAAGGCTTATTTTAATTCAAATTGGGGTTCCTCCTCTTGTCATAAACTGGATTATGTCATGTATCTCTTCAGCTAGTATTGCTGTCTTGATAAATGGAATGCCTTCTTCTTTCCTCCAGTGTTCGAGGGGAATAAGGCAGGGATGTCCTTTATCCCCTTTATTGTTTCTGCTGATTGTTGATGCCCTTAGTAGAATGTTAAATTTTGCAAAACAGGAAGGATTACTTAAGGGCATGAATTTGGGGATTGATTGTGTTATTTCATATCTGATATTTGTTGATGATGTGTTGCTGGCTGGTATGGCTACTGCGGCTGAGTGGGGGGTCTTCAAGAATATATTGAATTGTTTCTGCCGTGTCTCTTGGATGAAGATTAGTCTTTCAAAATCAAGTTTCTATTTTCATAATGTGGATACTGATGATAGATTGGGAATTGCTACTATTCTGCCTTTTAGCTGGTACCCATTAGATGATGGGCTCAAATATTTGAGTTTTTTCTTGAGACAAAATAACTATCAGATTAAGGATTGGTGGTGGCTTATTTGGAAAGTTGAGGCTCGGATTACTCATTGGTCTTATAGGTGGCTTTTTATGGGTGGCAGACTTAGTCTGATCAAGGCTGTTCTACTGGGGGTGCCTGTATATTGGTTATCTCTTCTTGAGATTCCGGTATACATTCTTAATGTATCAGAAGATTGATTTTTAATTTCCTGTGGTCAGGTGGTTTGGACAGGGCTGCTCTGGTTATGACGGGCTGGGAAGTGGTCTCCAGCACAAAACGTTTTGGTGGCTGGGGTATCAAGGATTTAAAATCCTTCAGTATGGCACTCAGGGCCAAAAGCCTCTGGAGGTGCCTCTTTAATCATAATCCTTGGTCCAAAATTTCTTTTGTGAAATACATTAATACAAATTTGGTCGATTGGTTCCGTTTGAAGATGCCTGCGAAATCAGGTTGCTCTCCTTTATGGCGTGGTCTGCTCAAGGTGTCAGGCTGGATTATTGGTGATCTGAAATGGCAAGTGGGGAATGGAAAATTCATTAGAGTTGGAAAAGACTATATTCTGGGCATTGATGATCTAGTGTGTCTTTCAAAGAAAATCTTGGATTATTTAAAAATTTATGGCCTAACTACTTTAGATCGTATAAGAAATATTGTTGATCATCCTTATTGGCTTCAATCATATCACTTGGGGTTGGTTGGAGAGGATGCATACTCCTGGGATTCCTATATCAGTACTCTGTGTTCGGCCGGTGTTATCTTAACAGAGAATGAAGATAAGATGAAGTGGAGTGGAAATAAAAAATTGGGAATAGTTACAGCAAAAACTGCTTATGACAGAATTATGCAGGAGAAATACATCTATCCACAGCAATGGTGGTATAAAAAGATTTGGAAATGGAATATAGCTTTAAAGCACAAGTGTTTTTTATGGCATGTTCTTCAAGGTTCTTTGAAAACATGGGACAATCTCACTAAGCGTGCTTGGTGTGGTCCAAATTGGTGTATCTTATGTAAGGAAAATTCTAAATCTATAAACCATCTATTTGTTTACTACTCCTTTGGGAAAAAAGTTTGGGACTTTTGTTGTTCAAGGTTGGCAATCTCAAAGTCTTTGGATAAAGTTGAATTTGGTGAGGCTTTACTGAGGTGGTATCGTTCATCCATGGATACTATACAGATACCTGTTTTCATATCATGGTCACTTTGGTATTTTAGGAATCTATCAGTCTTTCAAGATAAAGAACCTGATGTTGTGTCTTGTGGGGTTATGGTTTTGAATTTATCACAACAATATTCTGGAAAGCTTGCTGCAGCAGTGGAGAGAAGGATTGGTTAGTTTTCTTTTGTTGTCAACCAGCCCATATGTTTCTTTGATGGGGCTGCACAAAATGGTCTTTGTGCTGCAGGTGGTGTTATCTATTTGAATGAGAATCACTTTTATATTGTTCGTCTCAACTGTGGGATAGGCAACAATATGAAAGCAGAACTTCTAGCTCTGTGGTGTATTTTGAGATGTGCAAACATTTTTGGGCTTGTTAACATTAAAGTCTATGGAGATTCGCGAGTCACAATCAAATGGGAAGCAAAATAATATGATCTAAATGTTTTGTCCCTTTCACACTGGTGTCGGCGTGCTAGGCTGGAGATAGATTTGTAGGAACACATCTCTTTTGTTCACATCTTTCGGGAACACAATGCACATGCTGATGAACTATCAAAGCAAGCTTTACTAGGCACTGAAGGGTTTCTGGTGTGGGAGGAATGGTTGGAATCCAGCATGCTGGAAAGTGGTGAAGTTTTTTTCTTTTAGGATGCTTAAGAAAAGTTTTTGTTGTGGGATAATCTTTTTTGTAAAGAACAATGTCTCTTTCTGTTGTCTATATTACATGGACAATCATATGCAGTTGATAGGTGCCTATATGTGGGTCTAAGGCCATATGTTTGTATATACCTTTGGCAGGAAAGGTGAAAATTTTTGTACTATTTGATTCAAAGGAATAACAATAGTACTTTTTTTTTCGGATGAAAAAAAAGGTATCAGGATGAGCATGTAAAAAGTTACACATTACCCTACTAAACTAGAAAAAGTTACACATTACCCTACTAGACTCTCTACTGGACTGTAGAATACCTCCTAAAACACTTGTATTATACCTCTTGAAACACTTGTATTAGATAGCTTTGAGATTTACATATCCACGAGAAACATTGTAGTCTGTGGCTAGCTTATTCACTACAGTATCGCCTTCTTGCTTACCAACAAATGTGCAGAGGATTTTGTCTATCAGGCAACTCTTTACGAGAGGTCAAGCTAGATTCGATTTAAATCTATGGTTTTTTTCTCACTATTCTTGAAGTGATTGCGGGCTTACTTAAAAGAGTTTTACAGGTAATGACTCTAATTAATATCTAAACATATTCCATGTAGTTCATTTGAAGATATCAGTTTGTGGTGCTTGCAGAGAAAAGCAAGGTGTAACTATCTTATATCGAAGTGATCAACATCAAAGGACAAAGCGACCTTAATACAATGAAGACTTGTGTACAAGAGTAATCGGTTTTCTGTCCATTGGACAATCTGTTGGATTGTATTTTTAGTTGTACAGGTTATATGGTGATGAGGTAATGTGAACTATTCTGGGAATGGTGAAATATTTTGCATATGTACCAACAAACTCAATTAACAACAATTTTGTCATTCAGTTAAGCCTGTCAGTTTCTGTTGCATTACCATGACTTTATAAAACTTGCCTAACTTGGAAAAGGCCCTCAGACATTGAAATTCATTAAGGCTGCTCCTTCTAACTAATATAATATCTAGTTAGGAAAGGAGTGAATGTTTTTTTGGGTATGGGACAGATTTAAAGAAAATTCAGAAATCGGGCCTTCTCTTTCACTACGATAGGATATGGATCACTTTGTCTTTATTATGTGTCCTCTCCGTGTTTGTGTAAGCTCATGATTTTCAATATTCTATCTCTTTCAATTTTGCATTGGATTTTCTTTTCCCAGTAACAAATGAGGTCTGATCCAGCTCAGATCTCCTCACTCTCCCTAATGTAGAAGCTCCTCTCTATCTCAAAAAGTCTCCCTATGTATTTACTATGCACCCTCTTGACTCTGACTGATCTCTCTCTGACTAGTCTACTGAGTGACCTCCGTCGATTACCTTGTGCCTCCTTATAACATCTCACTAATCAACTATGTTTACCAAAAAAACTAATAAGATTGCATGCAAAAACTTAGTTTTGCATGCATTTTAATTAACATTTGTACATGCAAAACTCATGTATGCATGAGGAAAAACACCATGGAAGGTCCACATGCATCTATTGTTAGATTCATGCCACTGAGTAGAGTGCATCTCACCGTCTACTCCATTCTGATGCCTATACTAGTTATGTACCTCCATGCAAGGCATCTGAATCATGGAGGATATCCTATGATACCACTATCTCTAACATGATTTATTACAATATACTATCGTTCCAAGAAAAAATAGCTTTATTACACAATGCAAAGGAAATCAACTTCATTTTAGCTCTCCCATTAACTCATACGGTGTTTTTTGTGGTGATCAACCTCAACATTGTAGGGTCCTGAAGACCCTGTATTTCCAGCTAGTGCAAAGGGACTACAAATTCGCATTATGTAACCTAGAATTGTTGTATCTTGAAGACCTTCATCCCAACATTGCATGGACTATAAACCTACAACCCATGCAATGTTATGGGGTCCAAAAGTCCATGCAGCTTAGTGTTAGGATCATAGACCTCCCAACATGGTGTTTTGTGTTATGATCAACCTCAACATTGCATCGACTGCTAACCTACAATCCACCCAATGTTACGAGGTCCAAAGCATCCTGCAACTTAGTGCTAGGATCAAAGACCCCCAACATGTTTTTGTGTGTGGTGATCAACCTCAATGTTGCCAGGCTCTAAATACCCCATATTCCAGCAGTGCAGGGTCCAAAATTACATTGAATGAAAACCTACAGTACACACAATATTATAGGGTCCAAAAGAGTCTACACTATAGTGTTAGGATTGGAGACCCCCTAAAAGGATTCATGTTAAATACCATCACAAAAGCAAGGAAACTAGCATAGTTTCTATGAAGGGATGCAACTTTGACTCCAGGAATGGAAGATCTAGCAAGCTAAATTTGTAGAAATTAGTGACTTACATTGTGAGTGCATACTTGCAAAAGTATGCCACATTGCATAAGATATGAGCTTGTAACACAATGTTGGAAAAGACACAAGCTTGCAAACATTTTTGACCCATGAATTATATGTTAAACCATGTATTATTGGAATGATGAGGTTATGTGATGGGAGTTATGTGGGATGATTTAAGTGACCCCATTATTAAATAATGTAATTGCATTATAAATATTCCCAGTGTTGAGCCCAAGGCCAAGGCTCAACTAGCATATGTAAAAGCATGAATAATAAAAGTGCATAATAATTCAATATCCACCAAAAGTGCCATGATACTACAAGTGGGAAGAGAAAAGGGGATGCATGGATGATTTCATGATACTAAAAGTGGGGAAGAGTAATGGGATGCATGGATTGACATGACTTCATGCTTATCCTATGGGAGCACAACCTTTCTTGGCCATTCTTCCTTGCAAACATTTCCCAACATTATTTGTCATGGTGGTCCTTTCGATGTTTCCCCAAGTTTCTTGGGAAGAGTGGAGTTGTCTTATCCAAACTCTTGGGAGAGAACCATTATTCACAATGGGATAAGGGATCATTCTTACACTCCATTTGAATTGGGAGCATTCCTCTCCCATGAGCATTCTCCATTATGTCGTTCTAATTCTCCTCTTCTTGGTTGTGAAGGGAACTTGTGTGAAACCATGGTTGTTATGCTTGCAGTAGTGGGAAAATCCCATGCACTTGTTACTTGTAAAAGCATGTGGAGGCCAGGGAATTTGTTGTTGAGGTCATGAGATAAAATGGGATGGTTTTGAAATAAAATCATGGTTGTAATGCCTACAACAACCTATAGTCGCAAAATGTCACCACAAACTGTTAGTGCTTCTCATGGACTATTTGGTCCAAGTGTTTCTCCTCCAAGTCCATTTAAGCAGGAAATTGGCAATTTTGGACTCTTTCTTCCTAAACCGGAAGAGAAGATCCCTGAGGGACTCGAGAAAAGAAATGAAAGATTTTACTTGTGCTGAAAAGGAATAGATAGTTACACGATAGACTAATAGTTGTATGAAGGTCTGAAGTGCTCAATAGTGAATCTTCATATGAGAGCAGTGGGGTAGGGTTGAGTGAGACTAGAGTTGTGTAGGAATTTCCTTTTCCTTGGTGGTAGCATGCTCTAGTTTGGGGGTGGAACACATCGCTTATTCCTATGGTTGGGTGGAAAATCACTCCTCAACAACTACTTTGGTGGGCATGGCTTGAATTTCAGATAAATTTGCATGCTTTCCTATCTGTGGAATGTTTTGTAAGTGCATATGTTAATGAATGAATTTGAAATATGCATGTTATTTCCATTGGTATTTGTATGTGCATATCAATTTGAAATTATATTGTTGTTAAGAGTTTGAATTTATCCCGACAGTTTGATTAATTATGAAAATAATGTAGCATGGATTGTCCCAGTGGAGAAGGAAGGAATCCAAGTATGTCACAGTAGAACAAAAGTCCATAAAGCAACACTACATAAGGAAAGTTGAAAATAAATGTCATTTAATGAAGATGAAAATATAAATACAATAAAGAAGAAACATTTACAGTAAAGAAGGTGAAGTTGAAACAAACTCATCATTATTATTGTTGTGTAACCAAAGGCTGTGAACCATTTTACAAGAACAAAGATAAAAAGGGAGAAGAGAAGAGAGGGTTGTGGGTCCATAGTCAAATAGTCCAAAGTAGAGAGTAGTTGTCAATTATTCACCTATTCCATCAACATAGGGAAATTCTACCTTGTTTAGAGGTGAAACAATGTCTAGAATGGTATTTGAACTTTTGTATACCTTAACCACCTTCACACAAACAAATTACAGTTGGAGGGTTTTCAACAAGTCCTCTTAGCACACCTCCACCCTCCTTGCATTGAACCTACCTAAGAGTAGTGAGGGGTTGATTAAAACCTCACCTACCATATGTTGCAGTCATTTCATTGTACATCTCCATGAACTAGGATAGCTCATACTTCATTCCAAAGAGTGGTTTCCAATAAGGAAACTTTGTCTCAATGCAAGGAAAGTCTAAGCTACTTAAACATAAAAGAGTGCCATAGCTTGTATTTGAATATTGGTATACCTTAAACACCTTTGTATAAAAAAATTACAAGATGAGAGTGTTCAACAGATGCTCTCGCATAACATCTTCTCTATGATGTACCTGCTTGAGGGTGTTGAAAGGTTGGGTAGATCCTCACATGCCAGAAGTTCCACATATTTCAATGTACATCTCCACCACTCACCTTTGCTCATTTTTTAACTTATGGATGTTTGACAATGTTCCCACTTACCTGATGTTTCATGTAATTTGTATCCATTGTAAGTCCTAGTTATAATGGTGTATATGTAGTGTCTGATATTTTGTATCGCATATAATCATGTGATCAACAATTAAGGCAGCTTTACTTAAATACTTTCTATTTTTTTGCAGTGATGTGTTAGCAAATAATCACAAATTTATGTATATTCCAGATAGTCATACTCTTGGTTGTCTCTACATATCCTAAAATATATTCCATCAACCAAATCAATTTAGTATCAGAGTGTATTTTCTAGGGCCACAATTTGGTACCAAAGCAAAAGATATTCTAGGGACAATTTGGCATCAAACTCAAAGATCTAGCAAGGATCCATCTTAGAGTGCACATTTGTCATGAATAATGTAACAAAACAAGATTAAATGTAAGCATTAATTAATTCGATCCATTCCACATGGTTTTTTTGGTCTCTAAAAAATATTGATAATGCAAGAAAAAAAATTGTCTAGTTTTCAACTATGAAGAACTTAAAAAGACAACATTGGTAACCTATAAGGGCCAACATATGCTAGATTTGGAAAATCATTAGTGTTTGCTAGATGGGGAAACTAGGAAAATATTTTTTCAATTTGGAAACGAGGGACAACATCCACTAAATTTTGAAGATATACGGGCAAACATTTTTTGTTGATGAGAAAATATAAGGGCCAATGTTTGTTCAATTTGAAAACGATGAAGGGCTAACATTTTTTCATTCTCAACTCAGCTTATATCTTAGGCTTTAAATCGGAATTTGTTTTTTGAGACCTTTGGAAAAATTGTGGCACATAAGTGGACGCTAGAAATTACAATATACAAAAAAGGTAACTCTTATCACATATGACTATTGACTGGAAAAATTGAATCTATATGAAATGAACTAAATGCAAAGAAGGAATAGGGACTTAAAAGCATGGTAAGCGTGAAACACGTCACTCTTAAATATTCAAGAGAAGGAATACAAATTTCTCCAATTATGCACTAATCATGCTCGGAAAGTATAATGGTTGATTAGGGAATAGGATAAACAATTAAACTTATGGCTCTTCTCCAATGCCATTTTTTAATTTCAACGATTTTCATTTTCAAATTTGGAAATATGATTTTGAATAGTTGCGTTAGTGAAATTGTTTTCTGAGATTGCACATTGTAGGTGCCCCAAGGGTTTTTATAGCTTCTAAATTGACCTATTATATTTCAGCATCCAATTCCATCCATTTGAACATATTATTCCAATATGCCCCTTCAAAATATGTAAACATGTTAGGGTTTATACGAGCATACACATAATAACTTGTGAGAGAAATAAACAAAATAATAAGCATATAATAGACACATAATTTACCCTGGAAACCCCATGCGGGGAAAACAAACACCCATGAAGATCTTCATGACATGGCCAAAACCAGCCATTCAGGCCAAGTGAACTAGCCACCGCTCATCTCCACGCCACTTTACAATGGAGCCTCTCCAAGCCTTACAAAGGCTTCTTTGCATGCAATACCTTGGGCCAATACCACGGGCTACAACAAACCATGTGCCCAAAAACATGTGCTGGACCTAACCAACTTTGACTCATTCCTCAGTCAAGGTTAACCCTAACAATCCCCCCTTTAAACTTGACTTGGAGTAATCACCAACCCCCCTCAAATTTTTAACCGAGGAATCTCACATACATCCCCCCTATCACCTAGGTCTTTCTCTCGACTTTACCGATGAGTTACCAAGGGTATGCATGCCTTACCAGGTCTTACAACCATATGCCCTTTTACATGCAAACCGCTCCATTATTTTGTTTCCTTTTTTTTTCATGTGTCTTCATGGTGGCTACACCATCACCATCCATTTCTTCATCCTCTCTCTTTTTCATACTTGCTTTCGTACTTGTCCCGCCTTGCATTCTTGCTGTGCTTATCTTGGTTGCACATTGTTGTATACTTTGAGCACACATTGATTTGACTAAGCTCAATATGTTTCTTGCTTTGACCTTAATGCATACAACTCAATTCAAAATTCTCCTTGACCATAAAAAAATACCGCCATTTTAAGCACCTTCATTCATTTCCATATGACGCATATGACCATTAATAAAAAAATATGTCTCACCATGAGAACCTTATACATAACTTTTTCTTTTGTTTAATAATGTGAATAAACAACTTTGCACTCTCTTCAATGCAAATGTCAAACATTCACGTGAATCCCCTTTTTTTTATTAATATGTAGTGCACATTTACTTCAAAACAATAATGGTGGCTTTCACATAGCATCCACGACATCCTCTCTTCACGCACATGCAACTCTCCTCAAGTCGACTTCATTGGTGGCATCTCTCTTTGTTAAATTGATGGCACTACTCCACATCTTTTGCAATGGCTCCAATGGATTTCCGGCTTCAAAGGGGCATTTTTCTTGACGGATGTATCTTTCCACAGGAAAATAAATGGCTCCTTCATCTTCATCTTGTGTAGTAGTAGCGGCTTTCTCCTTCACAACGACTCTCTAGCATCACGGGTTGGATTCTCCTCACAAACCCAACTAGGGTTACTTATTTTACGTGTCCAGAAAAAACCCTTGCGGCCTCCTCCTTACATTCTGCGACCACACCTTCATGACTGCATTATTGCTCCCTTATGCACCCAGATCCATAGCTTTATCTATAACTGGCACACGCTCGCACATCTGCAGAAGCGCCAGCTCCTCCTTCATCGCCTTGACAGCTGAGATTGCTCTGCGGCACCATCATGATCTCACTCTATCAACAATGATCACTTATTGATGGTGTTTTAGGTCTCTGGCAGCTTCATGCAAACAACCACATTTCACAATCTCCACACGACCTCCGCAATCTGGACCACCTCGGCTCTTCACTTTGTTGATCTCACACAGATCCTAACGATTCATTCCAACAACATCTGTTTATGCATCCAATAATCGCATATATCCATCAACAACATGGGATTGTCCATGTGCTTCCTCTCTCAATGGATGGCTCACTTGCATGGCGTCTTCTAGAAAATCTGTAGCGCTTTAATAACCAGATCTGTGTCCCCTTAACAACCAGATCTGCACCTTGCTAACACTCATTTTCAACATCTTCAAAACCAGATATTCCACGCCCACACTTACCGTCAACATGTGCTTTTCTTGTTCATTTCACGTCGGATCTCTTCACGCGGGTTCTTTCTTGATGGCTATAGAGGTAGCGATCTCTTCTACCCAACTTCACATGGATTAGGGCACACCCGAATCAGTTCTCCTTCATATTGCCCATTCTAGACAACAAGCTCTGCTAGGGCTCTCCCTTGACACAAGATACAACAACCTCAACGAGCACAACCAGGCTCTCATACTAGTTGTTAGGGTTTATATAAGCATACACATAATAACTTGCGAGAGAAATAAAAAAAATAATAAGCATATAATAGACACATAATTTACCCTCGAAACCCCAAAACCCCATGCGGGGAAAACCAACACCCAATGAAGATCTTCATTACATGGCCAAAACCGACCATCCGGGCCAAGTGAGCTAGCCACCACTCACCTCTAGGCCACTTTACAATGGAGCCTCTCCAAGCCTTATAAAGGCTTCTTTGCATGCAATACCTTGGGCCAATACCATGGGCTACAACAAACCATGTGCCCAAAAACATGTGCTGGACCTAACCAACTCTGACTCATTCCCAAGTCAAGGTTAACCCTAACAAAACATTGACTATAATCCACTCTATGAATTAAGGTCACCTTTGGAACACTTAAATGATCTTTCCTCATCCCCTACATGTGAAGGGTTTTAAGAAATGTTTTGAAGATGGAGAAAAATAACTCGACAAATAATATTAATTATGCAAATATCGCCTTTGGTTCTACTACCTAAATTTCTTTAAACCAATTCATTTCAAATGAACCACTCATGATCACAAAGGCTAAAAATAATATTGATTTTCGAATTGGCTTACATATTTTTAGAAGTTCATAGCGATGTTTGTTCATGATCATTAAATTTCTCAACCCATGTGGATCACGGGAGAATAGTGAAAATCAATTTGTGGCAATGTCATCCATAGAAGAGCACATGGAAGCAATTTAATCCAAGACACCATGATTATGATTTGGTTTGAAGAAATTCTACTACCTCTAGTTATGTATCTCCACACTCCATTTATAGAGTAAATGATTAAATTGGAATCTACAAGGGTCAAAAGTATAAAATGTTGATTTCAACTTCAATATTTGTTACAAGCTCATTTTTTGAGTAACAAGGTGAAAGCCACAAGGCCACTAGTCATTGTCCAGTTTGAACATGGTTCATCGAAATGTAAATGCGATCACAATGTTTTTGGTGCTTATTCATTCAAAAGTGGGTCCATGAAGTTTGTTTAACATTTAGGAATCAATGTTAGATATTACCTAACTACAAACCAAATTGCAAATGCGTTGAGGGGGGAGCTTGAACACCAAGCATATTTACCCTACAATGAAGTGGAAGGCACCGCTCCCTCATGGTTGGTTGCATTGGCATAAGGATCATGGTATATTGGAGCTTATATGTGTTGTGGGATACATCGATCATCCAATGCAGGATTAATTTTTTGTGTAGAAATAGTCAATGTTGCATAAATGAGGATTGTCACCAGAAATGAAGTAAGCATAAAAACCCACAAACTTTAATTGTGCCAAGTGCTACTACCTCTTAAAATAAAATGTAGACATTTCACGAAATACGAACTTTAATGCAACTTCAAAAATGTATCATAAGTTAGGCCAGAGCCATCCTTTTTGTCAAAACCATAACGGTAATAAGTTAATGAGGTGAAAATAATTAAACACCGAGTCTTCTGAATCTCTAATATGTAATAATATTTGTTTCTATCATGTCATCCTTGGTGAATGTTACTTGTAACATGCATGTTTGTATATTAATGCACACCATTAAAATCTCTTTTTGCGATAGTGAAATTGTAGCTCATGCTTCAAATTAAAGAATATATATGTTTTTCCTAGTGGACAAAGGGTTTTGATATTTTAATGAGACTATTCTAAGGCCTTCAATACATTTAGATGGATTTTTCCTATGTGACTTTGTAGAAGTATAAATTTCATTTATACCTTATGTTTATGTGTCCCTATCATGCAGTAATCCCAGAGGTCTTTATATTCCGATTATATAGTTTGCAAGTCTCCACTGATGAATTAAGTGCATTTTTCTATATCAATTTGTGCTTTGCATGGAATTGTACTAATTTCATTTTTTTTCATTTAGGTTTCACATTTGGTTTCTATATCGATTTGAAATTTCAATTATGGAATATCTAGTTAGTAAGATGTCAAACATTGATCGTGGGAAGAAAAACTCATACAAAGGGATATACTATCATAGTTTCAAAAGCCTCAATCTAGGAATCCACATTATATTCATGCCTCAAGCTATTTTGAGAAACCTATTACTCATGGAGATGTCAACTCTTGTGAGAATGCATCTGATATCCATATAATGGATGAAAAATAGGTTCCTCTAGTGATCAAAGTGAGAAAAATACATTTTCATCATAAATTGGCGATAAAAATGTTGAATATTTTTCTTTGGAAGGCGACACAATCCATTGATGAAAAAGGAAAAGAGGCCAATGGGACAGGGGGGGAGTATTCCAAGTAAAATGGGTCTCATATTTTCCATTTATTGAACCAAACACTCCAGAAAATGAGAAAGAGACTTCATGAGAAGTTGATGGTGGTAGTAGCCTCATGTAAATTTAATAGTTCAAGGGTTCAAAATATGCTAGATTACAAAGATTTAAAAGCAAATGGTGTTGAGGATGTTAGGGATGCAAAGGTAGGGCTGCTTGCAACTAAAAATACATAAACTACAATCCATTTGTAAATCCTAAGTGATATGTAAGCATGAGCAACTTGATCCTAATTTAGAAAGTTAAAACAAGGCCAGGGGGCCGAGGCTAGTGCTTGCATGGAAGTTAGAACCTAACAGTGCTTTTTATTTTAAAAAAATCAAGTGTTTGTGACCTAACACATGTGACATGACATAATCGGAGGCATCTTAGTTTATGTCACTTTAGATTCATATACATTGAATCTCGAAAAGAAGACTGTGTCTCCTTGAGATCTCTTGGTAGAGTAACCTTCATTCCACCAAAAACAATGTTGAACCTGTTCCAACCAACACTGTCCATCTTTTATTTTCACTAGCGCAATAATAACCATAATATTTATGCTTCAATTTTAAACTAAAATTAAACTCCCCATATTAATATTAGAGTTTGTAATTACTAGGTTGAAAGGTTCTATTTTGTCTCTCACTATCCCCAAAACATAGGACAATTGTTCAAATTGTTTATAGGAAACCGAATAATTCAAGGATAAAAATCATCTCAAATCATCCCTATGGATAAAAATTCATAGGTTTAAAGTCCAAGAAACCTCTAGGAAAGCACTGGTATTTATAAATTTGCATTAAGACTTGAATTTGTAGGAACTTTTACAACTTTGTGACTATGAAAAATTCAAACACTCCATGAGAGAGAGATATATGTCTAAGATCCAAGGACTATATGCTACATTTGTTTGCATTACCAATGGAGATGGATGTTCATGTGGACCCCCTTAATGCTTTGTTGTTATTATGTGAATGGCAATGTTTATGTTATAAATGCCATTAATAGTGAATACTATTACAAAATCTATCAAAGTTATCTTTTCAAAATCATTGTGGGTATTTTAGGAAACAACCTTTATATATACTTAAGGTGAGAGGATCTCTCTCTCTCTCTCTAAGGTAGTATAATGTCAATGTATTTAAACGCTAGAATATAATGATTGTTGGTCACTTGGAATACCCTCTAGTTTGATCAAATATAATTAACACCATTTATATGACATGTTAATTTGTGATTGTGAGACATTTGATAAATTTCCACTTGCTTCAATATGTAATGCCATGGAGTTTGGATGACACACCTTTGTGGTCAACCAACTTCCATTGAAATGAAGATTTTTTAAATTTTGCTTTTAACCCTCTAAAAAAAAATTCTCAAAGTTGTACATTTGCAATTTTAAATGTATTTTTTGTAGAATATCATTGAAGCATTAGTTGTATTCTCTAAAAAACTCTCATAGTTTTTGCTTAGTCTCCTTTATTCCAATAGTGTATTTCTATGATTGGTTCCGTCAACTATTTCTATCATTCTCTCTCCAAGTCCCAATGGTCCCAGTAGAAAAAAAAAGCCCCTTCTTGCTTGGTCTTCAAGCCTAGAACTATCAGATGTCAACAATGCATTGTCTTTGCACTCTCCAAGTCCATATAGGTTGAAAGAGGAGGTACTAACACTACCTACTCCTAAAAATATCCATGGCAGCCAACTTGCAACCTGTTTCCAAGCTTCCCAAAGCATTTGAGCATAAAGGTAACATGTGTTTTAAAGTATTGACTATATTCAATGACAAGTAATAAAAAAAATCAATGTATGATTTGTTCAATGTGAATTCTCTAAAGAATTTTGTGGGTTATAAAGGTTTTCCATGGGGCATCACCCTCTAGAGTTTTGACCACCCATTTGGATACCAATATTTTCCCTTGAGTAAAGATATCAATAATCCCAGGTTCATCCTCATGCTTTGGCATTCAAGCTTGACTTCCATACAAAAAATCTCTTTGGAGACCTTGATTTCAACTTGCATGTTGTTTGTAGTTTGTAGAAACCTTAGAAAAGAATGCAATGTTTTCTTGAAGCCTAGAACTTTGTTTACTCTGTTTATTGTACTTGTAAAAGTAGTCCCATATTCTATCCAATTTGCCTCGTTACTCTTTTGCTAGCTCAATCATAGTTTTGAAAACTTCCTTTCATGGATTTAAATACTTGAACCGATGTCTTGACATCACCATGGTCTCAACAACCTGCATTTTCTTTATTTTTGCATGGAAATATATCATGCATAGTGGGATTGGGTTTTAATTAGGTTTGGAAGCATGTGGATAATATCTGGTTGAATAAACATTTGTTGACCAACTTGGAACACGCATTTACATTCCATGTAGAGTGGCAATTATTTTTTAGAATAGTTCCAAGTGCATTGAAATAAACAATACACATTTAGAGTTTTTAACCCTCTAATTGGTAAGGTGTGTGCATAAATGAGGTGTTGGTGGGCCCTTGTAATAGCATCAAGAGATAAATGAGGATCAAGGTGTTGGTGGGCCCTCGTATTAACATTGATTCTATTTGTTGTGGTGATGAAAAATTTAATTGTTTTTTTTTCAAGAATATTCCTAGAGTATGGTGGATTTCTATGTGATGTGGTAGTTAGAGGGAGGTACCAAACTACCACCAAAAGAGGGCTTGTTATGTGATAATTTATTAAGATTTATCTCCTATTGAGTATTTTTTGTATATGTTTTCCTATTACTATATATGGTTTAATACTTTATCAAAATATTCACCAAGACTTCACAATATTTTATAATTTAGCAAAAGATTCGCCAAGACTTTACAAGGTTTTATAATTTAGTGAAAGATTCGCAAAGAATTTACAAGGTTTTATAATTTAGTGAAAGATTCGCGAGGATTTTACAAGATTATATAATTCAATGAGAGATTCACCAAAAAAAATATATACATAATATAACATTGATAAAATAACCTTCATATTTTCTTATATATCATGAGGATTCGCCCATTTATGATACATAGAAATTTAAGGGGGGTTCTCAAAAAAATTTGTGATTCATACCACATATCTCAACAATTTAGATGGCCAAAGTCTAAGTAATATTTTCTTTTGTACCTTGATAGGATTATTGTTACAAGACTAACCTTGCATGTCCTATCAAGAAACTCCAATGCAAGAAATTCAAAAGAGGTACTCAACATGGTAAAACCCTTGAGGTAAGGTTACCTTTGTCTCTAACCCTAAGCCTATTTATCGAAAAAGAAGACATCTTTCCCAGGTAAGGGAGGTAAGTAACCACCAATATTCTAAAGTTCTATTAGATATCTATTGCCTTCTTAATATTACTAATCCAATGGCCACTCTATTAGATGAGTTAGATGCACCTTTGATTTCACTAGTATGTCAGTATATCAAAATGCTCTTCTTAAACTTAGAAAATTGCCTACTTTTAAAGGAACAAATGCTATCAATGTCGAAGATCATTGGAATAAATTATGAAATACATGAAAAGAAAAGGTTCCAAATTGCTTGATTGATATTGCAGGTGATTTTCCCTCACATTGGAGGGCGATGTCGAGAAATAGTTTATAGGTTTGTCGAACAACATCATTGGTACTCTCAAGAAATTGAAAGACGCCTTTTATGATAAGTGGGCTAAAAAGAAGGATCTGGTTCATGTTAAATGATGTTATGAATATAAAGAGGAATGAGAATGAATCAATAGATAAATTCCATAGCAAATTTGTCGAAATGGTGCAAAAGATTCCTTAGACTCACAAGCCAAATGACGCTATCATACTGACATATTATATTAACACATTTCAAGGAGAGTTTCTTTTTCATTTAAATATGGAAAATCCTAAGGATTTGGAAATAACTAAGCAAAAAGTGCAAGATCTAGACGAAAATTGGAGGGCATCGGGAAAACCTGATATATTGCATGCCCCAAGAAGCAAAAAAGAACATAAATCAAAGGTGAGTTCTGCTCCAATCAGTGAGGCTCCTAAGGATGCTATAAGCATGGTGCTTGAAGAAATAAAGAAGCTAATAATGGACTTTACTCAACACAATATTTTTTTGTAGAACATGATGCTTCAGGTTGAGAGGAACCAGTAACATAACACATTCACTCCAAGGAATTTCAATGATGGTCCTTCAAATAATGGAAGAACTTTGAGGAACCGAATAATATGGTTGGCGATTTTCCTCACTTTTGTTGGGCATGTCAAGACTTCCATGGTGAAAGTACATGTGTTTATTTTCAAGAAATGAAGAGGAGTCAATATAACAGATATGGTCCTTAAGTGTGTAACAACTTGTTCAAAGGTCGACAATAGTTTCATCTATTCAAAGCGGATATCAACCAAGTCAAAGACAAATATATCGAAACTGATAAAATTACCAAGCTCCTAGGAGAAATGCCTTCTCGTGAAGAGATTAAGAAAATGTACATCAATAGGTTCAAAGGTGTTACCTATCAAAAGAGAAAGAAGAATTTCCCACAAGCAATCCAACCCCAAGTTACCAAAGTGCCTAAAGATAAAATCAACATGCAAACTCAGGTAAATGCAGGTAAGTCTTCAATTGGTTTTAATACTAATAAAAATATCAATTTTGATGTTCTAGGTGCAGTAAATGCTTTAAAACTATCATTTCCATTAGTGGATATGGCGAAGGTTCCAAAAATGAGAAATCGGACAGTCAATTCTTTGGGATTTGAAGAAGCAAGGAAAACCATATGTGCAATAGGAGAAGATGAATATCTACCCAATATTCTCCAAAATATGAATCCTACAAAAAACAAGAACCCGAATAATCAACCGCTCTTTATCTCATTGATAATTGGAGACTCCATATCGCATAATTGTATGTTGGATTCAGGTGCCTCAACGAACATTATTCCCTTATTTGTGATGCACAAGGTTGGATTGAAAGTTTCAAGGGCTTATCGAAACATATGTGCCATGGACTCTAGAGAATTCAAAGTTTGCAGGATAATAAATAACATTGAGGTAAGTCTTGCTATACATCTTTCTATTGAATTACTTATGGATATTGTTGTCATTGATGTGCCAAAAGCACATGGCATGTTATTATCAAGAAAATGAGTTTTCTATTTGGGTGGTAATATACAAATGGATATATTGTATGCTACCATCCCAAAAATAGGTGACACTTTAATAAAATTACATAGAGAACCTATGAGAAGGCACCATGTAGAATACCTAGAGGATCTAGGAAGTGAGATAGTTTGCTTTCAAGACAATGTCAAGTTCTACAATGTTTTGCTACTGACATTTCTCCTCCAAAAGATACAAATGAGTATTGGATGATGAACAATGCCAGGTTTTTTATGATGAAAAGCAAGCTCAGAAGTCTTTGAACAATGTGACAAAACTTTCAAATGAGGTTGATTGGGGCAATGAAGGCTCACCGGAGAATGCAATCAACAATCATATTTCTCCCAAACAAGTTCAAAAAAAGAAGATATGTGACAAGAATGACAGATGCAAAAATAAAAGGAAAGGTCTCACCCCATAAGAAAAGGAGGAACCTAAAATTTTGTTCCACAAATTCGAAGATGATCGGTCTTGTGATGATTTAAGTACTTATGAAGGCGATGTGAAAAAATATGCACAACCAAGCTGACAAAGAATGAGACAAATGGACCTATATGCAGTCCAAAATAAACCGTCATATCCAGGTGGAAAACAAAGTAAATATTTCGACCACTTGGTACGGTATCGGGAAGACACACAAGCTTAGTTCTACAAGGAAGCTTACCACCAAAATTTCAAGAAAGGTGATGATTGCTTCTACTTAAGTCATTTGAATGGACACAAATTTCTATTTCCCGTTACCAGGCAAGCTTTGAAATTTTTCACTTAGGTAATATCTATGTCATTAAGAAATCCCTTGTAATATAGTAAAATTAGATTCAATTGATTTTATCATTCACTTTACCAATGCATTTCACTTGTTGTTTATTACATTTCATTTTGATTTGAAGAAGGCAGGACAAAATTGTTTGCCTTCAATGCATTTGATGAAGTTGCTGTTTGAAGTGTGTATAGGTCTATAGGTCCCAAAAGATTCATAGGTTCTAATGCACTCTAGGGAGAAGCTCATGTCTCGTAGTTGGAGCCAATTGTCACCCTCTAGATCCTCTATAGTGTACCCTACCATATGTACTAAGGAGGATGTGTTGATTTTTTATTGTAAAGGCCAAGTTGGGGCCTTTTTTATGTAAAAGTGTTGGTCTAGTCGGGCTCAAGACCCTTGGTATGGTCATGATAGGTCCTCTTGTTTCTCATTTCAAGGTGTCTTGGCTTATTGGATCTACTGACTACCCCATGATAGACGGAATTCCCCCATCATGTTGGGCACTTATGCCTTGGGTGGGTTTCTTGGTGCTTCTTGGGATGAATCCATGGACACATGGCTTGGTGTTGTTTTATGCTTTGTAAAGGTGATTGCACTTGTAAGGGTTATCATACATGTTTATGTTGGAGTTTTCACTAGACTACGGAAGTACAAAACCCAGACATATCAAAGTTGGAATTTAAAACTTATGGGAATTTGACTTTTATTTTGAAATAACATGAATGGGTCAAGAGATTGATAATATAACAAGAATATAATCATAGCCTAAGATCTGAAAATTAAATAAGGAAGAGCAGATAGGATGATATAATTTTTTGTTTTGAACCAACCAACATCAAATATACAAGATACAAAATGTATTCATATATCAGGATTTGAGATTACTTTTAAATAGAAAAACTTTCTGGAAAAAGAATATGCAAATAAATAAAATTGAAGATGAGTATGAGTGATAAAAACTTCATCAATCACAATTTCATAAACAAAAATATATCAAAACATTAACATGCATTTACAATTTATCATTAGTCTAGTTGGCTCATAAATTGATATTTCATCTTCAAAAAATAGTCTTCAGTACATGCTTATAGTATCAAACGACGTTCTGCTATAGATCCATAGAAAATATCTCTCGGCCCTCTCTTACCTCCCTTCTACCCTCTTCAGTTCTAAATTTATAATTTTATACGGGTGTGAAAACAGTTTCAGGCCCAAGAATTAACAATCGAATAGACTCAAAAATAGATATTAGAAACCTACATTCTATAATCATGACCTAAACTTAAGCAAATAAATAATATTTGAACCACCTGTTCAATGATAAAAGGAAACTTGAGCCATTTGAAATATTTGGCTGCCACGTGGATAACAAAAAATGTTTTCTAACTAAGTCAGATGCTGCGAGATACTTCTACCAGCATGGTTAAACCATCCAATTCCTGGGATTTCCTTTGGAGTCGTAAATATTCTATCTCAATGTTCTGCAACTTTCCTTGAAGTTCGTGGTTCTGCTTACTAATCTCTTCATTATTTTCCTGTGTCAATTTTCTTCTCTATATAGCTTCTTCAGTAGCCCGAACCAACTCTGCAACGTTTGTACTAGTTTCCTCCAAATGTTCTCTCAGTCTTCGATTAGCTTGTACTAACTGGTCATTAAAACAATTCAGGTGTGAGTTTTGAGTTTTGTAGTGATGCAAATCCTTCTTGAGGTTTGTTACTTTTGTCCCTTTTTTTGCACTATATTCAGCACTATCTAAACATTGATTCATCTCTCCTCGAGTTAAATTTTCATCTACAGGAACCTTTTGATGCTCAGGACTCTGCTTTAGAATCTGGGTCTCTACGTATTCTATCTTTTGTTGAAGACTTGCAAGGTTTAAACTATTTCCTTCTTCAAAATTTGAAATGACATTCTTACCCTTGTCAACATATTTTTCTAATGACCATTCAGGAAAGGATTTAATACTTTCCTCAATTTTTTCCAAAGCTTGAGATAACGTCTCATTGGACTCGGTATATTATTCACTAGTAGATTCTCCAACATCAATCATGAACTGGTCCTCCAATTCAGGGTTAAGAGTCATTTTCATATTCAATTGGAATTTATTGGGAACCCTAGTTTTGGATCGCCATTTAATAGTTTCAGAACTTCAAGAACGAGAATAAATTTCCTTTTGGATTTTGGGGACGTTGGCTCAGACATACCTCTTTCTGATTTTTTCTCCATTACATCTTCTTCTAGATTACCTGGAGTTCTTGGAGTCACTACAACTCGTTCTTCATCTTCATCAACACATTTTTTCTAATCCTCTTTTCCAATCTGCTCTAAACCAGGGCCTATTTTGGATATGGTTCTTCGATATGTTGTTATGTTTGCTCTTCAAATTTCCTTCTATAGCTCTTATGTTGTTTGGCGGTTTCCACATTATCCTGACTCTATTTTCCAGACTGAGAAGCCATTTTCTTTTGAGTTGAAGGATATTTTCTTTCTTTAATGTTTTCATCATTCCTCTCTTCTATAGTTTCTAGTTTTTCTAGTTCAAATCCCAACCAAAAGAGGAAATGTAACCAAGTCCAGCTCTTTTTCCTTAATTCATTTAGAAATAACAGCTTTATCAATCCAAGGTGGAAAATGCTATGAGATGTATGGTCTGGATTATTTCTCACTCGAGTGTCCATCTCAGAAAGAATTTTTTAACATGAAGGAGAAATCGAAGATGATACTTGTACACTGTAGACAATTTTCCCTCACAAGTAACATAACGCTGAATGATACTTAGAATTTCTCTCCATTCTTCCTTCAATGAATTTTGATGAATCCCCTTACTCCAATCTAGCTTTTAATGCCCTAGAAGGAGGAATAGGTTGAAATCTACTTCGACGGAGAAATTTTTAAACCATTGATCGCCATCAGTAGATAACCTTGTAGCTTCTGCGATCGAGGCCTATGTGACTTCAAATATCAAACTGGAAAAATGAACCTGGATATCTATGAATTTTCTGGAAAATTGTTGAGAAACTTCAACATTATAACCTCTGATCTTTTCAAAGAAGGTAAACCATCCTACGTATATCAACATCTTTTCACAGTGTGGATGTTCTTCGGCACAGTGCGTATCAACGAGTTCAAATCTATGTGGTTTGGCGCTCATCCTTTTCATCTTGGAAACTGCGAATTCAAAATAACAAATGGGTTCTAACCATTAAACAAACACAAACCTGAGCACAAATATGAATGCCAAATGTCATACAAATTTTATGCAACCATGTCAAGACATGGAAAACAAATAACACATTAAATGTAATGATGTCAGCGAACAACTGTAGTGGTGTCACATTAAAGCAGGTTCACTGGACATGTGTAATGCTGACTTCGAGACCCAATTCCAAAGACAAAAACTTTTCATGATAAGCTGGCCAGCCGCGAAAATTGAATTTTTCCCTTTTGACATTTCGGCAGCGCTAACCCATACAACTTCATAATAGTTCACTATCGGAATGTTGTAGTTTTTTACTTTAGGTAATCATCTTTGAATAACACTAAAATCATATGAATTATCATAATACAAACTATTAAAAAGGATTGAATATAGATAAGAGCCAAACTTAGACTTATTAATAAAAGAAATGCATGCAAGGGTACCTAAGGATTACAAATGAAAATACAATGAAAAATACTTTGGAATTTTTTTGAAACGAGGCTTAAAGGATTTAAAATGAATAAGACAAACAAATACGGTTTATTTGGGATTTCAACTCCAGCACTAATAATACCCACCTTAGAAAACCTCATGGACACCCCCTTGGACCTACTCTCCAGTTACTTATCCCCCCTCTTGGTCATCCTAGTCATCAAGAGCTAATCGTCCACCTTCTAAGCAAGCATGAAGAGGCATACCAGCTAAAGGAGAGTGTTGAGGGAAAAATCACAATGTTTGGGTTAGATGGGGCATGACCTACTCCTTCCAAGCTCAACTTTCCATCATTTTTATCATTATTTTATGTTTAATGATGTTTCGTCCCTCGATTGTGGGTGACAAACCTTAAAGAATCATTAAAGGCCATTTTAAAGATAAATTAGGTAGGTCAGCTTTTAAGGAAGTTTAATTTAGCATTTTCACATATAAATAAGGCAACTCCTCATTTAAAACAAGATCATGGGATCAAACAATATACTTTTTATATTTTGTATTGCGTACATCAGTTAGTCAAGTGGTGCACTCCTCCTTCCTGAGCATTCTAGGGTTTCAAAAGTGGTGAATTTTGGTGTTTGAAGGCATATATACTATCTTACAAGGCTTGTGTAAAGTGAAAGGAGTTTTGGCAAGATTTTTCTTCTACAATTGTCCTAAGATATTTTCTAAGTCTCTTGTCTTCAATTGCCGGAGGCATCAAAGGTGAGAGTGACCTAGAAGGGTCTCTCCTGTGTTGGGCCTTGGCATATTCTTTGTCCTAATTAGGTCAGAACTAACACAACCTAGGGTTTCTTGTTTTTTCCCTAATTCATACAAATATTAGATTGGCAATTCTTAGGAGGAACGTTAACCCCGATTTCTCAATGCCTAGAAGGAGAAAGACTTTGTTCTTATTCCCTCTTCTTCACTCAATTCGATTTTATCAAATTCATGTACTGTATAGTGCAAAAGGTACACAAAAAAGAGAAAATATATATAGAATACCCCTAAAATAAAATATTTTGTGAAAAATCCAAAAATATTTATTTTTCAAAGTTGATTTTTTTGTTGTAAATTTTACTATTGTTATAATTTTCTAGAAAAATCCATAAAAATGTGAAAAATGTCATAAAAAGGTAGTTTTATAGCCTAAAAATCCCTAATTTAGGGTGATGTCAGCCCTAGAGACGGTGATGTTAGACTTATTTAAGTTATTTCATATCTAGTATAAGTGTTTTGTAGGTCCAAGTTTCGACAAGAAGCTCAAACACTAAGGGATGCAAGAAGTTCCCATGTCATTTCCAAGTCATCCGGGGTGACCCCAGGGGTTTGAAGTGCTAAATCAATATATTCATCCCTTACTGCAAAAAATTGCACGTTTGAAGGTGTAATCAGTCCATAAACACAACCATCATCCATTGGAAAAAAGTGTGCCCTAGGGGGGATTGAATCTCCCCATCCTGTTGATCACCAGGAGGTACTTTTCAAGGTATTTTCATAGTTGGTTTGGGTTTTATTCTGTATGTATTTTTCTGGTTTTTACTACAAAAAGGTGATTTATCTTCTTACTAATCCAACATCCAATTTATTGTATATCCCTTATTGACATCAATAACGTACTAGTCTATTGATAGTAGAAAAGTCTTGTATGGGTAGAGTTGATCACATTGAATATATTACAAGTGTATTCGTACATAGTTCAAGAAGCCTCCTATAGAACAAGGAGAGAGCCTAAAATGAGGGTAGATAACAATGTGATGGCATTGAGTGCATCTCTCGAATAGTTGTCGATCTTTAACACTGGCCTTAATTGCCTAGTTGAGAGGGTCCTATATTTTCAAATAATACTTCCAAATGTCTTTTTCAACTCATATGGACTAATAGTCTTTAACTAATGGATTTTCCTAAGTTTTCAATTAAAAATGCCTAAGTCATAGTTTAATAATTTGGAACAAGCAAATAGAGGAACATTCACATGTAACCATTATAGGTTATCAGGTTATCAAAAATCTCTATTTGATAACCTGACGAACTTAACGAATTATAAAACCAACAAGTAGAGGAACATTCACATGTAACCATTACAATGACAAAGATAAAGCAATTAAATGTTAAGATAAAAGCAATTAACATTTCAATCGAGGCAAAACGATCGAACGAGACACTGCACATAAAACTTGTTGAGACTAAGACTGTTGTATATCTGCACCCTTCAAATACCACCTTAAGGTGCTGTGAGCTTAGTCACAATTTCGTTCCAGCTACCAAACTTGTTTAGTGTCACAATTTCCTTCAAGTGACTCTGCAATTATTTGTACGTTCTGATCAATTGCAGCAACGAGCAACGAGCAAATTGGCAGCAACGAGCAAATCTAGACAATAACTCCTGCAGTGGAGAGACATCTTGACAATCTCAATTGCCATGTCTTTGACAGTCATTCTCTCATTGGGATTGAACTTGAGCTCGCGACACAGCCTCAAAATCAAAGTAAAAATTCAATGACTCTACTTAACATTTCATGTGAGTAACCACATCTTATTATTTTGATCTTATAACCACTTTCCCATAAAGAAAAACACTCACGGAGACATGAAAAATCATAGTATATAAAGTCGATAGAAGATGAGAGAACAACCATATGTAAAACAAAAATGATTTAGACTTTGAATGGGAGTAAACACAACTTGTTCATCTTCTCTTAATTGTCGATATAATTAAAAACATATCAGAAATCTAAAACATGGCTCACACTCTATAAACTATCACCATTCAAAGCTATCAATTTGGAGAACAATGATGGAAAAGTATAAACACAAACATAACTATGTCAAATAAAGTGATTTTTGTGTTGTAGAAATGGATAGCGCATATTTCTTCATAACTAAAACACTCAAAAACAAATATATTTTCAAATTTCAACCCTATTGAAAAACCTACACTATCAGACCGATGTAGTAGAAAATGGTAAATCCTTTTCGTCCACCGATGAAGCTGTACCTCCAGCTCGAGCAGGCATCCCATGTGCGTTGCGTCTAATGTGGCGCTTCCAACAATTTCTGGTACTGGTGGAAGCACTGCTACTAGTCTGGTGGAAGCGAGTCTACTGGACTAGATAAGTTGGTCACGGCGATGGAGCCGAGCCAAGCCGAAAACATAAATTCTGAAGCTGCCACGCATGGTTCCTCATGGCCTATTTCCCACGAATCGACGAAAAAAGATGATGAAAATATACAGCTAAAGTGCCCAGGAACCTGATGGAGGAGAGACACTACTATAATGGCATCCTACCATGTGGAGAAGAGATTGCCCCAATGGAAGCCTGCCATGTGGAGGAGAGACTGCCTCATGTGGCGGAGAGATACTGGCCCAACCGGAACATATCTAACATCGAACAAGCAAGTCACATCAAACTACTTTTGAAAAGTCAAAGCGAATATTTTTTGTATGGCACGTTGAAATCGAACAACATTCACTGTACGACACAGTGCCATTGGGCCAGTCTCTTTCCACCATCTGGCACGATGCCATTGGGCCAGTCGCAATGACACTTGGCATGCTATCATTGCGCCAACCTCTCACCTCTATGTGGCACGTTCTGGTTGGGGTAGCCTCTCACCTCCATGTGGCACGTTCTAATTGGTCTAGCCTCTCACCTCCATGTGGCACGTTCTCGTTGGGTCAGCCTCTCACCTCCACGTGGCACATTCTGGTTGGGCCAACCTCTCACCTCCACGTGGCACGTTCTGGTTGCGTCAACTTCTCACCTCCACGTGGCCCAACCAGAATGTGCTATGAGATTCTGACCCAATGGAAACGTGCCAAGTGTCATTGGGACTAGCCCAGTGGGAGCATGCGAGATGGCGGAAAGAGACTGGCCCAATATCACTATGCAGTACAGTGAATGTTGTGCGATTTCAGCCTGCCGTACAAATAATATTCACCTTGAATTTTTTAACATAGTTTGATGTGACTTGCTTGTTCGATGTTGGAATCGGATATGTGCGTGTAGTTTTTCTGGTTTGGGAATCAACAGTGTGCAATGCAAGCCTAGGCGTGGTTTTCTTCTTTGCATCTGGGAAAGTGTCTCCGATAAATCCATCTGCAACACATAGTTCTTCGGCACTTTGCAAAATGTAAGCATTCATTTCAATCGTATGCATTTTCCAGATTCAATCATATGCATTTTCCAGATACTCGGTCTCCTTGGCGCATTCGGCCCTTTGCGTCGATGTATGCAAGCTCGTAGCAGATCGACGAGGACAATGTGTTTCCGAATCTATGGAGCACCATGCGAGAGGGCTCGACATGTTCTGCGGATAACTGTAGATTCTTTTCTAGCTCGTCGACTACAGCTTTCCCGCTGGCGTGGATGCAGAAATGCTCGAATACTGGTTTGAAACCAGGGATATACGATTTTCTCTTTGGATTTATAAATTTTCGTACTAAGGCGGAGAAGGGGAAAATAAGCTGCTCCGACACAGGCAGAACCAGATGGCCGAGGGTTGTTATATTGGCCTTGAGCACATCGCCGGCAATAGCAATGAGATCCTTCCAAAGCGCAGTGCTGACTTTTCCTTCCGCGTCTTCTTCTTGATAGACACAGCGATAGGCCTTGTCGTCTGCGCCTTTGTGCATTCTGAGCGGCGGCGGTCTTTGCGTTTGTTCGATAACAAAATGTCGGCGCCGCCCATGCGAAACAAGCAATTTGGCAGCAACATGGATCGCTGCTTCCCGCAATAGTACCAATTAGGCGTAATGGTCTCAGTGCCAACAACGACGGCATACGATGAACTTGCAGAAGATTGTTAGCCAAATCCACAGCAATAACTCCGACGCTGCAACCCATGCCAGACAGATTGAAGCTCATGGTATTCACACGCATCTTATATCTGTTAATAACCATGGCAAACAGAGACGGCGTGGGGCAGAAAAGACTGCAATTCACAATGAGAATATCCCACCATGTCTTATCGAACAGATCGTCCATGGCAGAAAATATGACGAGCTGGGATTCAGGGGAATGTAATGCAAAGCAGGCGGGAGACAAGTCTCTTCGCTAAGAATCTTTATCTAAACGTCCAGGATTTTCTGATCAAAATACTTGAATAGCCACCATGAAAGTTGGGAAAGGAACTCTGCATGAATCTAGGGGACGGTAACAGGAATAATCCCCCAGATAAACTGCACGAGCCCTTGACATGAAATACACAGTCGTTATGAATGCCAGAAGCCCTGTACATTACACGGACAAGATTAACTCAAGATTAACCTGTTGTAGCAAGATTACATCGTCCAGCCCAATTCGTCCGACCTCTAAGCCCAATCCAACCAGCAATGGAACCAGCAGAAACGAAAGAAAATATCTAGTTAAATACTGATATCCAAGCCTCACGTATTTCAACTTCACAGTCAGGAGAAAATCATGCAAGCCATGACTACCTGAACCTTCACCTTCACCTTCACCGCCCATGATTCAAAGTACCAACATCCCAGGACCTCAAAAAGCAAAAACGACGATTAAAACAACACAGAACTGCAGTTACGGCCAAATTCAACAGCCTAGAGGCCAGAATCCAGAAACAAAAATATATCTGAAGACTATAATATCTAAAGAATGTTTTTCTGGTTGTTATTGCATATAACTGTTTATCATGACGCAGCTAAACATTAATGGTTCTAATTGATGGAAATTGTTTCAGGTCTCTCAACTCCCTCCAAAATTTCATATGCCTTCCCAGGGAACCTTTTATATGGTTTGAATTGTCCCCATTTTGTCTCAATCATAAGCTTCACCATCACTTTTTGGCCTGCAATGTAATGTGCGTGTGTATTACAAAGCGCTGACAGTGCTCCTTCCGAAGTAAAAAAACTCCACAAGTCTTCATCATAAAGGCCATTGTAAGCGGATTAAAGATATGATATCAGATAGAATATCACTCTTAACACCTAAACGATTTGAAATCTAGCAGATTCGAAAAAGAAGAGAATGTCCGCAAGAATGGGAAAGCTAGAACTATGAGAGTTGAAAGATTTAGATGGAAAAGATGCGAAGGAATGCGAATACTTATAAGCGGTGAAATAGTAAGATCACGTACACCTGCGTGGTGGGGCACCATCATTGAGCTCCAAGCGTGCTCACCTGAAACTGACTGCCTTAATGGAAATTCGAAACCCTTTTATACATATGTGCTATTAATGAAAAGCGCAAACGAAATTCGAACAGTCAATAGTAACACGGCTAGGTGAAAACAAACACCGGTGCTGGGAGGGACGAAACTGGATCGGACGGGTCGGCTTACAGCTGGCCCTGCCGTCTTGTGTATGGATTAAGATATGAGAGTTGAAATATTTAGATGGAAAAAATTTCTTACTATTGAACGGAGGCCTTACTAGCGAAGCAGTACTTATTATTGAAGTAGCGATGCAAATATTCAAAGAAGACGTTAATCCAATGGAGCATGGCTTGTGAATTTTCCAGCATTTGGAAAGCTCTCTCAACATTGACTAAGATTCATTCTGTTCCCTTAAATCCGGTGAAACATTGAACTACTTTTTAATGGAATCCCTGCATCTATCATAGAGTAGGTCAGAATAGGATCGTCCCTTCTGTGTGCACATATTGTAGATGATAGTGTAAAGAACCACGGGCTTGTCCACAGTCACCTGACAGTTGGGATATCCCGCTTCCAACCGGCTTATAATCTCTAGTATAGCTTTATAGGCCCAACCTTCTTCCAGCTCAATGATATTGTTGCTCCTCGCGCCCTTTTTCACAATGGCCCATCATTCCTTCACGCACGCATATCATATTATATTGTCACTGTTCATATTCATTTTTCAACTAAATCCAACTGCTTCTAAGATATAACCAATGGACGTTTTTAAACCCAATAGAGGTTCAACACCTCATCGATGGTTACAAACACCTATTTTTTCTTACAAGACACAGCTATATCAATTTTTTCTAAATTAGACGATGTGAAATGGAAATCCAATAGTTTTAAATGTGATTTATAAATTTTGCATTGTAGGTGACTGGGTGTGGTAGGACAAGTGTTTCAGAGCATTGTTATGCATAAATATATAGGTAGGACAAGTGTTTCATGCATAAATATATAGTGTTCACTCTCCCATATCGAGAATGGGTATTCATTTGCTTGTCTAAATGGTAATTTCTATATATAGTTTAGATCAGGAATGTAATGGAAATTCATTAATTTTAAAGGTAATTTATAAATTCTATAGTGTTCATGTATATGAATAAGATTTGGTGTGGTAGGAAAAGTGTTTCACAGCATTGTTGGTAGTGTTCATTCTCCAAATTACTAACATTGTTATTATATGTAGATTGTAAAGAGGAAGAAGAACAAGTGTTGGGACCCTCTCAAGATCCAAAACCAAAATACTACTATTACCATTTATTGTCATGTTTAATTTCATTGGCATTAGCACTGCTCAAGAGGATATATCAATAATAAAAGGTATTCTTTGAGATGCTATAAGGTCTTGCTGTTGCTCGAGGGCATGATGACATTGTTTAGTTGCACTTGGGAAGATGAGTAGTAGACCTATATTGCCTGACATATTTATGGAACATTATTGGAGGAAGTTAATAAAACAATTATGAAACCTTATGACCGATTCTTCTAATTAGTAATGCCTAATAGGTCACATGTCCTAAGTTTTGTTTATGTCTATTCGTACTAGTGCATGCCATAAAATTGCTAAGAAATTCCTGGAGTATGTAGATAGAATCCAAATATACTCACACGTAGTCAAACTAAACAATGCTTGAGGATGTAACTCAAATGATACATCAGTAGATTTGCACATGCAAGCAAGGTACCACGCATCTCCATTTTCATTTAATTTTGAATGGGGTCAAATGGCATAGTAACACATTTTAGTTTGTGTGCACCTTGATTGTAGAAAATGGTGGTGACATTTTAAGTTTTTAAGGGTAGGCAAGCATTGGTTCTTATTACCAAAATTAATATAATTATGTTGTTCTTTCACAAAATTCATATAATATGATATAAAGATGTCGATAGAGATCTTGTGATAGCATATACAAGTATTATTTAAAAAGATGAACAGAGAGATCAATCAATGACAATCACCTTAAATTTATTCAATTTATTTATTGGAATCCTCATCTCACACTTATACCATGGGATTTTGAGAAGACATAGTCTCAACTAACTTACACATTCAAGTGGAGAGGACAACATATTCAATTTATTTATTGGAATCTTCATCTAGCACTTACACCATGAGATTTTGGTAAGACATAGTCTCAACTAACTTATACATTCAAGTGGAGAGGACAACATAGTTTCGATATGATAGAGAGATGTTGGTAGACATCTCAAGATATCATATATAAGCAATATTTAAAATGATGGACAGAGAGATCAGTTAATGACAACAACCTTCAATATATTTATTGGAACCCTCATCTAGCATTCATACCATGAGATGTTTGGAGGACAATCTCATCTAAGTTGCACATTCAAGTGGCGAGGACAACATATTTGGAATAGTGTTAGACTAAATATCTTGAGGTTATTCTGCTTCATCCATAGTCACCACATTGCAGGATCAAGTACAAGTCATGTGGTAATACAAGTTGGGTACAACATATTTGGAATAGTGTTAGACTAAATATCTTGAGGTTATTGTGCTTCATCCATAGTCACCACATTGTAGGATCAGGTACAAGTCATGTGGTAATACAAGTTGGGTTTGAAATTACATAAATATTAATGTACAATGTTTGGAAAATAATAATTACTTCTGTTACTTGAAAATTAAAATTAATATTATAGATTTATGTAGCAGGTTCCTCAAAGAAAGCTAATATTTGGTTAAGTTGTTGGAATTTGACAGAGGTCAATACCTCAACTCAATCAAGTTCTACTAACGTATGTAATTGCATAGCACAAATCAGATCAGGAAGATCAGAAAGTTCATGGTTTTCATCCATGTCTGTTTTCATCCATGGAAGATGAACTAGCATGGGATTTCAACAAGATCAATTCGAGTTGAAACCAACATCCACATTATATATATACACAACGAAGTTTGTAGCAATGTGCTTTATTATGTACCATAAACACATACAAAAATAACTAATAGACAATGTTTTATAATTATAATGGTTGTGGCCAAATTCCTTTGGAACAATGTATTGGGGTATGCTTCAAGTAAAAAATTTATTGTTATTGAGCTTCTCTTGCTATGGTGATCATAGGAATAGAGTAGAACCATAGAAATGAACTAGCATGGGATTTCAACAAGATCAATGTCATAAAACCAATAACCACATACTATATATACACAACAAACTTTGTAGCAATGTGCTTTATTATGTACCATAAACACATCTAGACAATGTTCTATCTCCCACAACTTTTCTTTTACCAGGTAAATGAAAATAAAAATAGATTAAACATTAATTTTAATAAAATTATCAAATATTTTCAATGTTTAAATGTATATTATTTTGTTAATGTGAAAGTGTCACTTCACCTCTAACACACATTCTTTATCTCCTATAAACTAATCACCCAAATTCTCTATCAATAAATATAGCTACCATTTTTCTCACCCATAATTATAGTACAATGTGAGTTCTTGTTCATTTATTAACGTTGATGTACATTGAGAATTGAACAATACCTAATATAATAAATACAAATTTATACTTAATTATGATAATAAAATAGTAATAAATGAAATTATCTTAAATCCATTATATATTTATCAAGTATGGAGAGAGATCAAACATTTTGTCATACAAACCTCTTTTTGAGTGAAAAAACTTATTGAAGTGTAAACATTATTTAGATTGCAAAAACTTTGAGGAAAATATTCCACCTTATGGATGTGCAAACATTATTTAGAGTGCAAAAACTTTGAGGAAAATATTCCACCTTGTGGATTTGATCTCTATCAATGCTTGATAGATTTGGGATTAAGCTGGATCACTTGCAATTGTAAATAAATTTTAAATTGATTTTCCTAATATATGACCATATTTTATTTCTTTTTACATGCATAATAGTCTTACTTTTGGATATTATGTGGGCCAAAATGTGAAGGTGGGTAACACTTTTGTGAGAATCAAGTTGCGGAAATTTGAAATCACCACTTTTCGATCGAACAAGAAAATTTGAAATAACAACTTTTCAATCGAACACATTTACTTTTTCGGTCGAAGAATTTTTCAGCCAAAAACCTTTTATATATATATGTGCCAAAAGTTTTGTTAAAGAGTTTTGGCACCTTCAAAGAGCTTTCGATGCCCAAAATTCTTTTGTATATATATGTGCCAAAATTTTTGTTGAAGAGTAATTGTTTGGTCGAAAACATTCTTTCGGTTGAAAACCCTTTTTTCATATATATGTGCTAAAAGTTTTGTTGAAGAGTTTTGGCACTTTTGAAGAGATTTTGGTGCGGTGCCACCTTGCATTCGCCACCTTTTCACTGCATCTGCCACCCTTTTGGCACTAAACAAAGCTTTCGACATAGTTCTAATTGGTACTAGACGAACATACATTGTCTCCATGAGAGTGGAAGCAATAGATCCACCCTATGTTCGCCACCCGTCACTAAATCCGCCACCCATTTGGCACTGAATAGAGCTTTCGGCATAGTTCTAACTTGCTCTAGATGGACATACGTTGTCTCCTTGGGAGCATAAGTCACATAGCCACCCTACGTTTGCCACCTCGTCACTCCATCCGCCACCCTTTTGGCATTGAACATAGATTTTGACACAGTTATGACTAGCACTAGATGAACATATGCCATCTCCCTGGGAGCATAAGTGACAAATGCACAAAAATTATCAATTTTTTCAAACCCCAGGTATGTCGAATTTTTTAATTCTTAGTTCAAACTTAATCTTACATGTATGTAGTTGTGTTAGAGAGATTAGTTGGTCTCTGTTATTGTTGATTTAATTTTTTTTGTTGTCAGTGTGTTTTCTAGGTGTGTTTATCTGCCATTGCGAGTCCCAACCTGGACTATGTCAATCGCTCACTCCATGAAACACATTGTTTTTTGGGTGATTTTAAATTCGAAGGTGTTGTCCATAAAATGTATTGAAGCATGCCTAGGTATAGGCGTGTCGAAGTAATCAAGCAATGAAATCTTAATTTGACACCACCAAACCTAGTCATCATCAATTATTCTTATACAAAGTGTATATTTAAAATATAGCCCTAAATATTTAATAAACCCAGGCTTATTCTGTAAGCACTTTTACCATCTTTCCTCGGTGTCTTAAACATGATAGAGAGTAGAATTTGAAGGCTTCCATCTCACTACACTTGCAATACAAAATTTCACAGATTGTTGTCTAATTAGTAATGCCTTAAACATTATTTAGAGTGCAAAAACTTTGAGGAAAATATTCCACCTTATGGATGTGCAAACATTATTTAGAGTGAAAAAACTTTGAGGAAAATATTCCACCTTGTGGATTTGATCTCTATCAATGCTTGATAGAATTGGGATTAAGATGGATCACTTGCAATTGTAAATAAATTTTAAATTGATTTTCCTAATATATGACCATATTTTATTTCTTTTTACATGCATAATAGTCTTATTTTTGGATATTATGTGGGCCAAAATGTGAAGGTGGGTAACACTTTTGTGAGAATCAAGTCGCGGAAATTTGAAATCACCACTTTTCGATCGAACAAGAAAATTTGAAATAACGACTTTTCAATCGAACACATTTACTCTTTCGGTTGAAGAATTGTTCAGCCAAAAAACTTTGATATATATATGTGCCAAAAGTTTTGTTGAAGAGTTTTGGCACCTTCCAAGAGCTTTCGATGCCCAAAATCCTTTTGTATATATATGTGCCAAAAGTTTTGTTGAAGAGTAATTGTTTGGTCGAAAACATTCTTTCGGTTGAAAACCCCTTTTTTATATATATGTGCTAAAAGTTTTGTTGAAGAGTTTTGGGACTTTTGAAGAGATTTTGGTGCGGTGCCACCTTGCATTTGCCACCTTGTCATTGCATCTGCCACCCTTCTGGCACTAAACAAAGCTTTCGACATAGTTCTAACTGGTAATAGAGCCACCCTGTGTTTGCCACCCCGTCACTACATCTGCCACCCTTTTGGCACTGAATAGAGCTTTCGACACAGTTCCAACTTGCTCTAGATGGACATACATTGTCTCCTTGGGAGCATAAGCGACATAGCCACCCTACGTCTGCCACTTCGTCACTCCATCCACCACCCTTTTGGCATTGAACATAAATTTTGACACAGTTATGACTAGCACTAGATGAACATATGCCATCTCCCTGGGAGCATAAGTGACAAATGCACAAAAATTATCATTTTTTTCAAACCCCAGGTATGTCGAATTTTTTAATTCTTAGTTCAAACTTAATCTTACATGTATGTAGTTGTGTTAGAGAGATTAATTGGTCTTTGTTGTTGTTGATTTATTTAATTTTGTTGTTAGTGTGTTTTCTAGGTGTGTTCATCTGTTATTGCTAGTCCCAACCCCGACTATGTCAATCGCTCACTCCATGAAACACACTATTTTTTGGGTGATTTTAAATTCGAATGTGTTTTCCATAAAATATGTATGTGGGAAATATGGTTTTCCATAAAATGTATTGAAGCATGCCTAGGTATAGGTGTGTCGAATTAATCAAGCAATGAAATCTTAATTTGACACCACCAAACCTAGTCGTCATCAATTATTCTTATACAAAGCGTATATTTAAAATATAGCCCTAGATATTTAATAAACCCAGGCTTATTCTGTAAGCAATTTTACCATCTTTCCTCGATGTCTTAAACATGATAGAGAGTAGAAGTTGAAGGATTCCATCATGCCTTGATAATCCCTTGCTTTCAAAATTTGTGGTAGTAAAGTGTTGCATTAAAACTGCTCTAGACCTTACAAGGAGGTGCCACTACTAAGATCTTGGCCTTTCTTTGACTTGGTTGGAGCAATCTGTGATTCTACATACAAAAACATAGAAGTACGTAAAAATCCAATATTGCTCAAATGAATGTAAATGCAAACATAAACACACAAGAATCAAAGCTAAAATAAATTATGTAACCCTCAGAATTTGGCTACCATCTTAATATATTTATGTGCACATTTAATGACAATCACATGACTAGAACCTATAACAATTCATATTTGCACAAATAGATATTCATGAGTTTGTAAATCTATTTCAAAGTTGCATCTCCAAAACATCGGAATGGCTTATCAATGTGATACAACAGAGGGAATAGTCAAATATGCCACATATCCAAAAAAATGAATAATGTATCAATATGATAAATCCACTAACACCCTTCTTTTCTCAAGCCAGGATTATTTTTCCCTACTAAAGAAAATGTAATGTCCATTGTATATTTCAGGGAAAAGAAAAAAATGCGCCTCTCCCTTCATTTAAATTCCTTTTTTGTTTTCCTTTGGAACTTCATTATTCCTTTCCAACAATTGTCTCATTTTTCCTATTGTCAATTTGTTTGCTGATTGGTTAGATTTAGTTACTCCAAATAATTATGAATATCACATTGTTCCTTGTGAGGTTAATAATGTGTTTGACATAACATAGATTTTTAATTTATTATTCAGTTTATTTGGTCATTTAATTGTCAATTTAGTTTTTGTAATCCGTCGTGTAATGATCAGTCCAATTTTTGGTTATCTTTGTTAACACCCAAAAAGTGTTCACTACCTCATTACCACATTATATGGCTCATTTGTCCATTTTCCTACCATATTTCCCTTAAAATCCTAAAAAATCCCATTAAAAAGCCTCCAAAAGGCCTAAAACACCTCCAAAAGGCCACAAAACCCTCAAAATAGCCTAAAAAAGGCTAAAAAAACCCCTTTTCCTCCAAAAATAGCAAAAATCCCCTAAAAAGGGAATAAAAAATATAAAATAATGAGGAAAAGGGGGAAAAAACCCTATACAACTGCCCAAAACCATGTGTTTCCCAAAACCATGGGTCAGCACTCCACCACCAAAAAACTATAAATAGGTGATGGAGATCCCTTATTCCATATCCACAATCACAAGCACCCTTACTCTGCCAAAATCTCTCTCGAAACCCTAGTTCACCATTGAACTACTTTCACCTTGAGAGCCACTTTTGGCCCATTCCCATCATTGGAGAAGGAGAAGGAGCATCTTGAAGCTTGGAGCATCCTCTTGGACACTGCAAAGGGCTTCATCAAACCTTCTCATTGAAGGTAATATCAATACAAAAAGCCATTCCTTAAATTTGATGTTTATGTTTCATGCATGCTTCAGAAGTAATTTCATTTTTGTTTTAACTTAATTAGTTTAATTTACTGAACTGCTACTAAGGAGTCCATTCTCCTTAGTAGGTGCTCATTTGCACAAGCTAGGGGTAAAACCCTAGCTACAGTTTTGGCGACTCCCCTAGATTTTGAATTTCTGGTTTCCGTTTTGAATTTTTTACTTTCGGCTGTCCCTTTCGGCCGCCGCATACCGCGTCTTTTCCCTCTGCAGTCGCGTCCCGACCGCGCCTTTCAGGCCTTTACCTGTGATCCGACCGTGGCTCTCAGACTGCTTCCGACGCCCCGCCGGCGGATTCAAGTCTGTTACCTGCGATCCGATCGTGGCTAATCAGCCTGTTTGCCGCGATCTGACTGCGCCTGTCGGCCTTTTTCCCGCGTCCCGACTGCGGCTTTCTGCCTCTTTCGTGCGTCCCGACTGCGCTTGTTAGCCCTTTTGCCGCGACCCGACTGCGTCTTGTTCCCTATTTCCTGCGTCCCGATTGCCTCTGTTGGCCCTATAGCCGCGACCTGACCGCCGCTGTTTCCCTCAAACCCGCGGTCGGCCTGTTCTGATTTGCCACAGACCCGCGGTCTGATTTCTGCTCTTTTTCTGTTTTGAGCCCAGCCCCTTTTGCTGCAATATTTTCTGCATCTGAACAGCCCTCTGTCCCACCTGCAGCCTCACTACCTTACAGCCTTTCTGCAACATAATTTCTGTGCCCTTTACAGAATTCTTTTAAAATTTCGTTATTTTTAATTCAGAAAATTTTGCAAGTTAAAATTTCAATTTCAGCATTATTGATAGTTGGAAGTTGCACCCCTTGTGGCACTTCTATATTTTGGGTTCATCACCTCACGAGCACACACTCTGTCACATAAATCAAGTGAGCCTTAAAAAGTACCTAATTGAACCAACATTCTAACCCCACTTGGGGAACATAAAAGAATCATTGTAGTTAGGTAGGGTCGGGGGGATAGGCTTCCAATAACACCCCTCGGTCACTTTCACTTGAGACATAGTTGTTGTCCAAATAGGGAACCAAAATCCCCTAGTACTTTTTGGCACGGTCACGACCAGTTTGTCAGAGGGCCTCTCCCTTAGGAGGGTTGAAGTCGGGAGACTGGTTCCGGAGGCCTGAGTGGAATACCGCACTCCATTCAGTAACCGAAGGGCTACCTTTTGCGGTTCGCGGGATATCCCTTTATAGGGGTATTGCGGTCAACGAACTAAACGGCAGATTCACCTTTCTGGACGTGTCATGAACGGGGTATCTTAGTTGCCATTTTTCTAGGATTGACTACCCGGTGTCCCTCCCGGTAGGGGGATATCATAGCCACTTGGCTTTTCTACTCATATTGTCTGACTTGGATTTCATCACCTTGCAGAGGATATGTTTAGTTGAGTCAGAATACTTTTAGTTAGGTGTTTGCATGCTCCTTTACCTCCCTTTGGTCTAGTGAGTCCACCATTTTTCTTTTTAGGAAACCTGCTGCTTGTTGGTATTCTGACCATCTTTGTTGTTACTCCACCTATTGTAGCACAGCTGCTGCAGTGGGTGTTTTGAGTTGGTTGTTGGCCTGAGTGCCTTGTTTTTTAGCTCTCCTTCTGCACACTCGGTTGCGTTAGGCTTTTTTGAGCTGTTTTTAGTCACCTCAACCCACAGAGATTTAGACACCATCTGTCACCATTGAGTCCCCGAGACATTCTCGGCGCCTCAGGGGCGAGCCCCCACAGCACCGTTCTCTTGACACCACTCATCATAGATTCCGATCATCATCTGTTGATACCACCCATCACAGATCTAGATCCTTGTCACTTGACTCCACTCGTCAGCGACGTAGGTCTCCGTCACCAGATAGTGACGCACCTTACTTCACCTCTGATTCTGACGAACCCTATTTATACTGCCCCTACTAGCCCCTAGGCTGGCACGACTTCCACTCCATTCGTTATAGGGACCATTGGTGGCACATCCACCACTACCCCAGTTACTACACCTATTTCGGGTATGCCCTCCATGGGGAACCCATCTACTGTACCCCTCACGGTACCTATTCCCATAGCAGGAATACCTATCCCCACTACGTCAGTGGCTCACACTACCTATGGTGGTGCTGTACCATCCTCCACTACCTCAGTTCCCCCACTCGGGGGCACCACCCCAAATCTTGTCCCTCCACTTGGGGGCACTGGCCCCAACTTGGTCCAACCCACTACTGTGTCACATCCTTCTTCCAGTTTGCCATTCATGGCTAGCCTCAACCTACCTGACCTGGCCAGATTGACCAACGATCCTATTCGACACGACCCTACATGGCCTCATATGCCTACCAAACTCCCCTCTGATATCCCTAAGTTCGAGGGCAAGGCCGGTGAGGACCCACAAAACCATATCATGTCTTTCCACCTATGGTGTTCCTCTAACTCCATCGTGGATGACTCTGTTCGCCTCCGTCTCTTACAACGCACCTTCACTGGCTCTGCAGCCAAGTGGTATATCGAGCAACCTCATGGGACCCATGCCACCTTTGCTTCCCTGGCCTCGACCTTCCTACAGTTCTTCCAGTTGCCTGTCCGCTATGACGCGGGCGTTGAGATCCTTCTATCTTGTAGACAAAACACGGCTACCCATATCACGGACCACATCCATGAGTGGCGTCGACACCGTAGCTTATGCAAGATCAAACTTAACGACCGTATCTTCCTAGATTGGTTCCTCAAATCCCTTCTCCCTGTTATCGCTAAAGATGTAGCCTCAGAAAGACCCCAGTCTGAAGAAGAAGCCATCCTTAAGGCTCAACAGTTCGACCTCATTTACACCCAATCGGGTTACCTTTATACCATTATACCTGATGCCCCTCGTGGCGAGTCCTCCCAGCACGATGCGCCGGGGGCATCCCACGCTGCAGATGGTATCATTGGCCGTGTTTCTTCGCATCCCCAACCATTTTCTATAGCATGTCCTACCCTTGGCCCCGACCTGTCGCGGGCTACTTCACAGTCTGGAGCAACCAACTCGTATGCTCCTATGACACATCACCATTCCCATGGACCCTCATGCCCACCGCAGTGCTTCGGGTATGCGACTCCTGCTTATGCTCCTCCAGTCGCCCCTCAGCCTTACTACCATCAGCAGGCTGCCTCAGCTCCTGCGCCTTCACAAGCCCCACCAGCTTATTATCCGCCACAGGCAGCCCCTGCGGCACATCCACAACCGACTCCGCAGTCCTATCAGCAACCCCCTCAAGTTGCTACACCTGCTCAGCCTCAACCTACATATCATCCTCCGCAGCCTGCTCCAGCACCTACGCAACCTCAAAATCCACCTACTGCCCAAGGGCAAGTTTACGCCCAACAGAACTCGCAGCAAAACCAGAATAACCAACGAAACCAGGGCCAACAGAACCGTGGCAAGGGCCGTAATCGGGGAAATAACCAACCTGCAGACCAAGCTGGTCAACCGGCTAATCCCCCCGACAACAACAATGTAGCCCCCGCTAACCAGAACCCTGATCGCCCGCCCAAGCAGGCTAAAAACCCCAATTTGAGAACGAACCACCCTTGTTCTATTTGCGGGGTCTATGGACACTACACACATGCTTGCCCACACTTGGAGCGAGCTCGGCAACTTTGGGTTGACGAGGCCCATCGCCAAGGGCATGCGGCTCCCCAAGCGCCACCCAACCCCCCCCAACCTCAACAACCCCCTTTAGTGCTGCAAAACCCCTTACCAACCCAAGGCGTAGTGAACACTCAGCCGTTGGCTCCCCATCAAGCCAATGCGCCCCAACAACAACAGATCACTTACGCTGCTCCTGATCAACCCATGTTTGACTCAGGTACCCACCACTTGCTGATGATGTCATCTGCTGACGTCAATCTCCAGACCCGTCGGAACCAATATGGCTCCACCTCTGAAGCCAATCCCATGGATAAAACTACTAATGCCCATCCCACCGATCCGGCGTTACGTATACCTCCGCCGCCCATAGACGGCGCTGCGAAAGCACCTCGTTTCCCACTTCGCCGAATCAACAATAACCCTAATGTGCGCGCTGCGTCAAACTACAACATCGTAGACGACCTAGCTCAATCTCCCGCAGCCATGTCTACACTAGAGGTCTTGAAGAACTGCCCTTCCCAGCGGAAGACCTTACTCTCCGCCATTGGGGGCATTGACCCAAATGATTCGAATATGATGGCATTTGATTTAGACCAATCTGAACCACGCCTACCTTCCAGCTTAGCATTTCAAGTTACTGTTTCCGTTAGGAATCTTGTCATCCATCGGTGCATCATCGATGAAGGTGCCTCCACATGCGTTATGTCTACATTCGTATGGCAGAAGCTAGGATCCCCTCCTCTCCAGTAGTCCACCACTGCGTTACGTGCCTACGACGGTCGTTCGGCCCAGCCCCAAGGCCTCCTACCCAATGTACCCGTCCAGTTAGGTGGTAAAACCGTCCTTATTGACATAGAGGTAATCAATGCCCAACTAGATTATAACCTTTTACTTGGCCGCAGCTACATGTATGCCATGCGGGCGGTTGCCTCTTCCGTCTTTCGCACCATGATGTTCCCCCATGAGGGACGCGTGGTTAAAATTGACCAACTCACATACTATGATCCCAGTGCTCCCGCGGCACCTGAAAACGTTCTCCCCATGGTTGAACAACCTGTTTCTCCTGCCACCACCTCGTTTGTTTCCTCTACGGGACCTGGAGTCTACTCAGACGCGCCGATGACCTCCACCTTCCAATCCATTCCTCCGCCGTCATCTACGCCCGAAATGTCTGACTTATGTACCTTGTCCCATGACAACCTACCACCTAATACTCAACCACCCTTGTTGCCTAAACCACCATTGGTACCTAGCCACATTGGTGTTACACCGATCCATACGATCCCCTTCCTAGTCCCTCCATCGGGAGTAGTAAGCACCCCGGTCATGGCTACCCTTAGCCTCCCTGGGTTAACCTTGGGATTACCTGTATGGTATCTTTCACCTCCCGTTCGCCCGCCGACACCCGATGTCGTCCTCCAACCGGTGCAACCCATGGCTACTACCACTCAGCCACCTCCCGGTGTCTCTACCCCTTCGTCCTCCACGATGCCCCCTCCTCCTACCCAACCCACTGGGGGCAGAGGTCCACAACCTTACACTGCTGTACCACCTCCAAAGACAGTCAAAAACCCCCCAGTATTTCGTGCTCCTCCCAAATGCTCGCTGTGCGATGAGTTAGGCCATGCCACTCACCAATGCCCACAGTTACCAGCATTACAGAAGCACATGCAGATGCTCGACGATGACCCTAACATCCCAACTGTCGAACTAAACCCCACTCCCAAGCCTAAAGATAAGTCCCTACGTACCAACCACTCATGCGCCATATGCGGTATTTACGGGCATTATTCACATCATTGTCCCGATCTCCCGGATTACAGAGCGGCTCTCTATGAGATGAACAATCTGGATCTTGAGACGGCACCACCTACCATCGAGGAGATCTACCCCCCGGTCTCTCCCCCTTCTGAAGAGGTTAATATCATCTATATGATCTCTTCAACCACCACTTCCACCACTACCCCCTCATCAACCGATTTGACGACGCAAACTTTCCGTACCGATGAGGAAGTTCTTGAGGCCCTGACTGCCCCGGATTATCCCTGGGACGATATGCACCATCGTTCCTATTTCATCCCAGAAGAATCCTCCTCTAGCACAGCTAACCAATTCACAGTTGAGTCTAAAGACTTCCTCCCCACCAAGGTCGACTGGTTCAAGGACCCTATCCCTGCTCCTGATGCCTTCGAGGAAGGTAACATGGCCAACATCTCACCTGTCATCCAAGTTGATATCGCTGCCCCAGGACGTGCCCCTGAACTCATCACTTTAGGAGCATTCTGCAGTAAACAAGAGATTGAGGACTACATAAACCTTTTTAGAGAATTCTGTGATGTCTTTGCCTGGTCCTATACCGAAATGCCTGGTCTCGACCCCGCAATTATAGAGCACCACATTGACACATGGCCTGATGTACCCCCCGTTCGTCAGCAACAACATCCTCTTCGTCCCTCAAAGTTCTCAGGATGTGCCCCTGAACTCATCACTTTAGGAGCCTCCTGCAGTCAGCATGAGATCGAGACCTACCAACAACTCTTCTAGGAGTTCCATGATGTCTTTGTTCGGCCCTCTCCCGGAATGCCTAGGTTCAACCCCGCCATTCTCGACCATCACATGGACACACGGCCAGAGGAACTTCCTATTCATACAGAAACCGACTCTGAAGGCCCTCCTTTGCGCAACCCCCATGCTGGGTTGTATCCTCCGGAGTCTCTATCCCTAGAATAACTCGCGACCTCATTGGTCCGCATTGTACAGTTTGCTCTCTTTTTGTTTTTCACCTTTTTTACCATCATCTTACATTCATCATTTCTGCATGATTACAGATGGACCATCTTCCACCTTGTTACACTGGCTTCGCTGATGGCGCAAGCCGCTAGTCTCCCAACCTGGCTTCTGCAGCATGGGTCTTGTACTCCCCTTCCAACGAGATGATTCACCTTGACGGAATATGTATAGGCGCTGCTACCAATAACCAGGCGGAGTATGATGCTGTGACCGGTCTCTTGACTGCTGCCCTCCAAATAGGCATAAGCCACCTTCATGTGTTCCTTGACTCCCAGCTACTTGTCTCCCAGCTCAACAACTGCTACCAGGTGCGTGATCCATGCCTTTTTAGAAAATTCCTGCACACAAAACAACTCAGCCGACAATTTGAATCCATCGCATTCACACATGTCCCCAGAGCCCAAAATAGTGTCGCAGACCAAATGGCCAATAACATCCTAGAATGGCATATCAATCACACCATGTAACATCATGCATCGTCATTACATAGCATCTCATAAAAATATATATAAAAACCCAAAAAAGATTGCATCGCATCCACATTTGCATCCATGTACATAAACCACATGCATATCCATAGGGGCATCCACATTCCTAAATCATACGTACATCATGTCGCATCACATACAATACACAAGGGGCATCCACGTGCCTAACATCCTAGCCTACTTGCATCCACGTGCAATGTAAACATATCACAACTCATAAAGCGCATCCACGTGCGTACAAACACAACAACATCATCCAAAAAGGTGCACCCACCACTATTTATAGTCAGTTGACTTTTTCTTGTTTTGGCCATTCTGACCCCATACGGATTCCATTTTACGAACCATTTCCACCACTGGAATCAGCACGACGAGACCCTCATGATGGTCACCTCGTTGCATTATTTTTATCCTGTCATTTTTTGCCCATTTTTTTTTCTTTAGACGCCACTAGTCGCCTCGGTTTGCGTGCCACATCGGCCGTTCTCCGTTTTTCACATGTTTTATATCATCGGATTCATTTCTCCGAGCTGGTGATGATGCTTGAGATCATTTCTCACTCTCACCCCCCAATTTTTTGGGTATTTTTCCAAAACGCCCTCGTCACCTCGGTGTGCGCGCCACATCGGCCGTTACCCGTTTTTGACATCCTTTATATCGCCGGAATCATTTTTCCGAGCTCGTGACGATGCTTGAGATCATTTCTCGCTCTCACTTGGTACAATTTCAACATTGTGTCCCGACACCTTGCTGCCTCGGTTTGCGTGCCACATCGGCCGCTATCGGATAACCCGCATGTTTACATGAGCCATTCACTCCTGTCATACTGCAAATGTTTCGTTATTTTGCCACCATTTCATCTACCCCGCAAGGAGGCCCACCAGTGTTCCCCACTACCCTCGTCCTTGGTCATCATTACTGTTCCTTGATTGAACACTTCCTCCTTGCCTGGCCATTCCTTTTGTTCGGTATAATTTTACCCTTTTTTCGGGCCGGACAAGTCCTGTACGAAAAAGGCACTTAGGGAGTTTCCGTTAAGCTCTTTTCTGACTCCTAAAAGAATGAAAAGATCGTCGAGCAATCTTGCTTCCTTTCATGCTCGTTAAAGTACCTGAAAGGGCGTCTATCTGGTATAAGTTTAACCCTTTTCCGGACCTGGTAGACTAATTACGAAAAAGGAATACTCTAGTCACACCGGCTAGAAGAGTTCTTCATTGCATCCTTTTATGCTTCTTTGGGCCTTGGAGACTAAATCTACGAAAAAGCAACCCCCTGGAGTCTTCTTACTTGCTTTCAGACTCTCTAAAATTGAAAGCAACCACGAGCATGAACTGTCCTGGGCTCGTAAAATCCACACGACAGTACCATTCCATCATTTCAGAGTCTTCTTATCGCTTTCAGACTCCTTAAAATTGAAAGCAACCATGAGCATGAACTGTCCTGGGCTCGTAAAATCCACATGACAGTACCATTTTCCACACACTTCTTCTAGTTCCTTAACCCATGAAGAAGTTTTTCCCCCGTGCCTCCTGGCACTTTGATCTATCATCTCGGCAGCACCCCCAATCAGGTCGCCTTTGTTCAGAGTATTCTGCAGTCTCCTGCCATTTTACCCCAGCCTAAGTCTCCCTCAGACCAATCATCTCCCCCGATCCAATACAGCTATGATCCCTCTCCCCTTAGTCAGTTTCATATGCTGCCAGATCATTCCCATTATCACACTCTGAACAAACGAAGTTTGAGTCCATCCACTCTACTTGCCCAGTTGTCCCCCCACAGTTTATCAGTCCTGCCATCAGCACTATCACATTTCGGTCTACACCTCGCGCTCCTGTCAAGGAAACATCATTGCCTTGATAGTTGCAGGTCTCCCTCTGTCGACGACAGCTCCTCTATTCCAGAGGATAGGCCCAGAGGTCCCTACGCCTTGGACTTATCACCATCTGTGGTAAGTGCCTACGGATCATTCTGAGAGGAGACATCATTGCCTCTCTGAGTGGTTGTTCCTCACATGCTTGACTTCAGCACCTTGATCGCATCGTTGAGGATCGCGTAGGATTATATCCCATCAGTTTTAGTCGAAGACCCCGGATTTCCCCCGACTCTAGCACATTGGTGAGTCATTTCGGAACGCCCAGTTATATGTTCCCGTGGATGTCCAGGCTGCGTTGGCGATTGTATTCGGAAGCCATCCAGTTATATGCTTCCTTGAGTACCCAGTTCAGTTCCAGTTCCAGTTCAGTGTACCATTGTGAGTGTACCCCTTGTCACTCTGATCCAGCAGCTCATAGCCCCTTTGGTACCACACTCAGTAGCACTGTTGATTGTTCCAGTGTATCAGTTTTTCAGCTCAGACATGGTCCGCCCAGCAGTATGTGCCGGATTTGTGTCCCCTCTGGACCCTTATGATGTACACAGTGGCCATGTATCTTACAGGTCCCCCTTTTCGGGCCTCACAGTTATGTTTATGTATCTTGATACGAGCATGGGTATGCCCGCCTCGTCCATATATTGAGATTATTCCTCAGTCAGTATTTGAGGTCATGTATATTTCAGGTCCCCATTTTTTGGACCCCATTGTTATTGTTATGTTATATCCTGATACGAGCATGGGAATGCCCGCCTCGTCCATATGATCAGATGATTCCTCATCCCTTATTGAGGTTATGTACTTTTAGCTCTTGCAGTTGTTCGGGATCAGTGTTCCGGGCTTCAGTTTGTTTCTTCTCTTCTCTCCACATCCCAGGAAAACCATTCATGACTTATGATGTCCATCGGCCATACGATGAGCTCCTGACCTCGCACATCAGGGGGCAATCTGTTAACACCCAAAAAGTGTTCACTACCTCATTACCACATTATATGGCTCATTTGTCCATTTTCCTACCATATTTCCCTTAAAATCCTAAAAAATCCCATTAAAAAGCCTCCAAAAGCCTCCAAAAGGCCTAAAACGCCTCCAAAAGGCCACAAAACCCTCAAAATAGCCTAAAAAAGGCTAAAAAACCCCCTTTTCCTCCAAAAATAGCAAAAATTCCCTAAAAAGGGAATAAAAAATATAAAATAATGAGGAAAAGGGGGAAAAAAACCCTATACAACTGCCCAAAACCATGTGTTTCCCAAAACCATGGGTCAGCACTCCACCACCAAAAAACTATAAATAGGTGATGGAGATCCCTTATTCCATATCCACAATCACAAGCACCCTTACTCTGCCAAAATCTCTCTCGAAACCCTAGTTCACCATTGAACTACTTTCACCTTGAGAGCCACTTTTGGCCCATTCCCATCATTGGAGAAGGAGAAGGAGCATCTTGAAGCTTGGAGCATCCTCTTGGACACTGCAAAGGGCTTCATCAAACCTTCTCATTGAAGGTAATATCAATACAAAAAGCCATTCCTTAAATTTGATGTTTATGTTTCATGCATGCTTCAGAAGTAATTTCATTTTTGTTTTAACTTAATTAGTTTAATTTACTGAACTGCTACTAAAGAGTCCATTCTCCTTAGTAGGTGCTCATTTGCACAAGCTAGGGGTAAAACCCTAGCTACAATCTTAGAGAAAATTTATCCATTGTATACATGTCAGACCTCCTCGCGTGGGATATTTTTGTCCCATTAATTTTGGAGAAGACATGGAAATTTATTTCTCTCTTCCTCCATTAATTTGCCACTTGTGTTTGCTTGGAATTTCACCCTTCAAACTAATATGTAATTATTCTTTTTTTCCACTTCTTAGAAGTGTGGGCCTTTATTTGCATTATTGTATTCTATACAAATTATTTTGTGAATCAGGTACCAAATCCATCACTTCTAGAAGTAGTCGGGCCCCTCTCGAAGCATGGATGGTTTAAACCAACCTAGATTCATCTAAACTCTGGTTCTACCATGCGTCAAGAGGGATCAAATCCCTTGAGGTGCAAACCTATTTTACTGTCAATATCTTGTTATATAGGTTTGCACCTCAAGGGATTTGATCCCTCTCGGGGCATGGTAGATCTGGAGTTTAGATGGATTTAGGATGGTTGCAATCTGACGCGGTCACATTAAATTTGTAGATGATCATGATTATGTATATGAAGTATGTAAAAGGTAACTTAATAGCTCAATGAGAAATAGGTGAATAACAATGTTGAATGATGACACATGTGAATAGTAAGAAAGTAAGAGGATGTGTTTAATCAATGAGAAATCGATTATCTACAACTACTACCGATAACATATCTGCAAATGCTATTGATATATTATCCTCATTTTGAATTTACTCTTTTGGAGCTATCTCAAAATTTATTGCATCATATCAAGTATGTAAAAGGTAACTTCAATAGTTAAATGAGAAATCAAGTGAATGCCATTGTTGAATATGAAAAACATGAATAATAAGGAAATAAAAGGATGTGTATAATCAATGAGAAATACATTATCTACAAATGCTACTGATATATTACTCTTATTTTTGGATTTACTTTGTTGGCGCCATCTCAAAATTTGTTGCATCGTTATCTGGTCTAACAATTACATGTTCAACTATGGCATAGATATATGAATCTATCATTCTTTGTTCTTGTTGGCAGTCAACTTCAATTTATTGTGATCATTTTTGGAAAAATGCTCTCTGTTTCTCATAATTTATTTCTCTTTCTTCCTGCTTTTGGTCATGTGTCATTTGTAGTGATTGAATTTGTCATCGTGCCCTTTGTTGTTCATTTGTTTCCTTCTTTGTTCTTCCTTTTCTTCATTAGTGATATATGCTAGCTTCTTTCTATGTCGGATAACATGTTCTCATATCTACCTTCTTACTTCCTCAAGATGCAAACCATTCATATCTCCATTATGAGAAGACATGATAGCATGAATTACTATACCACATCAAGCACCATAGTTAATTTTATTGAATTAGATAAAATTGAAATAAATGCATTGTACTAAATCAAGAACCATAGTCAATTGAATTGAATTGGATAACATTGAAATCAATGCACTTTACTTAATCAAGAGCCGTAGTCTATTGAATTGAATCCAACAACACTGAGATCAATGCATTGTACTCAATCAAGAGCCATAATCAATTGAATTGGATCGAATAACATTGAAATCAATGTATTGTACTCAATCAAGAGCCATAATCAATTGAATTGAATCGAGCAACACTGCAATAAATGCACTGTACTTAATCAAGAACCATAGTTAATTGAATTGAACGGGAGAACACTGAAATCAATGCACTGTACTCAATCAAGAACCATAGTCAATTGAATTGAATTGGATAACACTGAAATCAATGCACTGTACTCAATCAAGAGCCATAATCAATTGAATTAAATCGAATAACACTAGAATCAATGCACTGTACTTATTCAAGAGCAATAGTCAATTGAATTTAATCATATAACGTTGAAATCAATCCGTTGTACTCAATCAAGAGCCATAATCAATTGAAATGAATTAGATAACACTGAAATCAATGCATTGTACTCAATCAAGAATCATAGTCAATTGAATTAAATCAATAATACTGAAATCAACGCACTAATCAAGAGCCATAATATTATTGTGGACCAATGTTATTAACTGTAATATTGTCGACTAATAAATTAATATTATTGAACCTATAGCCTTAATATTATTAACCCTCTTAGTACCAAGTAACTCACTCCTATTACAATCGATAACTAAATATATTATTAGCTAATTCTTAACTCACTCCTATTAAATCCATAACTAAATACATGCTTAACTCACTCCTACTACAATCCATAACTAAATAATTTTATTTCATTCTTAACTCACTCCTATAAACATCCATAATTTTAGTAAATTTTGTTGTACTTAGGTGCCCTTTGTACTATGAGATCAGGGAACGATATCACTGCCTCCAAATGGACTCAGGGGTATCCCTCTCTACCTTTTTTCGACAGAGATGCCTTTCCCTCTTCATTAGGTAAGTAATCAACCACATGTCCCATCTCCTACAATTCCCCACCCCTCCTTGGGGGGACCAAGATGATCACCTCCTATTTTAGTCTTGACCCATCGGATTGGAGCAACAAGCAATGATCAGAGTTCTAGAGTACCTCCGATAGTAGAGTGGTGAGACTTCGGGTCTCCCCTCAGCCTTCCCCTTTGGGAGATTGATTGATATTTTTGAGACCGGTTTGGAGTTTCCGAACTATACACTAACCCACTCATTATCAGAGTGACAAAGAGATCAATACCAGATGGACCCAAAGCAAGATGCTCTCTCCTTCCATCTTTATTCCAAGTGTCGGCAGGGTCACCAACTATCTATCTATAGTTTCTTTCCTTCGACCTTGAATGTTATGAGTATCCCTTGCTCCTACATCACCCCCTAGATCATACAGTCGGACATCATGATGGCTCTAGAGAGCCCGGACGGTGACAGAGAGAAGGAATGTAGTTCCCCCCCCTCACCCTCGACCATCAGACCTAGGAGATCCTGACATCATTGGATCCATCTTCATCTCTCCCTTGCGTTCTTCTTCTCTTCACAGGTTTTTGTGTTGTTTGAGTTGTATAGCCTTGGATGAACTCACTTTAAATCTTGCATCCTATACATTTTGATACGGTTTTATACAGGTTTAGGAGGCTGTACTACTACCTGTATATTTCTTTATTTTACTTTATTTTATCTTAGTTTCATCACTTTTTAGGAGGTGTGTTTGCACTCCCACATTGAACTCATACTAGATGTATCATCTAGTCCCATTGACCTACTTTTGTGGTCAGTCGTTATACATTAATAAAATTATCTTATCTTATCTAAGCTCTAGGAAGTGCTATATATAAAAGTTCATTTTTTTTAATCTCAAAACTCTAGGTGAGGCAACCCAAGTAACTTGAATATACTTTCTATTAAATGTCCTCAAGTAGGTTAGACAAATAATTGTAGTTTATGCATTCCTAGATTAGAGATAGGGTTTTGGTATTGATATATCATTTTATTCATGGAGGTTTTGACACTAGAACTCTATTTAAGTAAGGATCCTCCATTTGTAATGGTGGTTGATGGTTAGAGAAACTCTGTTATACCCATTTTGTGCTATTGAAGATATTTTTGGCACTAATACTATTGGATTCTTTCTGCTAGAAAATAATTTATGGTTTGCATTGTTGGAGATCAACTTATTGTCTGACTTCTAAATTTGTAACACCATTGAATTTGAAATTTAAATTGCAGACAAAGGCATCCTTCTTGAGTGGGTTCCTCCATTCTTGGAATTCCAAGTATCTTCATTAAGGATAGGCCCATAGGGCATCCTCCATTAATGCTAACAAAATCCATCAAAAGTAGATCTCATGGGTTAATAGTGGTAAAGCATCATTGAACTCTTTAAATAACAAATTCCTCAAGCTTTAGAATATGACTTGGTTGTTAGGTGCTTTCCCTAAGGCTAGGACTCTCCTTCAGATATCATGAAATAAGAACCTTTTCTACCTAAGAAAGAGTGCACCCCTGAAATCAAGGAGTCAATCCACCAATTCCTCAAATAGGGGATGCACAACAAAAATCTCAAAACATGTGCATTGGAGAGTTCTTAAGATGGAATTTGGCCCTTTGGTATTTGTGCCACTCATTCCTTGGATTCATTCTTGGATGAAGTGGTGGCCTTCTCCACAATAAAATATGGTATAGAAATCTCCTCAATAAATAGGTTCTCATCAAGCTAGGCTAACTCACTCCCCTATAAAGTTCTTTGACCATGTTACAAGTGTTTTTTTATACCATTTACCAATTGTTTGTGTCACCATACTTGCTTAGGTCGATGCTGGAGTTCTAGAGAAGCTTCCTTTATATCTCATGTAACCATTCCAAATGTGAAGGTTTTTTTATTTTTCAGTTGAACGCATACACACTATGTTAATACTCAAGGTTCTAGGTTAGAGTCCATCCTGAAGCAAGCATCAGCAGGACTGTAAATATGAGAAGTGTTAAGGTGTGGCTCTGCTTTATCATATAAGATTTCAAAATATGATTCTCTATTTCAAGAGACTTCCTTGATGCCTGATTGTTGCCCTCTTGTTTTCCTTTTGCTTTCATTCTAGCAGTTTTCTTGTTTGCATAGTGTCAAAGGTCAGAGGAATAAATGATAGTCTTACCCCTTTTTGTTGTCCTATATCCTTTGGAGAAACATAATTCTTCTGAGGATATTACCCTTAGATTTGTCACACACTTTCTTAGGTCGATGTTGGAGGTCTGGAGCAGTTTCCTTTCTATCTGATGTAACCATTCCAAATTAGAAGGTTTTTTATTTTTCGACTGAAGGCATACACACTGTGTTAATACTAAAGGTTCTAGGTTAGAGTCCATAGTGAAGCAAGCATCAACGGGATTGTAAATCTGAGAAGTGTTAAGGGGTAACTCTCTTTTATCATGTTAGATTTCAAAATCTGATTTCTCTATTTCAAGAGATTGCGTTAATTCCTGACTGTTTCCCTCTTGTTTTCCTTTTGTTTTCATTCTATCAGGTTTCTTGTTTGCATAGTGTCAAAGGTCAGAGGAATAAATGATAGTCTTACCCCTTTTTGTTGTCCTATAACCTTTGGAGAAGCATCATTTTCTGAGGATATTACCCTCAGATTTGGCACACAGTGGACCAAAGAAAATTCATCCTATCTGTATGCCAGAACAACATACAAATTCTGGAGCATATAGTAACCATGCTAGACTCATAGAAAACATTCAGACTCACCAAATTTAGTGCTTAAGTTCTACCAAAATCCCCCACTAATATGGAAATGAGAGTTTTCTATCTGTATGCCATAACAACACACAAATCCTAGAGCATATAGTAGCCAAGATATACCCATAGAAAACATTCAGACTCACAAAATTTAGTGCTTATGTTCTGCCAATCTCCCCCACTAATCTGGAAACCAGAGTTCTTACTTAAGAATGAGTTGGGCGATTAATCATCATAAAGTGCATCCCAATAACAGTTGCATCGAGCTTAAGCAATTTGGAAAAATGTGGCACTGGTGTTAATTGAAGTATGACAAATGGAACTAGCAAGATGGGTGTTGTTCCCAACAATAGTTTTAGTTTAACTTGCCTTTGAAGGGTTGTCATATGATGCCCAAGTAGTAGAGCATCCATCTTTCAATGGCACTTTGCACCTTGTCTTAATGTACTCATTATACCTCTTTAATTGTGGGCACTTCTCTAAATATGACTATTTGTTTGTTCTTTCAAGGGTTAGTTGCCACTCAGGAAAACAATGTTGAAAGCATAAAGGTACCACATCATTAGCCTCATGTTTCTTTGCATATTCCATGTTGGCCATGATTTCCCTTGATAAAACTCATCAGTATGCCCAGAAAGCACACAAAGCTGTCCTCCAAGTGAAACATTGGACTCGACAACTACTTGTTTAATGCATGAAAATGTTGATCTATAGGCTGGAATTACAGAGAAAAGGACAAGACAGACCTGATACATAATAGAAAACACCACCAAAATCACCATTTTCTTTAGCTATCATTGGCTATTCTGATGGCCAAAAAGTGTGTAAATCATGTCCATAAATTTCTACTAATGAAGATAATCCAATCTGTGATTAATTTTGCCCTAGATATTTGAGTTTTAAGAGTAAAAACCTGCTATAACAGTGTTGAGGTAGATATGTGAATGGTGATAGGTCTGAAGGTACCACTGAAAAAAATCCATTCAGGCCTGATCCTTCAAACTTTGAATGTGTTCCCCCCAAGTTGCACTTTGATGGACTTGCAGTTGAGTCGCCAAAGACTTAGCAAGTTACTTGTTCATTATCAGAGTTCAGAAGTCCCAGTCCCCATGGGGAATTGTAATAAATGATGTAGCATGATGACCTTTTGTAAAAGGCCTGGCCTTCCTAGGACTTGGTCATCAATCCAATTACTCTAGTGTGTTTTTTCTTTGTTTATTATATATTTCTTTTCAACGACTTATAATTTTCGAGTTTTTCACTCAATCCTCCAAAGTTGGAGTAATTGTCTTGGTGGTTAGGCTTTAGGAGGTTATTAAAGCCTAGTCTCAATGTATATTACCATGCTAGTCAATATTTTTGAGTCCTGTGAACATGTGCTAAGTCCTCCCTAGGGTTTTTAAAAAAATTTCGTTATTAAAAAATTTCCCGCAAAAATGAGATATTTTATTTGTAAAAATTCACTAAGTCATAAAAGTGGTATTGTGAGGCATAATTTCTCATGGAGTTTCTTGTTTCTAACTCAGAGCACCCACTTTACCTATGTACCTATTATCACACAACTAGTAGTTTCCCCAATAGATTATCCTATATAGGACGGTAGAGGGGACGAGCAACCAAAGAGGTGACACAAGACAACTTCCCAAGATGGATTGGTTGTCACGCTAGTCGAGGCACTCTTCGTATTTTACTATCCAAGCCACAAATAGCAAAGGGGGAGACCTTGATCTACTACTGACAGGAGAGATCTAACCCAATCACCAGATCAATTAATGGAAATAGGGTACATAAGGTGAGGGGTGAAGAAGCCTAGATTTAAGGAAAAAGGGTCACTGTGGAGGCTTAGGAAATATAAGATTAGACTTTGAGTGTTTAGACACAATGACTTGGAGATTAAGAGTGAATCCAGGATTTTAGTGCTAGGGAAAATGATCAAATCCAACATCCTTGGGAAACGTGAACCTTAAAACAAGGAAAATGATCCGAAGCAGTAGATCTGAAGAGTTAGGGCTTTCTAGCACAACTTGCAAGTAGATATGACAGTATTGAAGTACACAAGCTCAACAAACAAGGGTCTAACAACTTGAAGCACACAAGCTCAACAAACAAGGGTTTAACACCCCGAAAGACAGGAAAACCAAGGAGGGTGCAAGGGTTAAATATCAATGCCTAGGGAAAAGGGACAGATAGAGTCCTTAGAGCATGACGACCTTGAGAACCCACCTGGGGATAGGCCTTAAGGTAAAAACCCAGAAATGGTTTGATAGTAAACCAAATAATCAAACCCAGAGAATTCTTCGAATAATTTGTAGTTAGGGTTTAAGCGTAGATGACATATGGGTAAGTTAAAAGATTAAAATACCTACCTTGCAAGCTTACGTGGATGATGGTATGTCAAGGAATGCTCCCGCCAAGATCAAGCGAAGATTGGTTGTGTTCTCTTGCCCCCACGAATTTTCCCAAATCCACTAACGCGCTCCTCTCTTCTTGCAAAACCAAAGAGATAAAATCAGTTAGCAAGCACCAATGAAGGTAAATGAAAATGAAGAAAATAATCACAGAGAATAAGTAGTACAGAGAGAAAATTACTCCCTAAATCAAACTGATCAGAAAGAGACAGACAAGGTAAGTCTTCTCACCCAGTGTGTCCCTCCTCCAAGTTGTCCTTTTTGTTGGATTTTGTGCAACTTCGGAAGATATTATTTATTGTATTTTATTGTACTTGATTGTACCTCCTAAGGGAGATGAAGTTGATGTAATTTATTAATGTAAACTCTGAAAAAATCAATGTAAACCTTGGGATGAAAAGCAAGCAAAAGAAAAGATTGAAATTCATTATTAATTGCTCCCCAAGTGAAGTCGGTCGAGTCTCCTAGAGAAGTTGACCCAGTTAGGGTAAAAGGTCAATTTGACACTTGTATAAATAGAGGTAAAGTTCACCTCATTTAGACACTCACTCATCCACTCAAGTTCGCATCACTTGGGAGAGAGAAGTTCACATCTGCTCGGGAAGAAGACTGTTTTGGGGTTTCTACTTTTTGGAAAGCATTTCCATCTTTTCTCTTTTAGGATTGTACTCTGATCTTGGAATTATCATGTCTATACGAAGGTTGCTAGGTTTTCTCCCATTTGGGTTTCCTAAGATAAAATCTGTTGTTATTGTTTTGTGCTTTGTCTTTCTTCTAGTGATTCTATTTATGCAATTGAATTATTATGCTATGAATGTATGAAAACTACAATGGTATTAGAGGAGTTCTAGAAGAAGCCATCGCCAGAACCAGGGTTTCATCGTCTGAATTCTTCACCCAACATTTTGGAGAAAAAGAGCGTTGGGAATTTCACTTTTAGGGAGGCACATCATTTGGTCAAGACATAACTAAATTTCGAAAATTTTCAGTTTTTGACCTAATTCTACAGTTGCAGCAGAAATTAGGGTTTCAGTTTTAATCCACTTTTCTCCACAAATTTGGATCAGCCCTACCATCTTTCAACTCACCTTGCTAAGGCACATCTACATGTGGAATCATTTTTTCAAATTTCCAACTTTCATTTTTGACCTAGCTCCTGCTAGGGTTTCTAGACCAAATGTGCAAACAAGATGATTGGAATGAAGGTTAAAGATCGTTTGGAAGGAGCTTCCAACTTTATCTCTTGGAAGTCTAGGGTTCTTCTACTTCTAGAAGCAAATGACTTTTTACAATATGTAAATGATAAGGTCCCTGAACCAGAAGCCGTCGAAGATAAATACCGATGGAGGAAGAATGATGCCAAAGCAAGAAGGATTTTGGTGGACTCAATAAGAGATCACTTGGTTCCTCAAATCTCAGGAAAGAAGAATGCTAGGAAAATGTTCAAGACCATAATGAAGTTGTTTGAACACACTAGCATCAATGTATCCATCACATTGAGGAACCAACTTTCAAATATGAAGATATCCAAGTGAGAATCCATTGCCTCATATTTTATGAGGATTACAGAATTAAGGGACACGCTTAGCATCAGTGGAGTTCACATCAATGATAAGGAGCTTGTCATCACCACTCTGAATGGTATTCTACCATACTGGGAGTCCTTTATCCAAAGCATAAGTGGTAGATCCAAACTACCAAAATTTGATAAGCTATGGGAAAATCGCACTCAGGAGGAGACAAGGATTGCAGCATGACAAAGACTCCATGGCACTCAACCTGAGGAGAACCAAGCATTTGTATCCCATGCCAAGAAATGTAAGGGAAAAGCAAATAAGTTCCACAAACACAAGCACCAAGATAGGAGATTGACTCCTCACCAAGATCAAAATAAGAAGAGGGACATATCTCATGTTCAATGCTATAGGTGTAGAAAATATGGACATTACACCAATAGCTACCGAAGTTCAAGCAAAAGGAAGCATGAAGCATCCATTGCTGATGTAGAAGAAGATCATCATCACAATAATCAAAAGAATGAATATCACACCGAATTTCTGTTCATATCAGATTTATCAAGTATTATTCCCACCACTAGTGACATTTAGCTCATAGATAGTGGTGCATCTAGACACATGACAGGTTATAAAGAGAATCTTTGAGAATTAGTTGAGAAAGATTCATATCTCCGTGTTGTACTTGGAGATGATGCAAACTACAATGTGAAGGGATCTGGAGCCACTTGCCTTCAACTAGAATCAAATGACACATTGTGCCTGAGTGATGTGCTCTATGTACCTGGAATGAAAAGAAACCTTGTCTCCATCTCAACCTTGGAGGACAAGGGATATAAAGTATCTTTCTCAGAAGGAAAAGTCATTGCTTGGAACAAGAAATCAAGCATGAACACAACCAAAGTTATTGGTATAAGAGAGGAGAGCTTGTATCGACTGAACACTCCACCAGTCCAAGCCCTAGTACACGATGCTGCAAGTATGGGCGAATTATGGCTCAAAAGACTATCTCATTTGAACTATCGATCTCTCCCAGCATTGAAGAATATAGTGACAAGTTTACCAGGGCTCCAGGTATACCATGATGGGACATGTAGAGGATGTGCACTTGGCAAGAATGCCAAGAGATCTTTTCCAGATAGTGAGAGTAGATCCAAAGGGATTTGGGATCTAGTACACTAACTTGTGCGGACCCATGACAGTTGCTTCATTGGGTGGATATCATTACTACATAACATCCTTTGATGACTATTCATGGAAGACTTGAATATGCTTTCTCAAGTTTAAAATATCTGAAGAAGTACTCTGCAAGTTCAAAGAATTTAAAGCACAAGTCAAAACTCTGTCTGGGAAGAGGATCAAGATTTTGAGATCTGATAATCGTGGAGAATACACCTCTACAAAATTTAATGATTTCTGCAAGGAAACAAGAAGTAAGAGGGATCTTACAGTTCCCTACAACCCTCAACAAAATGGGGTTGCAGAAAGAAAGAATAGAACAATTGTGGAGGCAACCAAAGCTATGATACTTGACCAGAGTCTTTAAATGTTCTTATGGGCAGAAGCATCTAGAACAACAATATATGTACAAAATAGATGTCCACATAAGATATTGAAGAATATGACTCCGAAAGAAGCTTTCACAAGAGTGAAACCAGAAGTGGGCCATCTCCAGATAAGATTGAAGAAAAAAAGAAGAAAAGATTGAATCTAGAACCTTTAGACAAAAGGGAACCTTTGTGGGATATAGTGAGTCTTATAAGGCTTATAGAATCTACATCCCAAGATCCAGACAGATTGAATTCAATAGGGATGTGACCTTTGAAGAAGCGATGGCTGTCAGGAAAGGCAGTGGATCAAACATGGAGATCAATGATGAAGAAATGCTAGAACCAAAGGAGATGAGATCATCTCCCCCTCGCATTCTGAGGGAGTTAGCAGAAAATGATGAACCTATAGATCCCATTGATCCAGTTAATGTTCCTAGTGATGTTGCAGGTCAGAAAAGACCTAGATGGGAACAACAAACACTACAGGATGAAAGGGGTATGAAGCTCCACATAGTGCTTCCAGACAAAGCAAAAGATCTCAAAGGTTCTCTAGTTATGTGGCACTAATGAGCAACATTATTGATTTTCCGAAATGCAATAGTTGGTGGATACTTTTTGTGTGGTGTCTCTGGAGGGTAGAAGAAGAGGACTTGTATTACCGGTAAAATACTAATGGATCCATCCTTTCTATTGTTAAATGAACCCACATCCGGCCTTGATTCATCCACTTCCCTTAAGCTACTGCATGTTCTCAACAACATTGCAAAGCTACACTAGTAACTCTCTGATATTGCTTATCGTTTTATTTGCTTGCAAACAAAACAGTTGAAGGTCTTATGGGTCTCCGAGGATCATGTGTGAGTATGATGTGTGAAGTAAATTATATGCAGAGTGGCACTACTATAATTATATGGGTATGATGTGTGATGTAAATTATATGCAGAGTGGCACTATTATAATTTCAACAATACATCAGCCAAGTAATAGGGTCTTTCATATGTTTGACAGACTCTTGGTAATATCAGAAGGACGGCCTATATTTTCAAATGAAGCAAGATATGCCATGGGTTATTTTGATAACATTGGATTTGTTCCAAATATCCCAATGAATCCTGCAGATTTTCTACTAGATTTGGAAAATGGATATATGTCTATGATTTCCACACCAATAGAGCTGAGTAGAACAATGAAAAATGAAAATACAAAAGAAATTGAAAATATGGTTGTTGAGGTAAGCTAGGTTAGGTATTTTCATCTAGTTAGTTAAATATTTGTAGACCTTACAGTAAATCCTGTTTTGTTAATTTTCAGCATTTTTTTTTCAATAAGGGAATGTCCTATGGAATTAACACCATTTTAAACACTGAATTCAGTGTATACAGGAAATGAACAAAGTTGAATTGGAGCCTCAAGAAAAAAAATTATCGAAGGACATAAAGTTGAAAGTAAACTGCAGGAAAGAATAAATCTATAGAATGAATGGTCCACATCATGAAATGAACAATTCTCAACATGTATCGATTAAGTGAATACTATGTAAGAAGCACATTGTGTGATAGTGTAGAGCAATTTTTTTCTGCAACTATTTTCTATTGCATACTATATTTTATGGCCAATTTTCAAAGGTCTTTATCTGTATTTTTCCTCTACTTGCTTAAAGTATATTTAGTAATCATCACAACTCATGTAAGTTGTGATTCTGTATCCTATCATTTGAGTTCTATAAATTCCTATTAGAATTTTATTTTCTTTATTAATCATGGAACTTTTGGAACCTTGGTGTTTTCCTAGTTATCTTATCTCTATGATAAATGCACTGACCTTGCTTTGACAAACTTGTTATTAACATGAGAAGGGAGTCGGAGAGTTGATGGGTGATGCAGTTCTTGATATTAAACGGATGGGGTTAGTGGCATTTATTGTTTTGTTTCAACCATTCCGGTATGTTTCAACCATAAATTTATTTTCCTTTTGTTTAATTTGGCACAAGTTCTTCCTTGAATCCATGTTTAAAATATTTGTGTTGTTTCAAACTTATTAACCAACTATGCCATGTTTTTGTAATTAACAACAGTATGCACCTGTCTTCATAGCATGGTTGAAATATGTCTCATTTGTCTTCTATGGATTTCGCTTCGTGGTGAAAATGCATTACTCTCCGCATCAGATCTATGATTGCATGGGACCAGGTGGCTGTGAAAGCCTTCAGAGCTCGCCCACTTTTGAGACCAAGGGCTTGTATGGTGGTATGCAGGAGGTTTGGATATTAATACCAATGGATTTTGTATACCGCATTATGGCCTACTTCTACTTGAACAAGATCAAGCTCATATGAAAACATTCATTTATACTATGGATCTAGTAAATACATTTTTGTGTAGAAGGTCAAAGGATTATATTCAATTGTATACAAGGAAATCTTGATTGGATTTTTGTACCTAACTAAATAAATTATATTGCTTGTGTTGACAAAATTAGCATATTTAGGAAATAAATAGTTTGGCTCCAAAGGAGGGGAATTTTTGTGTCAACCCATTCGACCTGATGCATTAGTGTTTGATGTACACTTTTATTGTGGACTAATATTGAAATATAAGATATATCTTTCCATATATATAATACTTGTGATCCTTATGGTTTTTTAATTTATTTCTAGACAAATACAATCTAGTTTGTCAAGGGACTAATAAGCCTCAATACTGAGCATACTTCTAGCAAGTACGATTATCTCATTGTTGACAAAACTAGAGATGCGTCTAGCAAGTATAATGATCTCAATGTTGACAAAAATAGGCTTGGAAGATCGTATAGATTTATTTTGGTGGTGAATTAAATCCTATTTAAGTGTTATGATTTTCTAAACATTATATTAGTATTAAAAATTTCAGTTAAAATTTGTTGAACTGTGGTCTAGTGGTATCTTGGAATGATTGCAATGACAATTACAATATGGCTAAATACAAGTTATAACTTATAATTGATACACAGAAAGTCTGACAGTATGACGTTAAGAAATATTGCATATACACCATTCCTTTTATCTTAAGCATCCTTGTTACTGATCTCTAAACCATAGTAGCATAATTCGAGTATGAATACAAATACAAATACGATTTGATACGGAAAGAATATGTAATGAAAAAATATAGTACGAATAAAATACGGAAGTAGAGTGATTATATATAATATTTTTTAATCGAGTATTAAAAAATATACGATAAATGTAAATAGACATTTATATAATAAAATCAAATATATTTAAAAAACAAAAAAATATAATTTCAACAACCTGCCATATGGCAAGTGTGAGTGACGGCAACTAGTTATTAATAAATATTTTAATAAGAAAGTATACATTGAATGGTATTTATGTTTTATAGTGTTTAAGTTTGTTTTTTTTCAAATTGGTTTTCAAACCTTAATTTTCCATTACTAAGAATCCGTATTGGTATTAGACTTACACCAAATATTCTACGAATTTGAATTTGTTCCGAATTTCCGTACGTGAAATGCCAATACGGCCGAATTATGATACTATGCTCTAAACATGTCCATGAACTAAGTAAGCTTATTGAGACATTCTAATTGGTCTATAAGGTTTATGCATCCTGGAAAGGTTGGCAAGACAGATGAAAGTTTGTGGGTTAACTTTTAATCAAGTACTTTAGATAGGAGATTGTCTCTGAAAATTGCATGGACATCTTTGAGCCAATGAAGTTATCTTTTGACTTATCGCTTGTAGATTAACAAATTGTTGCGTTAGTCTTTCATATCCATTGGCATATATTTTATTTGTTTTCATTGTTTGCTGGGAGAACCTGTAGTTAAGAATTCTACACAGCCATCTCTTGCTGGTTTAGACAACAGGGGATACACTATATTCAGTATTTGTCCTTGGCATATGAGAGATATATTAAATTGTGATGTACTTATCAAGGTTAATGAATTTGCAGATTTACTCTTCTGAATAATTTTAATTGAGGAATTACAAACTTCATAGCTTATTATATCAATTTTACTTAATATTGTAAAGATAATGTTCATCATATGGTATTTTCGGTGTAGGTAGATTCTCAATGCCCATCTTTTGAATTCAGTTTATGCATAGTACATAAATTCACAGTGCATTATTTATGCTTCTATTCTCCTTTACATTTTACAAAAAAGAAACATTTATTGTTTATTGTTTATGAATCCAAACAAAAAGCTGTTTATCTTTTGTACTTCTATACTTGTATGGACCAATGAGAATGAATTAGATGCACAATAAACTGCTTGAAACTTGGACCAACGAGAATGAATTAGATGCAAAATAAACTGCTTGAAACTTGGGGCCTTGTAATTTTAAAAGGAAATGAGGTTCTTTGGATTGGTCAATGAATAAGTCATAAATTCATACTTACTCTTGGAATTGTCAAATAAGTCATAAATTCATACTTAATCTTACTCACTTGGAACTATGTTAAATTTAGATTATTACTTGACTTATTCGAAAAAAAATGAAAATGTCAAAGCCATTTTGAATGAAGGATATACCATGCATTTTCTTCTCTTTAGAGATCATGGTTTTCACATCTCTTTGGTCTATTATGATCTTCCTTTTTCTTTTGTTCTTCTTGTGGATGCTTTAATTTTTTGTCTGAAATATATTACTGATTCCCTTACCTTGACATGGCTGTTCGGAGGAGGGAATTGTAGTATTGGATGCGGTTAGGTTCCAGTTTATTTCAGTGTTTTCCATATACCAAATTCGCTCTTTAAAATTGATATATATTATATTTGATCTGGTGGTTAAATCAGAACTTACATAAATATTAAGCAACATACATGGCATAGTTGATATGTTGTATAGCAGGTCTGTACAGATTTACACTGAGTGGCATTAGATGGGTTTGAAAGCCTGAAATGTCTAGAAAAATACCTTTTTTGGAGAGGAAGTAGATAATTAGTTCATAAAATGCATCTGTGTTTGTTAAGGTCTCTCAGAATGATGTGATTATATATATATATATATATATATATATATATATATATATATATATATATAGATAGATAGATAGATATATAGATATATATATGGTTTTGTAAAATGAATCAAAATCATTAAAAACAAAAAATTATGAGTGATTATATATATATATATATATATATGGTTTTGTAAAATTTATTAAAATGAATCAAAATCAAAAACAAAATTTTATGGTCAAAGTTTTTATCAATCTAGTGGATATGTAGCTTTTGGCAAAATGCCTATTAAATTTATGAAAAAATAAAGTTTATCTACTTATTAATTCATTCCCCACTCTTAATCTCTAACATGATGCCTAATGTTTCTCTGGGTCTCGACAAAGCTTAATTTATTTATCGATCGACTCACTTCATAGACTTTCTCATCCGAAATGTCTATGATGTCCTTTTCTTGCTATGTTTATTAGCCATCTTCCTTTTCCCTCCGGAATTCAGTCCATTTATGGTTCCAACCATCCATAGTTGTGTAATCCTATTCCTAATGGATTGACTTGATTGAATGCTACTTTGTTACGTGCATGATGCTTAATGTTTCTCTGGAATTGACTATATGTTACTTCTACATTGGCTTGACCTAATTTATAAGAGGATTTCATGCTATGAATCTTGTCGCAAGTATCGTCTACATGGATACACTATTTGCCAATAAAGCATTGTGTTTTTGTCATCTTGGGTTAGTTTATATCCATATCGTAAACAATTATTGCCTCGTAGTCATATTCCCTGTTTTTCTCATTTCCAAAACAAGATAACGGATCTTTCAATCTTGAAATGGTTATGCCATTATCGTTTCTTTTTGGATAAAGTGTTGTTTTACTCCCAATCAATGCTATTAATTTTCTATTATGGGTCTACTTAACAAAATCATATGAAGCTATGCCTATCCGCTTAAATGTTATGCAGAATTGAACTAATTGTTCACTACAAAGTCTTAACCAAGTCAGGTTTTCTTTTGGATAAATGACTTTTATTATTCTTCTAACTAGAGGAGTTAATCGATATGCCTCATGTGCAATATCTTTATCATTATGAGGTTGCAAGAATATCATTCTCTAGTTTTTGTGAATTGGCAATATATTTCCCAATTGTAGAAGCTTTCTTTGTAATACACTAAATTGGTTGAATTACATATTTGATAGGCAATTGATTTATGCTATTTTTTATTTAGTTATTGACCTTGTAGGTTCTCAAAATAGAATGGAATATATTCGTTGGCCCTGAAAGACTTCAACGACGCCATTCAAGAAGGGATTTCTCTCTTTGATACATGCTCTCATTTTGTCCAATAACGTTGATTTTAATTACAAGAGAGAAGGCATTTGTAAGGCTAGTTGCATCTGAAAGTTGTTAGTCAAGGGTACTAATAAAGTTCACAGGCATAAGTTTTAGACCCATGGTTATTTTATGTCTTTCCGAATTTTACTAATATGTATTTGTTCATAGAATTTCTTGTAGGGATTTACATTTAAATTTAAGAACTAAGTAAATGATTTCATTGTATTTCAACTTACTTCAAAGTTTAACTTAGCCTATATAAGGACAATAGGTAAGAAAACCCAACACGTTTTCATTTAGGTATATCTTGTCCATAGAATTGGACTCTGTCATCTTTGACATATCATTTACTTACATAAATCCATCATTATGCACATTGTCAAATACTGTTGCAGGATTCACTTTTGAGATTCAAAGCTTGATCTCTGTTTCTAGGCCACAAGGGGTGTGTCAATAAATTTGAAGTCATCTTCTCCACACATATTTGTATCAATTTTTGGGAATTTTTTTACATAGAATTGAGCTCTGTTGTCATTGACATACTATTTACTTACATAAATTGTCTTTGAGATTCATCCCAAATCAAACTTCAAAAGTTTTTCCCAAGATTGTTTTTTTCCCAAGGCATATTCACATGAGCTATGAAGTCATCAAACAAGTACTTACAAGTTGAAAGTTGCCACAACCACTTTTTAAACCACATTTAGTTCTAATAATTGATATTCAAGGACTTAAACATTGCTTCAAACTATGCTTAGTACAACCATAATTAGTCCCTAATAATTTTCATTCATCCACAATTTTTCCATTTACATTTCTTAACTAAATTTTTCTATAATCATTGGTTCATAATTTTTCGATTTACATTTTTTAACTAAAGGTTTCTAAAAACTACCAATAGAAATGTTGATCCATAGATGTAGAGTAATAAATGCATCTTATCATGACTAGGATGCATTTACTAAATATATGTGGATAACATTTGGTGTTGGTTGAACATGAGGTGTAGGGTATGGTTTCTAAGTTTAAGTTTCGACAAATCATTAGACAATGCAACCCTTGGGTTTTTGAAACAAAAGTGATTAAGAGCTCACAGGGCTTGCATATAGAGATGAATTCTCAAAACATGGAAGGAGCATAGGCACTAGTCTCATCTTAGGAACAATAGGAGTGATAATTCAATGTCCATTTTTATGAAGACCATCACTAATATAAACCATCAAATGAAGCAATTTGGAACTCAGAATTTTAATGTTTCTCAAAATTAAGAGAACACTATACATGTAAAACCACCAATGCATGAGAAGCCATTGCAAAATAGTGTTAGATCCAAGTATCTCCTTCTATAATTCATTCATGATTTTATGATACCTGATGTTCAAGGTTTCGTTCCACTCATTAATACTAGTGTTCACCTCTTAACATATCCATTATATGTTTTAGAAAGACCAATAACAATAATATGATTTATTTCAAATAAGTTTCGAAGTTGCTAAAGCAAGCCTCAAAATCACCTTTAGTACTTAAGTTCACATACTGCTTGGATAAGATTTTTTTCGAGGTTGTACTTGAAACTTGGGGCCTTGTAATTTTGAAAGGGAATGAGGTTCTTTGGATTAGTCAATGAATAAGTCATAAATTCATGCTTACTCTTGGAACAATGAATAAGTCATAAATTCATACTTACTCTTGGAATAATGAATAAGTCATAAATTCATACTTACTCTTACTCACTTGGAACTATGTTAAATTTAGATTATTACTTGACCTATTCGAAAGAAAATGAAAAACTCAAAGCCATTTTGAATGAAGGATATACCATCGTGGTTTTCACATCTCTTTGGTCTATTATGATCATCCTTTTTCTTTTGTTCTTCATGTGGATGATTGAATTTTTTGTCTGAAATATATTACTGATTCCCTTACCTTGACATGGCTATTCAGAGGAGGGAATAGTAATATTGGATGCGTTTAGGTTCTAGTTTATTTCAATGTTTTCCATATACCTAAATCGCTCTTAAAAATGATATATATTTGATATGTTGGTTAAGTTAGAACATATAGAAATATTAAGCAGCATACATGGCATAGTTGATATCTTTTATAGTAGGTCTGTACAGATTTATATTGAGTGGCATCGGATAGGTTTGAAAGCCTGAAATGGCTAGAAAAATACCTTTTTGGGGGGAGGAAGTAGATAATTAGTTCATAAAATGCATGTGTGTGTTTTAAGGTCTCTCAGAATGGAGTGATTATATATATATATATGGTTTTGTAAAATTTATTAAAATGAATCAAAATCATTAAAAACAAAATTGTCTGGTTGATTTTTTTATGAATCGAGTGGATATGTAACTTTTGGCAAAATGCCTATTAAATTTAGGAAAAAATAAAGTTTATCCACTTATTAACTCATTCCCCTAGATGTGTAACCCTATTCCTAATAGATTGACTTGACTGAATGCTACTTTGTTACGTGCATGATGCTTAATGTCTCTCTGGAATTGACTATATGCTACTTCTACATTAGCTTGACCTAATTTATAAGACTTAGTTCATGATTTGAATCTCGTCGCAAGTGTCGTCTACATGGCTACACTATTTTCCAATAGAGCATTGTGTTTTTGTCATCTCGGGTTAGTTTATAACCATATCGTAAACCATTATTGCCTCACAGTTATGTTTTACAGTTTTTGAGCTCGCAGTCATCTTCCTTGTTTCTCTTATTTCCAAAACTAGATAACGGATCTTTGAATCTTGAAATGGTTCTGCAATTATCAATTCTTTTTTGGATAAAGTGTTGTTTTCTCTCTTTGATACATGCTCTCATTTTGTCCAATACCACTGATTTTCATTACAAGAGAGAAGGGTATTTGTAAGGCTAGTTGCATCTAGAAGTTGTTAGTCAAGGGTACTAATAAAGTTCCTAGGCATAAGTTTTAGTTCCTGGGGGTTATTTTATGTCTTTTTGAATTTTACTAATCTGTATTTGCTCATAGAATTTATTGTAGGGATTTACATTTAAATTTAAGAACTAAGTAAACGATTTCATTCGATTTCAACTTACTTCAAAGTATAACTTAGCCTATATAAGGACAATACGTAAGAAAACCCAACACGTTTTCATTTAGGTATACCATGTCCATAGAATTGGACTTTGTCGTCTTTGACATATCATTTACTTACATAAATTTAACATTATGCACATTTTCAAATACTGTTGTAGGATTCACTTTTGAGATTCAAAGCTTGATCTCTATTTTAGGCCACAAGGGGTGTGTCAATAAATTTGAAGTCATCTTCTCCACACATAAGACAATGCAACCCTTGGGGTTTTTTAAACAAAATTGATTAAGAGCCCACACAACTTGCATATAGCAATGAATTCTCAAAACATGGAAGGAGGATAGGCACTAGTCTCATCTCAGGAATAATAGGAGTGATAATTCAATGTCCATTTTTATCAAGACCATCACTGATATAAACCATCTAATGAAGCAATTTCGAACTCAGAATTTTAATGTTTCTCAAAATTAAGAGAACACTATACGTGAATAGCCACCAATGCATGAGAAGCCATTGCAAAAGAGTGTTAGATTCAAGTATCTCCTTCTATAATTCATTCATGATTTTATGATACCTGATGTTCAAGGTTTCGTTCCACTCATTAATACTAGTGTTCACCTCTTAACATAGCCATTATATGTTTTAGAAATACCAATACCAATAATATGATTTATTTCAAATAAGTTTCAAAGTTGCTAAAGCAAGCCTCAAAATCACCTTTAGTACGTAAGTTCACATACTACTTGGATAAGATTTTTATTGAGGTTGTACATTGTATAAGTGGATTTTTCCTTTTCAACCAACTATAGACATAAGCCGTCATTAGAATTGCTTAGGGCTTCATTTTTTTAGGACATTGTTAGTTTGAAGTGTAGAGATTTCTTATGATGTTGAAAAAAGAGTCCAATGTGAAAAATTGACTTCATCTTGTAATCAAAGGTTAGTTTTCTGTAAGGAAACAACTTGCTCCATTAGCATTATGCAACTAGGCAATAATTCCTTGCAACAAAGGAATCTCAACATGATGCTTCACATATAATATCTCCAAGGAAATAAATTCATCATTAGGTTCCTCTAGTACCATACTTTAGAGTTTTTGAAGAATTATCAAAATCAACCATTGTGTTTGCAACAATCAGATTGATGGGAAAAATGAAGATTCTCTAAGTAGGGCACATAGAGTGCAAGGGTCATCACAAAGAAACAAACATTACTACCCCACTTTTTCTCCTCCGTTGCCCACCCCGAAGAAAATTTAACTTTCAAGTATCATTGAAACACAAACTTGGATACTTAATTGAAAACTATAGTAAGATGTAATGGTCATAAATATACATCAAATAAACATAAATTAATAACTAATAATAATAATAATAATTAATGAAGTGTCACATCTTGAAGATGAAGGGACATGACCTATCATCCATAGCGACATTTCAATGCATATAGAAGTATATTGACCCATTACTCAATTATTATATAATTGTTCTGTATGTATTTTAACATGTTACCCTTCTTATATTTAGACATTCAGTACATGAACTATGTTCATATTTATTTAAATGAACTTTGTTTGTTTCATTGGTAGTAGAGCCAAATTTATGATCTCCTCCCTTGGGCACAAATTTCTTTTTAGACATTGTGTAATAGTTTTAAGGGTTTCTTTGCTTGTGGCTTTTGACTATGGATCGACACTTGTCCATTGGTATTTCAAAAAAATCATTGAAGAAAAAAAATCACACAAATATGAAGAAAACTAGAATTGGTGGCAAGATCTTAGTCCAAACTATTTTAAAAGAGATTGATGAAGAAGGGAAATTAATAATAGAACTTATTACAATCCTTCATACAAGGATCAAGCAATTGCAAAATTGAGCAATTACTGAGTACCTCATCAAGTGGAAGAACTTTCCAATAGAAGAGGTGACATGGGAAGATGAGTTCTTCATGGAGAAACATCCAATGTTAACGAAGTGTTGAAGACATCACTTGTTTGAAGAGGAGGGGCATGTTAAGCCCTATATTTACCCAAATACTTAGTAACATAGTCCCTAAAAGTCTTTGACCCTTACAATCTTGACTATAAAATATAAAATATAGTAATTAATATTTAGGACTTAATTAAAAATTTTTACAATTTAAATTCACATTGGTATCTTGTGAGTGTTAAAATGAAACGCTGCAAGAGATGTAACCTCATCCTGAAAGTCAGCAGGCAACAATTGCATTCATTACTCTCCTAACAAAGAAATCCATTATCAAAACACATCGCTTGAAAGGAAATCACCCCTGGTTAATACAGACTGTCGTTGAGTTACGGCATTTGATGCATGGATTAGGAGGGTCAACTTTTAAAGAGTTCTCGTTAGCACTTATGCCAGCTCATAATGAACAGTTTTATTTGGCTTTATTTGAAGAGGATTATGGAGCTATAACAAAGTGAGAAAGGACTCACGGCAACCATAAGTTTTTCAAGGAAAACGCCCATATCTCAATAAGACGTGTGCCACTCATAATAACGCTTTTGGGTTGATTGATATATCTCTTAACCATTAAGGAAACCTATAGTCATCATAAATTATTTGATCATGGTTTTTCTTTGATAAAAGCTTGTTATAATAACCTTTTTAATTTGAGACTTACGTTGTGATTTTTTTTACGTGAAGATCAGCAGGTTACAACACGTGCTCTTCGTTGATGGTCTTATATTTGAAAAGGAATTGGGGTCACTCCAAATATTACGACGTTGCCATATCAGTGCATCCACATGACCGAGGTAAGTTTTCTTTGGTTTATTATTTTGTTTTCTCATTACTGTTCTATTTATGTGCAGGTTCCACATTATCCCGCCAGCTTGAAAGAAGGGTCGTCGTTACACGTGGAAGGAAGGTGCCATATTATTGGGTCTTTTGATTACGTTGACTGTCACATTATTATGTAGAATCACTCTACCAAAGATTTCATGAAAACCATCAAATCGCTATCGCCCAGTTATAAATAAAAATAAAAATAAATCGAAGGGAGGATAAATATACAAATGCCAAGATTATAGCATCTAGATCCAAAGTGAAGACGCCGAGCCAGAAAAGGAAACAACAAGAAGCACATTGTTTTGCTTTATCTGTCACGAGATCATCGATTCAGTTCGCAGAAGATTCTCGGTGGCGATATTATTTGCGGACTACCTGTTGGGTGGAGGAGCATTTTTGGAATGTAGTTGTTGGGTGGAGGAGCATGGAAGCATTTGAGTCACCGACTAAGAAAGACATGGTACTGTTGGAGTAGGTAATCTATTGCAACATGTTTTGAAGAAATAGATTAAAGCAAATTTATAAAAATCAGAATACATTATTATTAAAATGTTGGATGGTGTCCTCACGATGGGAATTGCACTATGTGAACACGGGGAAATGAGCTATGTAATTAAGATTTTCATTTATGGGTTGATGAGAGAAAAAAAATAAGAACTCTGTTGAATGCTATGAAATGTAAGGTCGAGAGTCTAAGCAAAGAACTCCGCTATGAAATTAGGTCCATTTTGCTTATTTTATGTTACCCACATAGGGGTTATGAGACGCCTTCTTGGACTCCACATACTCAGGCTTCTGCGGCTTTTTGTCTCCTGCGGAATTGTCTTATGTTGACCTAAGCTCTATGCAAGTACTTCTACAAAACTTGGCCATCATCCTTGTGATCATTATAATGTTTATGAGGAAGCGAATGCTCATGGTTACCTTCACTTTAAAAGCTATGAAAGTAGGTATATATTACATCTCAACCCTTCTAATTGCATTTAGAGCAGTGAGTGCAACTTTACGTTAACAACCGAGAATAAGCCCAAAGACTTCGATATAAACTCTAGAGCTGTGAATGATTTACACTCTTCACCTTCGAACCGACAAACATCGTACTTTGTAAGCTCGCTTCCACGTCACTCTATTAATATGGGATATTAATAGAACCCACAAGGAGTTGTGATAAGAAAATAAGTGGAAAGTTAATAATGAGCATTTTGTTGAAAATGATTTACGCTAACATATTACTAATTATATGGGTATCCAAACTATTTTTTAAATCTAGCAAATAGGGGAGGCATAGATAAGAGGCATAGGAAGACAAAGATCAAGTGGTAGGAAGAGGAGAGGCCAGGGCATAATACACCCATATTGTGTAATCAAGACATGAAATTGTGTGCTAGAAACTGATTATTAAAAACATATTTGCATGCTTATGTGTTTATCTCTGTCTTTGCATTTACAATGAGGTGATTGTCTTTGTTTGAATGAAAATTACAAACTGATCACCCAATGCTTATAATATTCCCATATGGAAGGATGTCTAGAAAGGGACAAATAAATTCTAGATACCTTTTTTTAAATCTTTCTTTGGTTCGTTGAATTTACGCATCTTTCGGTCCGCACTGACTGATCTTTATCCTCCCGTTTTTAATGGATATGGTTTCGAAACTTTCCATTACTCATTAAATTAACTAACTTTTTTATTATGTTATTGTTAGAGTGGGTAACAGATACTTTTGGTATTGGATCCCTCATTTTCCCACTTTAGCGCCGCCGCCCCCACATTGGGGTTAAACTCACTGTCTATATATATATATATCCCACATACATCCATGTAGGGCTGTTGTAGATTCCAAAAGCCATGGCTCATTCCTCATCTCCCAAATGGTTGGTTTACAACTGATATAATACTAATTACCAGTATAGATCTGGTTTTTCTTGTTTTTCTGTAATAGAGTATGTATCCAGGAGTTCAATGGCTGGTTAGATTTCCCATCAGAAATTGGCCACATGAACATGAAATGCCTGTAGAAGGGTTTGGAACGCCCTTTTGAGGGGTGGAATCAATGTGATTGTTTATGAATCGAGTGTCTCTATGTTATGAGATTCCAACTAAGGGATTTGAACACTAATTGAAGATTAAATTATATGAATTGGGTTTTCTATAGTGGATCAATATTGCTCTATGTTGAGCAATATTGCAAGTTCAACTTGAAATGAATCCATGGTTTGAGTGTTGGAAATGGAAAGTAAACCCAGCTAAAAAAGGTTGTGACCAAGGCCTGGTCAAATTGTTGAAGAGGAGTTACCATCTATGTACAAATAAACAAAAACTATGTTGAAGTGAAGACTCATTGGAGATCTGAGACTGTGTTGAAGGGTTTTTCCTCAAGTATTGGAAACTTATTGCAGAAGACACCATTGTATCAAGGGATCGATTGGTATTGCAAATAATGGTTTGAGGCTAGGAAAGATATCATTGTTAATTTCTGTCAGAGGAGCATGGTCATAGCTTGGCGCAAGGCATTGTTGAATCGCTGATGGAATCACAAAGCAAATAAAGCCAAGGAAAATCACTCCAGTGGAAATGCAGTCCTAGCAAGGTGAGATCACAGGTCCATTCTAAATCAATGTTCTTGTATCCAAATTTGTGATGGAAAGGAGTGGATTGATAGTTAAATTGCAGACTTGAGTATAGAACCTAGAAATTGATAATAAAAGAGGAAGACAATAAAATCCTGTAGCTTCTCTCAATTACAATAGTAGATCTGGTGTGTGACCAATCGATGAGAAATTTGTATTTGTTGTTGAATAACCAATATCATAGTCTGTAACGGTGAATGAATGAATGCATAGTTCATTATATGCGTGGTTATTCATGGATGTGGATCTATAGCATTCTAATTGCAGGAACATAGTGGAAGTCTGAATATAGAGTTAATGGTGTAACATGGGTGTCTACCAATCCAGTCCGTCTCATCACGCTAACCCTGAGAGAGGCGAATGGCATTGTAGTGATTCCTCGAACTATGAGAGAATAGCTCTGAAATGCGGTCTCCTATTGCTCGCTTGAATGTACCATGTAGAAAATCCATGGCCGCTTAAACAGAGTCAATAATGCTCGAAATAAATTTCCTCACGAAAGTTCAAACCGTGAATAAGATCGGGTTCTGCTACCCCTGAAAGGGAGCTGTTAGATCTTCATTCAGCCAACACAATGAATAGCGATGGAGACCCTGTAGATAGAAGAGGGCCAGCTGGAGATAGAGACGGAGGAGGGGAGGTGGATGATCATGTGGCGTTATTGCTAAGCACAAGGATTTGAATGGGTTAAGATTCTGGATTATTACCGTGACAGGGGGCGGCTCCTCATTGGCCATCGACAGACGACGATGGCCTGAGAGGTGTCGAACCCTTATAATACGCCTTTGGTGTAATTAGAGGACTCCACTTCAAACAATATTTCCCTTTTACATAGAAGATAGGTTGACATGATATTCTCTTTTTATTTTTTCATAATATTTTTTTATTTTTTAAGAGATACTTGTAGACAGGTATCAGGATGAGCATGTAAAACGTTACGCATTACCCTACTAAACTGGAAAAAGTTAGACATTACCCTACTAGACTCTCTACTAGGCTGTAGAATACCTCCTGAAACACTTGTATTAGATAGCTTTGAGATTTACATATCCACGAGAAACACTGTAGTCTGTGGCTAGCTTATTCACTACAGTATCACCTTCTTGCTTACCAACAAATGTGCAGAGGATTTTGTCTGTCAGGCAACTATTTACGAGAGGTCAATCTAGATTCGATTTAAATCTATGGTTTTTTCTCACTATTCTTGAAGTGATTGTGGGCTTACTTAAAAGAGTTTTACAGGTAATGACTCTAATTAATATCTAACATATTCCATGTAGTTCATTTGAAGATATCAGTCTGTGGTGCTTGTAGAGAAAAGCAAGGTGTAACTATCTTATATGGAAGTGATCAACATCAAAGGACAAAGCGACCTTAATACAATGAAGACTTGTGTAGAAGACTAATAGTTTTTATGTCCATTGGACAATCTGTTGGATTTTATTTTTAGTTGTATAGGTTATATGGTGCTGAGGTAATGTGAACTATTTTGGGAATGGTGAAATATTTTGCATATGTACCAACAAACTCAATTAACAACAATTTTGTCATTCAATTAAGCCTGTCAGTTATCTGTTGCATTACCATGACTTTATAAAACTTGCCTAACTTGGGAAAGGCCCTCAGATGTTGAAATTTGTTAAGGCTACTCCTTCTAACTATTATAATATCTAGTTAGGAAAGGAGTGAATTTTTTTCTGGGTATGGGATAGATTTAAAGAAAATTCAGAAATTGGGCCTCCTCTTTCACTACGATAGGATATGGATCACTTTATCTTTATTATGTGTCCTCTCCATGTTTGTGTAAGCTCATGATTTTCAATCTTGTATCTCTTTCAAGTTTGCATTGGATTTTCTTTTCTGAGTAACAAATGAGGTCTGATCCAGCTCAGATCTCCTCACTCTCCCTAATGTAGAAGCTCCTCTCTATCTCATAAAGTCTCCCTATGTATGCACTATGCACCCTCTTGACTCCGACTGATCTCTCTCTGACTAGTCTACTGAGTGACCTCCATCGATGACCTTGTGCCTCCTTATAACATCTCACTAATCAATTATGTATACCAACAAACTAATATTAGTGCATGCAAAAACTTAGTTTTGCATGCAATTTAATTAACATGTGTACATGCAAAAATCATGCATGCATGAGGAAAAACACCATGGAAGGTCCACATGCATATATTGTTAGATTCATGCCACTGAGTAGAGTGCATCTCACCCTCTACTCCATCCTGATGCCTATACTAGTTATGTACCTCCATGCAAGGCATCTGAATCATGGAGGATATCCTAAGATACCACTATCTCTAACATGGTTTATTACAATATACTCTTGTTCAAAGAAAACATAGCTCCATTACACAATGCAAACTCAATCAACTTCGTTTAAGCTCTCCCATTAACTCACACGATGTTTTGTGTGGTGATGAACCTCAACATTGTAGGGTCCTAAAGACCTTGTATTTCCAGCCAGTGCAAAGGGACTACAAATTCGCATTATGTAACCTAGAATTGTTGTATCTTGAAGACCTTCATCCCAACATTACATGGACTATAAACCTGCAACCCATGCAATGTTACGGGGTCCAAAAGGCCATGCATCTTAGTGTTAGGATCATAGATCACCCAACATGGTTTTTTGTGTTATGATCAACCTCAACATTGCATGGACTGCTAACTTGCAATCCACCCAATGTTACGAGGTCCAAAGCATCCCGCAACTTAGTGCTAGGATCAAAGACCCCCCAACATGTTTTTGTGTGTGGTGATCAACCTCAATGTTTCCATGCTCCAAATACCCCATATTCCAGCAGTGCAGGGTCCAAAATTACATTGAATGAAAACCTACAAAACACAAAATATTATAGGGTCCAAAAGAGTCTACACTATAGTGTTATGATTGGAGATCCCCTAAAAGGATTCATGTTAAATACCATCACAAAAGCAAGGAAACTAGCACAATTTCTATGAAGGGATGCAACTTTGACTCCAGGAATGGAAGATCCATCAACCTAAATTTGTAGAAATTAGTGACTTACATTGTGAGTGCATACTTGCAAAAGTATGCCACATTGCATAAGATATGAGCTTGCAACACAATGTTGGAAAATACACAAGCTTGCAAACATTTTTGGCCCAGGAATTATATGTTAAACCATGTATTATTGGAATGATGAGGTTATGTGATGGGAGCTATGTGGGATGATTTAAGTGACCCCATTATTAAATAATGTAATTGCATTGTAAATCTTCCTAGTGTTGAGCCCAAGGCCAAGGCTCAACTAGCATATGTAAAAGCATGAATAATAAATGTGCATAATAATTCAATATCCACCAAAAGGGGCCATGATACTACAAGTGGGAAGAGGAAAGGGGATGCATGGATGGTTTCATGATACTAAAAGTGGGGAAGAGGAATGAGATGCATGGATTGACTTGACTTCATGCTTATCCTATGGGAGCACAACCTTTCTTGGCCATGCTTCCTTGCAAACATTTCCCAACATTCTTTGTCATGGTGGTCCTTTAGATGTTTCCCCAAGTTTCTTGGGAAGAGTGGAGTTGTCTTATCCAAACTCTTGGGAGAGAACCATTATTCACCATGGGATAAGGGATCATTCTTACACTCCATTTGAATTGGGAGCATTCCTCTCCCATGAACATTCTCCATTATGTCGTTCTAATTCTCCTCTTCTTGGTTGTGAAGGGAACTTGTGTGAAACCATGGTTGTTATGCTTGCAATAGTGGGAAAATCCCATGCACTTGTTGCTTGTAAAAGCATGTGGAGGATGGGGAATTTGTTGTTGAGGTCATGAGATAAAATGGGATGGTTTTGAAATAAAATCATGGTTGTAATGCCTACAACAACATATAGTCGCAAACTGTCACCATAAACTGTTAGTGCTTATCATGGACAATTTTGTCCAAGTGTTTCTCCTCCAAGTCCATTTAAGCAGGAAATTGGCAATTTTGGACTCTTTCTTCCTAAACTGGAAGGGAAGATCCCTGAGGGACTGGAGAAAAGAATTGGAAGATTTTACTTGTGCTGAAAAGGAATAGATAGTTACACGGTAGACTAATAGTTGTATGAAGGTCTGAAGTGCTCAATAGTGAATCTTCATATGAGAGCAGTGGGGTAGGGTTGAGTGAGACTAGAGTTGTGTAGGAATTTCCTTTTCCTTGGTGGTAGCATGCTCTAGTTTTGGGGTGGAACCCATTGCTTATTCCTATGGTTGGGTGGAAAATCACTCCTCAACAACTAGTTTGGTGGGCATGGTGTGAATTATAGATAAATTTGCATGCTTTCCTATCTGTGGAATGTTTCACAAGTGCATATGTTAATGAATGAATTTGAAATATGCATGTTATTTCCATTGGTATTTGTATGTGCATATCAATTTGAAATTATATTGTTGTTAAGAGTTTGAATTTATCCCAACAACTTGATTGATTATGAAAATAATGTAGCATGGATTGTCCGAGTGGAGAAGGAAGGAATCTAGGTATGTCAGAGTAGAACAAAAGTCCATAAAGCAACACTACATAAGGAAAGTTGAAAATAAATGTCAGTTGATGAAGATGAAAATATAAATACAATAAATAAGAAACATTTACAATAAAGAAGGTGAATTTGAAACAAACTCATCATTACTATTGTACTTGTGTAACCAAAGGCTGTGAACCATTTTACAAGAACAAAGATAAAAAGGGAGAAGAGAAGAGAGGGTTGTGGGTCCATAGTCAAATAGTCCAAAGTAGAGAGTAGTTGTCAATTATTCACCTATTCCATCAACATAGGGAAAGTCTACCTTGTTTAGAGGTTAAATAATGTCTAGAATGGTATTTGAACTTTTGTAGACCTTAACCACCTTCACACAAACAAATTACAGTTGGAGGGTGTTCAACAAGTCCTCTTACCACACCTACACCCTCCTTGCATTGAACCTACCTAAGAGTAGTGAGGGGTTGATTAAAACCTCACCTACCATATGTTGCACTCATTTCATTGTACATCTCCATGAACTAGGATAGCTTATACTTCATTCCAAAGAGTGGTTTCCAAAAAGGCAACTTTGTCTCAACGCAAGGAAAGTATAAGCTACTTAAACATAAAAGAGTGCCATAGCTTGTATTTGATTATTGGTATACCTTAAACACCTTAGTATAAAAAAATTACAAGATGAGAGTGTTCAACAAGTCCTCTGCCATAACATCTTCTCTATGATGTACCTGCTTGAGGGTGTTGAAAGGATGAGTAGATCCTCGCATGCCAGAAGTTCCACATATTTCATTGTACATCTCCATCACTCACCTTTGCTCCTTTTTTAACTTATGGATGTTTGACAATGTTCCCACTTACCTGATGTTTCATGTAATTTGTATCCATTGTAAGTCCTAGTTATAATGGTGTATATGGAGTGTCTGATATTTTGTATTGCATATAATCATGTGATCAACAAATAAAGTAGCTTTACTTAAATACTTTCTATTTTTTTGCAGTGATGTGTTAGCAAATAATCACAAATTTATGTATATTCCAGATAGTCATACTCTTGGTTGTCTCTACATCTCCTAAAATATATTCCATCAACCAAATCAATTTAGTATCAGAGTGTATTTTCTAGGGCCACAATTTGGTACCAAAGCAAAAGATATTCTAGGGACAATTTGGCTTCAAACTCAAAGATCTAGCAAGGATCCATCTTAGAGTGCACATTTGTCATGAATAAAGGAACAAAACAAGATTAAATGTAAGCATTAATTAATTTGATCCATTCCGCATGGTTTTTGTGGTCTATGAAAATATTGATAATGCAAGAAAAAAAATTGTCTAGTTTTCAACTGTGAAGAACTTAAAAAGACGACATTGGTAACCTATAAGGGCCAACATATGCTAGATTTGGAAAATCATTAGTGTTTTCTAGATGGGGAAACTAGGACAATATTTTTTCAATTTGGAAACAAGGGACAACATCCACTAAATTTGGAAGATATACGGGCCAACATTTTTTGTTGATGAGAAAATATAAGGGCCAATGTTTGTTCAATTTGAAAACTATTAAGGGCTAACATTTTTTTGTTCTCAACTCAGCTTATATCTTAGGCTTTAACATGGAATTTGTTTTTTGAGACCTTTGGAAAAATTGTGGCACATAAGTGGATGCTAGAAATTACAATACACAGAAAAGGTAACTCCCATCACATATGACTGTTGACTGGAAAAATTGAATCTATATGAAATGAACTGAATGCAAAGAAGGAATGGAGACTTAAAAGCATGGTAAGCCTGAAACACATCACTCTTAAATATTCAAGAGAAGGAATACAAATTTCTCCAACTATGCACTAATCATGCTCGGAAAGTATAATGGTTGATTAGGGAATAGGATAAACAATTAACCTTATGGCTCTTCTCCAATGCCATTTTTTAATTTCAACAATTTTCATTTTAAAATTTTGAAATATGATTTTGAATAGTTGCGATAGTGAAATTGTTTTCTGAGATTGCGCATTGTAGGTACCCCAAGGGTTTTTACAGCTTCTAAATTGACCTATTATATTTCAGCATCCAATTCCACCCAATTGAACATATTATTCCAATATGCCCCTTCAAAATATGTAAACATGTTAGGGTTTATACGAGCATAGACATAATAACTTGCGAGAGAAATAAACAAAATAATAAGCACATAATAGACACATAATTTACCCTGGAAACCCCATGCAAGGAAAACAAACACCCAATGAAGATCTTCATTACATGGCCAAAACCAGCCCTCCGGGCCAAGTGAGCTAGCCACCACTCACCTCCAGGCCACTTTACAATGGAGACTCTCCAAGCCTTATAAAGGCTTCTTTGCATGCAATACTTTGGGCTAATACCATGGGATACAACAAACCATGTTCCCAAAAACATGTGCTGGACCTAACCAACTTTGACTCATTCCCGAGTCAAGGTTAACCGTAAAAATCCCCCCTTTAAACTTGACTTGGAGTAATCACCAACCCCCCTCAAAGTTTTAACCGAGGAATCTCACATACACCCCCCTATCACCTAGGTATTTCTCCCAACTTTACTGGTGAGTTACTAGGGGTATGCATGCCTTACCAGGTCTTACAGCCATATGCCCTTTTACATGCAAAGCCCTTTCACATGCAAACCGCTCCATTATTTTGTTTCCTTTTTTTTCATGTGTCTTCATGGTGACTACACCATCACCATCCATTGCTTCATCCTCTCTCTTTTTCATGCTCGCTTTCGTGCTGGTCATGCCTATCATTCTTGCCATGCTTATCTTCGTTGCACATTGTTGTATACTTTGGGCACACATTGAGTTGATTAAGCTCAATATGTTTCTTGCTTTGACCTTAATGCATACAACTCAATTCAAAATTCTCCTTGACCACAAAAAATACTGCCATTCTAAGCACCTTCATTCATTTCCATATGCCGCATATGACCATTAATAAAAAAATATGTCTTACCATGTGTAACATCCCTCCAATTTGACCCCTATTGTTATCATTTTGTTAAATAAATAATATACAGGTTCTGGTGAGGAGCTCAAGGCCAAGGCCCCACAAGTAAATCCTTGTACCTCATGTGGTTTAATTCCTAATTTTATGTGGTACACTTAGGAGACTAGACGCAACTAGGTGATGGATAGAGAGAGGGACAACAAATGTTCATGCATGGACCTAAAATGATGTTAAGTGTCATCCTAACATAAAATTTGGTAATTTGCAAGCAAATTACTAAGCCGCTATAACATCTACATATATATATATATATATATATATATATATATATATATAGAGAGAGAGAGAGAGAGAGAGAGAGAGAGAGTATTATAGGAACTTCAAAGGTTTAAAATTAATTATGACTTCTAATCATGATCGTGATAATTGAAGATTTGTACCTAAGAAAAAGGGTTATCCTAAGGAATTATTGAAGCATCCATATATATATACATATATAGCTTGATATATGAAAAAGAAAGTGTATAAATATATTTTAGTGAAATACAAGCATGCATATATATATATATATATATATATATATATATGTCCGAGCATAAATAATAGAAGAGCTTATTAATAAGGATATTGGTATACTTATCATAATGATATACTTAGCATAAATTATACCAATGGTATGATGGTAGGCTTATTAATAAAGATATTGTTATATTGGTTTAAAATATTTATATATAACAAGAGTAGATCTATTTTAGAAGAAAGTTATTAAAGGATTATTTTAATCAAAGACTTAATTACTCAAATAATTATTTTGTTATAAAATAATTATAGTTCCTCTTAGATTGAATTGAAAACATGTTATAATTCAAATAGTGTTATTTTGTCCATTGTAAGGCTTTAATACATAGACCTTTTAGTAATCACATATTCCAAAGCTATGATTAAGAAGAGTACACTCGGATTAAAGAGAAGGGGTAATGAGTACTTTAATAAAAGTGCAAAAATGGACTTTAGTTACGATGGTTAAGGATAAGGGTGGCCTCATTGGAAAATCCGAGTCGAGCCTTTAATTAAGCAACAAATTTTGATCTTTTATTTTGGTAGTTTGTTCCCTCATCGAAGAAGGAGCATCAATGATGGACTAGTAGATAGTCTACCTGCTAGTTAGTGGCAAAAAAGAGAATACTCTTCGAATGCCATTTGTCACTCCGAGAAAGGAACCCAATGAACCTCTCGATCGAGGGCGGGAGTTCCAAGGTAGAAAAGACCTTGGCGTTTGGGTATTTGAGGAGGGGAGATTGCTGCAATTGGGGGTGATTAGGGGTCTCAGCTTTTCTTTGGATGGTCTATCAATGCGTTGCACAGTAGCTAGGTGACCTCTTACATGAATACGGTATGTATATTTTGGTTTTGAGTTTTGGCTGCTGATAGTTTTCATAGGAGGAGGGATCTCACATTTGAATCTGGTATGTTATTGTTTTTCAAATTGAAGTTGTTTTTGCAATTATATTACCCTAGCATAGAGGCCGGTGATTTGATGTTCTATCAATGTTTAATTTATTGGTTGTAATACGCACATGATCTCTACATATGTGGCGGGATTGTGCATTTTGTTTTCGATCTCTGCGATTTAAATTGTAAATCTAACACCTCCTTGTCTCCTATTTCTAGTTCACTCGGATTACAATCCTACTTTTTCTTTCTTTTTATTTCTGCATTATAACCACAGAACTGTATGTGTTATCAATCACTTTTCCAAACCGTTATTTCTTGTATATATACCATCGCTGCCCCACTACTGAAGTTTCCTGGCAAAACTTATACTCTCACGATTAGTGAAATCTGCATTCGCATAAATGTTCCTTGGATTATCCCTGCATCTTGTGTGTTGGATTTACTTAACCTCTGTTTGCTACCTTGGTATTGATAAAAACAGAGTATGAGCTCTTAAGGCGTTTTGCTTTTAGATTGATGAATGTTAGATAGTTTGCATATTGTCTCAGAAGTACCAAAGTAGAGCATGAGCTCTTAAGGCATTTTGCATTTCAATTGTTGAACTATTATGTGGTCTGCGTGTTGCCTGAGGAATGCCAAGACTGAGCATGAGCTCATAGGCAGATGCTTGTTCATTTTTTTTTATATTAATATGGTTTACGTTATTTCCTCAGAAGAGCCAAAGACTAAGCATGAGCTCTTATGATGGATAAGTTAATCGATGGGTAGCAGTGTTATTAAATTGTAGCAGGGTATTCCTATAGAGTTTATACCTAGAATTTCAACTAATATCGCTACTTAGATTGTGCATTCTAGTAAGATTTCACTCTGCGACTTTGTAAGGAGAGGACCCACAGCCTCTCTCTAAGAGAGGGCTTACAAGTGTTTGGTCAAATATCATTACTTAACGAACAATTACACTTACAAAAAGAGTTGTTTATATATTATTTGAACTCATTAAGATAAATCGTATAGGGTTATTCATGTTGTCCTTACATGATGCTAAGATAATGTTCATATAATATATCAAATTGCTGGTTCATACCTAATTGCATATCCTTAAATAGATATTAAAGTAAGCGGAGTTTTCCTTAGTTAACTTATTGAGAAGAATATATATTTTTAATGTATGTAAAAGTATAAGAAGATTATTCCTTAGTTAATATATTGAGAAGAATATATATTTCTAATGTATGTAAAAGTATAGGGAGATTATTCCTTAGTTAACTTATTGAGAAGAATATATATTTTTAATGTATGTAAAAGTATAGGAAGATTATTCTTTAGTTAACTTATTGAGAAGAATATATATATTTTTAATGTATGTAAAAGTATAGGAAGATTATTCCTTAGTTAACTTATTGAGAAGAATATATATTTTTAATGTATGTAAAGGTATAGGAAGATTTTTTCCTTTAAAGTTAATGTATTGAGAAGAATATATATATTTCTAATGTATGTAAAACTATAGGAAGATTTTTCCCTTAATTAAAATATTGAGAATAATATATATTTTAAATTTATGTTGGTCGACTTGATCTCCGCATACCTATAAGACTTCTAGTAAATTCAAATGTCTTTATAAACTGGCGAGCAACGAATCGGATATGACCTCATAAGTATTGTATGTTTTGGATCTCTATGAGAGAGACCTTGAAGAATGTTGGCAACAACTAAGTTGCAAGTTGTAAACCTTTTTATGTTCATTAATAAAATTATGACTCTCCCCCCGCCTTTGTGGACGTAGCCCAAGTTCGAGTGAACCACGGTAAAATGGTGTATTTGTATGTCTCTCTTATGTGTATAATCTCTAATGTGTGCCTTACATGTTTTATTCTCATGATCTAGAAATGATTAATGATATTTCAATACAAGTTAAGATAAAAGTTATATGAAGTTTTTGGTCTTATACGATTTTCAGTTTAGGAATCTTAGAAGGGAAAGTTTAAATAATATATCCGTTGGGGTATTTTTGTTTCAGAAGCATTTACAAAATAATCTTGGTGGCTTATGTTGAAAATCAAATACATTTGTATTTAAGTTTCTTCAATTATGTAAGGATTAAATGTTAGTGTATAATTAGCCTTATAATTAGGATGTTAAATCATGAAGGATGTAGGGAACTTTGCGAAATGCATAACTACAAGAATGTAAATGAAGTATAAGAAGGAATGGTACCTTGCCTTATTTATTACTTCATAGAAATTTAAAGAATTGTTGAAAATTTCACCAAAAATATTATATTGAAAATTTGGGTATGTGACATATGGTATCAAAGCTGTAGGTTGCAGCACTTGAGCTTGATGGGCTCAACAGGAAATAAATAGGTGTGAAAGTTGACTAATCAAATTGTTTTGTTTCATTTTGGATGCATGGGATTTGAATGGACGAGGAGTGATGTCATTTAAACATGCAGCCCCAAGTTCTCCAAAGGGGTAAAAGTAAGTATTTTACAACATCACTTTTTCTTTACAAAATTACGAACAAGGTATGTTATCCTTGTCATGAGTTTTCCTTGCTAGATAAGAGGTATAGGTGCTTCCATGATTAAATGACATTATCATAGAATTTAACATTTAGTTGAAATTATTTCAATAAATGTGAAATGTAATGATCCTTGTATTATGATTGACTAACCTTGTTAAGGAAAAACAAAAGTGACATCATATTTCTGGTTGATTCGTAGTCCGTTGGTAAAGTACTAATCTAAAAGAAATAAATAGGTTAAGAAAAGTGTTGTGAAAGAGGCTGAGTAATAAGTGATTTCAAAATTTGCACAAAAGTATCATTTCAAGTCTGCATTTTAGTTATCGATATTCTATTTTTCTATCAAAGATTAATAAGTGCATTACCTATGAGCATCGCTAAATTAAGAACATAGTTTTACCTGTATGCTCCTAAGAAGTAAGTTTGTTTGAGTTGGCGAATTCATTTGAACATTTTCAATTTTGATAGTTACTTAGTAACGAAAATACTTAGTTGTTACGACAGTTTCATGGAATACTATACCCGAAAAATATAGCCTCATAAATGGAAATGAAGATGTAGTTACACTTAGCAAAATAAAAGTTGATTTTCAAATATCAATGTTAGAATGTATATCATTTTACTTAGGTTTGTTTAGTACAAGGTAGTTGCTATTTTTCTTTCATTATCTTTTGTAGAACCAATAGTGTGGAGTCGCCAAAGCAATTGTTACTCTTGAGTATTGATACACATAATAAAGTGGATATACTAGGTCACAAGTTATGAACGAATTTATGTGGCCATGACTGATGTGTTTTATTCTTGCTTATGAAGAATCGTCTTTTTGTTAAAAGTTAGAATGTTATTTTATTTTAGAAGTTCTTATCGATATTAGAATTTTAAGGAAAGGCCTTAAAATGTATTGTAAGCAGTGGTTGCTAGAAGCTTAAATAATATGCATATGGTTCTAAGGATGTTACCTATTTTTGAATAAAGATTGATGTGCATTAACTAAGAGGTATTGATAACCATAGGAGTCTTGATTTTCAAAAAAAGAAGAATCATAGTCTTGGTTGCGATTGATTGAACATAGGATCTTTTAACATCTCAAACTTTATTAGAATCTTTAGATGATAAGTCTCAATTTGAAAGGAATCTATATGAAACTAAATATTTGAGCTATGATACTAACATGTTTTTCAGTAGGTTTGATCTCAGACTCACATTGAGGAAGTTGAAGACTTTACATCATAATGAAGTGAAAATGAGGCACAAGTAAATTTAGTGAGCATGCGTATAATGCTATGGAACTAATGTGTCCAGTAGTTGAACAATTGAATCAAATAAAATTTTCTTTATACTAACATTCCAGGAAGTGATCTTAATATCGAGTGATACGTGATCAAGAAGGAACGTTGATTATAAAAGCACTTATATAGATGAGTTGATCTGAATTGCTCAAAAGTAAGTAATAAATTAATTTCAGTAGTAAGACTTATGATTGATGATGTGTTATCATCAAAATGCATAGAATATGATAGAAAACAGATGAATATATTCGTTAAATATTTTGTTGCTATTACGTCGCACATGGCATGCAGGAAATACTAAATGATTGTTATTAAGAAAAGTTTCTGGACTCAAACGAGAAGGTTTGAGGGGAAAAATAATATTTCCTGGAATCAAGCAAAGACTGCATCTTGCACTCATTTACTAGCCGTTGCAGGGTGCAACTTCCCTAAATTGTTGTCATGTTCCCCATGGAAGTGGAACAGAGCAGGCAACTCGTTGAATGTTATATTGACCCAAAAAGAACCTAGGCAATCTTTATATCCATTGAATTGAGCAGGCTGCTCACAATTTTCCTTGTATTGCTAGAATGGAGCACACAAGAGGTTCTCAGAGGAGACTTAACTTTTTCCTTGTGGTGTTAGAACGGAGCCCACAAGAAGATTCGATGGAGGGAATCTATGTAATGAGTTGCAGAGTAAGACTGTCATATTCTTGCTCAGTTACAGAGGACTCATGTTTTGTATGGAAAGTATCCACGATTGTGGAAATAAATAATGGTTTTTGTATGGCAAGTCTCCACGATTGCGGAAATACATAAAGGTTTTTGTATGCAAGTCTTCATGATTGCAGGAAATACATAAGAGTTTTGTATGCAAGTCTCCATGATTGCTAAAGTACAAACAGGTTTGGTGATTACAAAGTTCTGTTGAAAGAATTGTTTTATGATATAAGCAAGTGCTGATGATTTGTCTTGTAACTAGACTACAAGATGTATTTATGCATGAATAATATGAATTCTAGACTAAGCGAATATCACCTCAAGGATGAGGAAGAATGATGAACATTTAGTATTTTGAAATTTTGTAAACTTGTGTTATACTAAAGAATGCTGAAAAATCTTGTACGAGTTGGACAATGTGCAGGTTATAAGCAAAAAGAGCTTGCAGAAAACACAACAATATGAAGACGGCCAAAGCAGAAAAACAAAAGTAAATGAAGGATGGTGAAAGATGCAAAACAAAAACTATCGAACACTGAGGATGGTGTTATCTTTAATAGGTGGAGCATGTAACATCCCTCCAATTTGACCCCTATTGTTATGATTTTGTTAAATAAATAATATACGGGTTCTGGTGAGGAGCTCAAGGCCAAGGCCCCACCAGTAAAGCCTTGTACCTCATGTGGTTTAATTCCTAAGTTTATGTGGTAGATTTAGCAGACTAGACACAACTAAGTGATGGATAGAGAGAGGGACAACAAATGTTCACGCATGGACCTAAGATGATGTTAAGTGTCATCCTAACATAAAATTTGGTGATCTGCAAGCAAATTACTAAGCCGCTATAACATCTACATATATAGATAGATAGATAGATAGAGATGAAGTATTATAGGAACTTCAAAGGTTTAAAATTAATTATGACTTCTAATCATGACCGTGATAATTGAAGATTTGTACCTAGGAAAAATGGTTATCCTAAGGAATTATTGAAGCATCCTTATATATATACATATATAGCTTGATATATGAAAAAGAAAGTGTATAAATATATTTTAGTGAAATACAAACATATATATATATATATATATATATATATATATGTCCCAGCATAAATAATAAGAAGAGCTTATTAATAAGGATATTGGTATACTTATCATAATGATATACTTAGCATAAATTATACCAATGGTATGATGGTAGGCTTATTAATAAAGATATTGTTATATTGGTTTAAAATATTTATATGATAACAAGAGTAGATCTATTTTAGAAGAAAGTGATTAAAGGATTATTTTAATCAATGACTTAAATACTCAAATAATTATTTTGTTATAAAATAATTATAGTTCCTCTTAGATTGAATTGAAAACATGTTATAAATTAAATAGTGTTATTTTGGCCATTGTAAGGCTTTAATACATGGACCTTTTAGTAATCACATAGTCCAAAGCTATGATTAAGAAGAGTACACTCGGATTAAAGAGAAGGGGTAATAAGTACTTTAATAAAAGTGCAAAAATGGACTTTAGTTAGGATGGTTAAGGATAACAGTGGCCTCATTGGAAGAGCCGAGTCGAGCCTTTAATTAACCAACAAATTTTGATCTTTTATTTCGGGAGTCTGTTCCCTCATCGAAGAAGGAGCATCAATGACGGACTAGTAGATAGTCTACCTGCTAGTTAGTGGCAGAAAGAGAATACTCTTGGAATGCCATTTGTCACTCCGAGAAAGGAACCTAATGAACCTCTCGATCGAGGGCAGGAGTTCCAAGGTAGAAAAGACCTTGGCATTTGGGTATTTGGGGAGGGAAGATTGCTGCGATTGGGGGTGATTAGGGGTCTCTGTTTTTCTTTGGATGGTCTGTCAATGCGTTGCACAGTAGCTAGGTGACCTCTTACATGAATACGGTATGTATATTTCGGTTTTGAGTTTTGGCTGCCGATACTTTTCATAGGAGGAGGGATCTCACATTTGAATCTGGTATGTTATTGTTTTTCACATTGAAGTTGTTTGTTGCAATTATATTACCCTAGCATAGAGGCCGGTGATCTGATATTCTATCAATGTTTAATTTATTGGTTGCAATACGCGCATGATCTCTACATATGTGGCGGGATTGTGCATTCTGTTTTTGATCTCTGCGATTTAAATTGTAAATCTAACACCTCCTTGTCTCCTACTTCTAGTTCACTGGGATTACAATCCTAGTTTTTCTTTCTTTTTATTTCTGCATTATAACCATAGAACCGTATGTGTTATAAATCACCTTGCCAAACCGTTATTTCCAATATATATGCCATCGCTTCCCCACCACTACAGATTCCTGGCAAAACTTATACTCTCATGATTAGTGAAATCTGTATTGGCATAAATGTTCCCTGGATTATCCCTGCATCTTGTATTGATCTCCGTTTAGAGATAGATTCCCAACAATATTGATCTCTTTAGTATACAGGTTGACATGATTTAGTTTACCGGTGCATTGGATTTGCTTAACCTCTGTGTGCTTCCTCAGTATTGCTCAAAATGGAGCATGAGCTCTTAAGGCGTTTTTCTTTTAGATCGATGAATGTTAGATAGTTTGCATATTGTCTCAGAAGTACCAAAGTAGAGCATGAGCTCTTAAGGAATTTTGCATTTCAATTGTTGAACTATTATATGGTCTGTGTGTTGCCTCAGGAATGCCAAGACTGAGCATGAGCTCATAGGCAGATACTTGTTTGTTTTCTTTTATATTAATATGGCTGACGTTATTTCCTCGGAAGAGCCAAAGACTGAGCATGAGCTCTTATGATGGATAAGTTGATCGATGGGTAGCAGTGTTATTAAATTATAGCAGGGTATTCCTATAGAGTTTATACTTGGAATTTCAACTAATATCGCTACATAGATTGTGCATTCTAGTAAGATTTCACTCTGCAACTTTGTAAGGAGAGGACCCACAGCCTCTCTCTAAGAAAGGGCTTAGAAGTGTTTGGTCAAATATCATTACTTAACGAACAATTACACTTACGAAAAGAGTTGTTTATATATTATTTGAACTCATTAAGATAAATCATATAGGGTTATTCATGTTGTCCTTACATGATGCTAAGATAATGTTCATATAATATATCAAATTGCTGGTTCATACCTAATTGCATACCTAAAAATATATCCTTAAATAGATATTAAAGTAAGCGGAGTTTTCCCTTAGTTAACTTATTGAGAAGAATATATATTTTTAATGTATGTAAAAGTATAGGAAGATTATTCCTTAGTTAATATATTGAGAAGAATATATATTTTTAGTGTATGTAAAAGTATAGGAAGATTATTCCTTAGTTAACTTATTGAGAAGAATATATATTTTTAATGTATGTAAAAGTATAGGAGGATTATTCCTTAATTAACTTATTGAGAAGAATATATATATTTTTAATGTATGTAAAAGTATAGGAAGATTATTCCTTGGTTAACTTATTGAGAAGAATATATATTTTTAATGTATGTAAAGGTAAAGGAAGATTTTTTCCTTTAAAGTTAATGTATTGAGAAGAATATATATATTTCTAATGTATGTGAAAGTATAGGAATATTTTTCCCTTAGTTAAAATATTGATAATAATATATATTTTAAATTTATGTTGGTCGACTTGATCTCCGCATACCTATGAGACTTCTAGTAAATTCGAATGTCTTTATAAACTGGCGAGCAACGAATGGATATGACCTCATAAGTATTGTCTGTTTTGGATCTCTATGAGAGAGACCTTGAAGAATGTTGGCAACAACTAAGTTGCAATTTGTAAACATTTTTATGTTGATTAATAAAATTATGACTCTCCCCCCCTTTGTGGACATAGCCCAAGTTTGGGTGAACCACGGTAAAATGTTGTATTTGTATATCTCTCTTATGTGTATAATCTCTAATGTGTGCCTTATGTGTTTTATTCTCCTGATCTAGAAATGATGAACGATATTTCAATACAAGTTAAGATAAAAGTTATATGAAGTTTTTGGTCTTATACGATTTTCAGTTTAGGAATCTTAGAAGGGAAAGTTTAAATAATATTTCCCTTGGGGTCTTTTTGTTTCAGTAGCATTTACAAAATAATCTTGGTGGCTTATGTTGAAAATCAAATACATCCGTATTTAAGTTTCTTCAATTATGTAAGGATTACATGTTAGTGTATAATTAACCTTATAGTTAGGATATTAAATCATGAAGGATGTAGAGAACTTTACGAAATGCATAACTACAAAAATGTAAATGAAGTATAAGAAGGGATGGTACCTTGCATTATTTATCATTTCATAGAAATTTAAAGAATTGTTAAAAATTTCACCAAAAATATTACATTGAAAATTTGGGTATGTGACACCATGAGAACCTTATACATAACTTTTTCTTTTGTTTAATAATGTGAATAAACAACGTTGCACTCTCTTCAATGCAAATGTCAAACATTCACGTGAATCCCCCTTTTTTTTATTAATATGTAGTGCACATTTAGCTCTTCAAAACAATAATGGTGGCTTTCACATAGCATCCACGACATCCTCTCTTCACGCACATGCAACTCTCCTCAAGTCGACTTCATTGGTGGCGGCTTTCTTTGTTAAATTGATGGCACTACTCCACATCTTTTGCAACGGCTCCAATGGATTTCCGGCTTTCTCCTTCACAACGACTCATCACGGGTTGGCTTCTCCTCACAAACCCAACTAGGGTTACTTCTTTTACGTGTCCACAAACCCAACTAGGGTTACTTGGCACACGTTCGCACATCTGCAGAAGCGCCAGCTTCTCCTTCATCGCCTTGACAACAATGATCACTTATTGACGGTGTCTTAGGTCTCCGGCAGCTTCATGCAAACAACCACATTTCACAATCTCCACACGATCTGGACCACCTCGGCTTACTTATTTTTAGAAGTCCATAGTGATGTTTGTTCACTTATTTCGAATTGGCTTACTTATTTTTAGAAGTCCATAGTGATGTTTGTTCACCGAGTCTTCTGAATCTCTAATATGTAATAATATTTGTTTCTATCATGTCATTCTTGGTGAATGTTACTGTTACTTGTAACATGCATGTTTGTATATTAATGTACACCATTAAAATCTCTTTTTGAGATAGTGAAATTGTAGCTCATGCTTCAAATTAAAGAATATATATGTTTTTCCTAGTGGACAAATGGTTTTGATATTTTAATGAGACTATTCTAAGGCCTTCAATACATTTAGATGGATTTTTACTATGTGACTTTGTAGAAGTATAAATTTCATTTATACCTTATGTTTATGTGTCCCTATCATGTAGTAATCCCAGAGGTCTTTATATTCTGATTATATAGTTTGCAAGTCTCCACCGATGAATTAAGTGCATTTTTCTATATCAATTTGTGCTTTGCATGGAATTGTACTAATTTCATTTTTTTTCATTTAGGTTTTAGTTCTGGTTTCTAGATCGATTTGAAATTTCAATTATGGAATATCTAGTTAGTAAGATGTCAAACATTGATCGTGGGAAGAAAACAACAATACAAAGGGATATACTATCATACTAGTTTCAAAAGCCTCAATCTAGGAATCCACATTATATTCATGCCTCAAGCTATTTTGAGCAACCTATTATTGATGGAGATGTCAACTCTTGTGAGAATGCATATGATATCCATATAATGGATGAAAAATAGGTTCCTTTAGTGATCAAAGTGAGAAAAATACATTTTCATCATAAATTGGTGATAAAAATGTTGAATATTTTTCTTTGGAAGGCGACACAATCCATTCATGAAAAAGGAAAAGAGGCCAATGGGACACCGGGAGAGTATTCCAAGTGAAATGGGTCTCATAATTTCCATTTATTGAACCAAAAACTCCGGAAAATGAGAAAGAGACTTCATGAGAAGTCGATGGTGGTAGTGGCCTCACATAAATTTAATAGTTCAAGGGTTCCAAATATGCTAGATTACAAAGATTTAAAAGAAAATGGTGTTGAGGATGTTAGGGATGCAAAGGTAGGGCTGCTTACAACTGAAAATACATAAACTACAATCCATTTGTAAATCCTAAGTGATATGTAAGCATGAGCAACTTGATCCTGATTTACAAAGTTAAAACAAAGCTAGGGGGCCGAGGCTAGTGCTTGCATGGAAGTTAGAACCTAGCAGTGCTTTTTCTTTTAAAAAAATCAAGTGTTTGTGACCTAACACATGTGACATGACATAATCAGAGGCATCTTAGTTTATGTCACTTTAGAGTCATATACATTGAAGCTTGAAAAGAAGACTGCGTCTCCTTGAGATCTCTTGGTGGTGTTATCACCCAAATTGAACCCCCGATTGTAAGAAGGGTAATTCAGGGTAACCACTAACCAATCTTTGGGCTAATGTTACTGACCCAACACAGTCGAAGAGGGATCTCTCAATAAACTAATGAAAAAATGGAAATAATCAAGGGCGTCAACCATGAAAAAGGAATACCGACGTTCATTCTTCAAGATGTTCTATCAAAACATACACAGAAGGTCAGATTCCTGTAGGACAAAATATAGTCATGTAAGCCATTGGTTGGAGAACAACAAGGATCTATAATGGGAAATGGAATCAATTCAAGTATAACATAAACATTATTATCAAATTCTTAGCAGATACATTCGCACAGAGGCAAGGTAGCAACCAGTTGGTAGTCAAAATGATTTAATTGGTGAAACAGAAGAAAGATGAACAATCCATTGATATAAGGCATACACAGATGAATCTTATACCAACTTTAGTAGAAATGTTTTGTGAAATACTTGGTAAGAAATGAACAAGGCATAATTTCTATGAATCTCATTCAGATACTACACTTAACCAAGTATGAAGGAATATTAACAATATGGATTAACAAAGGAAAGAAACACATTTCACATAGGAAAAGAAAAAACAGACTACCAAACCGATTACACAGGAATCCCTGAAAAACGCATGTAAGCTTCTGACAACTTTATTCAAAAAATATCTCTAAATAACAACAGTGGAAAAAATATGCAGAGCTCCAAAAAGTTCTCATCCCTTTCCATTTGAGAATACATGGAACTTATAGTGGCCTGGAGTCTCATACTTGGCCCATTTGAAACAGAGATTAGTTACAATATAGAGACACCTCATCATAGTTCAGATGTCACTATCATAAAACAAAAAATATAACAAGATAAGCTTAACTGCTTTCTTGTATTTGCCGGTATGCCGTTAAACAATAAAAGATATTTAAAGTATCTATCTAATGGTGAAACTTCATTACATAACGGGAAACCCACTGCCACGTCCTGGAAAATCAAAATCCTAAATATATTACAAACTTTCATATAAAAAATAAATTGATATTTAGCAAATGAATAGATCTAAGATCTAAGGGGTAGCAGCTGCCAGTGGAGCGTGATAAGTATATTTCATCCTTCCATATTTCTCTACAAATATCCAAAGTTCAGGTGCTGGGATGTCGTAACTTGTCATTTCTTTCTCCAGGACCCTTATGTTCAGGTGATCAACATAAGACATGGGTGAAAGCCCTTCACCAATAGAGGTCAGTCTATACAACATCTCAAACTCTTCATCCATCTTGTCCATCAGAATTTTCCCTGAAATAGGCTGGCTCAGGTGTTTGAACTTGGAATGATCCATCTGCCTGCTAATCGTCAACTTTTTATGCTCATTTTGGGAAATCAGTTTTTGCTTTTCATCCCAAAATGAAGGAAATCCTTTTTCTACTAGTCCTCCAAACTTTTCTTTGAACTCTGTTAATTGTTCATTCATTTCATTTGCTTTGGCTTCCACAGCTTCAACCAACGCATACTTCCCTAGGATTCATTTTGTTGCTGCAATGGTTGTGACCCTATCTTTGATGCTCAAATCTATGATATCCTTATCTGTCAAACTATTTAAAAGTTTATAGCATTATATGCAGTCTCCTTTGGCCTTTTGTGCAACTTTTCCTTCATGACAGTACAACTCTTAAAGACATCGGTGACTATCTTCTCCTTTGTCCTCATGAGATCTAGATAAGGTCGGAAATATAGACCTTCTCCAATTTGCCTGTGAAATTGAATCCTGTCTGGCAAGGGTATCTTCTTCCAGTTTATTCTTGCTTCTGTCATTTTTTATTTATCAGATATTGTTACATTGAAATTGTGTGTCTTGATATCCCTGCTCGTCATCAAAGACGCCTCTATTTTATACAAACTGCTTACTGTGGGCATTAGTTCAAAAGGTTTTTGTGCAGATGCCTGCTTATTTTTCCCATGATACTTAAACATATCTTCTTGGGATTGAAATTTATTGTCCTCACTCCCTCCTGTTGCATCTTGTAATTTATATTCTTGGACTTGGATAACTCGGGTTGATAACCCCTCTTCCTGCTTAGCTATACTACCTATCAGGACAGCTGATTCTTCTAGTGTTTCAAATTTTAATATTTTCTTTTCACTTTCTTCTTCTTCTTCTGTTTCAATGACTTCTTGTAATTCTCTCTTCCTACCTACCTCCAGAGTGTTAAGTAGATAGTCTTTTTCCATAGGATCAGCAGTTATGATCAAAGCTTGGACTTGTAAATCTAGGTCATCTTCCTCTTCGGGCTCATATTGCAATAAATTTTTCCCCTTCAACAATCCTTCAGCTTCTTGGTCTTCAAATTCCTTCAAACCATTTTTCTTCTTCCTTTCGGCTATGATATGTAGAGGATCATATGCAATCGCCACATCTTTTCTGAACCCCATATTTCTCAACAATTTTTCCACTTCGCTAATAGCTTCTTTAAGCTTTACAATAAAAGGGCCAACTTGCCAAGGGAGCTTTATATCAGAACCTTTCTTACATTGCCCAAACTGTTCCTCTTCTGCAATTAGCCTCTGCCAAATGAACTCAAGGGAAAAAACCCTCAAAGTTAAAAATGCTGGCAAAAAGTACAGTTCATGTACAAAACCATACACCCTTACCACTGTGGCATCTTTCAGCAAGAACCAGTTGCCAATGGCTAGTTCATCTTTCAACTGCATCAAAGTTTGCATTTCTGGTAGTACTCTAGGTAGTTCTTCTTCAAACTAAACTTTGTACATAGCAGATAGAATGTAGTTCATGCAATTGAAAACATTATCCTCCAACTTCCCTGTAAAGAGTATCTGAGAGAAACGTAACTCCTCTGCACTGCTATGCAGAATCATCTTAGTTAGATATGCCTAAAACCGAAAAAATCTGGTATTTTCAAAACAACTCAATTGTGCATGGATTTTTCCTGCCAAAAATTCCTCAAACTTGAGGGATGGTATTGACTCACTTCCCGCCTTCGGGGAACTAACACTAATCCTGAATAATAGGCTCAGTTGTACTTCATTTATCCATAAGTCTGAGTCTAAACCTAAAAATTGTGCTATCAAAGAAAAAACCAATTGGGTGTGGTCATTAAAAAGGCTGACGTCCAGTGGGTAGGGGGTATCTATAATCTCTACATCAGGCTTTAAACAAGTGACAAGGAAAGCTCTACAGATTTCAGGGGAAATATGCCTATACAAAGTAACGACCGATTCTTCAGAGAAACTTTCAAGAATTAGGGTTGGTGACTCGGGTACGACAAGGGTACTTTGAACGATGGCAACATCTATACTACAGATGATTTTAGACTTCTTGGTGTTAATTATTACTCATTGGGTTTCCGAATAATTCAACGAACACCATGACACGAACTCCAGGAAAGGCATTATCTGTTCCAAGAAAAAGAAAATAAAAAAGGACTGATGTACCCTATGGACATCTATCCCTTGTTCAAGCAGAGCTTTCAACCTTCTTTTAACTTCTGGTATAGGGAGCCGAAGATCTGGGTCAAACACATCACAGTCTTTGTCTTCTAGGGTCATTCTGACCTTAGAACTAGTATAAACTTGTTCGTCTACCATTCTACGACTATAAAACAGATTGCACATTGCAAACAAAGGGGTTTTGGAACCCTACCTGTCACGGGAATCCTGAGAGCGACCTTCTCCTTGTCGTCCTTTTCGGCTTCTGCACTTCCAGAAGCTTCCAACTCTGATAGGTCCAAGAAAGAAATGGCGATTTTACGCATGCCTCATTATATATATAAAACTTTTCCTGATAATTTCTGCTCACCTTCGCCAGCTGTCCCTCTTTCATGTCCGTCGATCTGTCGAGCATTGTTTCTAGTCCATTGATTCGACCCCTTATTTAACTTTTTCTGATTTGACATCTTTTCATCTCCACCATAGGATCTTCTAGTGGCTTTAAATCTTAGCCATCCATTGTATCCAACATCCTATAAGGATATGGTGGTATCGTTACCCGACCTCCAGTTTTGGGTTACCACTTAATCTTCCTCGTGAGGTGCTCAGGTGGTGACACCTGGCATATGGTATGCACCCTCGCAACCACCTTCTCCACTTATCTGGGGTACTCTTTCACTTTGGGATGATCACTCAGGAGCGTTGATCATGTCCTCCTACATATCTACGGCATGGATCTCTCCAAATGTCTAGCTTTTAGCACTTTCACCGGTGGGGTCCACTATGCTATTAACCATGCATCTTCTATCTCCTCCAGCCATAGATCTGATCCCTTTTGTCGTGAGTCGTTGATCTTCCCAGACCTCCGTGCTGATGTGATAACTTGTCCTTCGCGTCGTCAGATCTCTGACCATGCATCCTGCGTCGTTGATCTTCTACCTTGCTTTTCCATTGCGATGGTATTGCAAGCCTTCTGGCAGCTTTCACTTACCACTAAAATGCTCATGCGAGGGCTTCTCCGACTGCCATCTGTCCTGGTGGTTTATCTATCACGACCACCTTCCTGTGCTCTTTTCCGCGCAACTTCACGATGCGAGGGTGATCGGGGGCCGTCGATCTCTTTCGCGCACCCAATCAATGGTTGGGACTTATTTGGGCTTTAATCCTTACTTTGTTTTTTTTCGGACTATAGATTATTGGCCTTTGTATCCATTTTTAATTATTCGGGTTAGCTTCTTATGCCTAAAGTGCCAAAAAACCCTTGATTATTTCCTCTCCACTTGAGCTGCTTCTTGGCCTTAGAAACATGGACATGACTATGGAGGGGGTTTTAACCATCACTTCAAGGAATTCACCAGTGGAGTCAGTCCTTCCATTTGGATTTGTGCAAAAAATTTACAGGTGCCAACAGGTGGAGTAACCTTCATTCCACCAAAAACAATGTTGAACCTGTTCCAACCAACACTGGCCATCTTTTATTTTCACTAGCGCAATAATAACCATAATATTTATGCTTCAATTTATAACTAAAATTAAACTCTCCATATTAATATTAGAGTTTGTAATTACTAGGTTGAAAGGTTCTATTTTGTCTCTCACTATCCCCAAAACATAGGACAATTGTTCAAATTCTTTATAGGAAACTGAATGATTCAAGGATAAAAATCATCTCAAATCATCCCTATGGATAAAAATTAATAGGTTTAAAGTCCAAGAAACCTCTAGGAAAGAGCTGGTATTTATAAATTTGCATTAAAACTTGAATTTGTAGGAACTTTTACAACTTTGTGACTGTTAACACCCAAAAAGTGCTCACTAGCTCATTCCCTTATTCACATGATCCATTTGTGCACTTTTCCGCCATTTGAGCCTCTAAAGCCATCAAAAGGTCACCAGAAAGATCATAATACACCTTTTTCCCCTCAAAATATATATTTTTCCTCAAAAAACACAAAAAACCCTCAAAAAGGGCCCAAAATTCCCAAAAAATATTAAAAGGGCATAAAAATATTCAAAATATTCAGAAAAAGGAAAAAAAGAGGGAAAAAGAGACCTAAACCATGTTGGCCAATACCATTGGTTTCCTTAAAACCATAATGGTATTCCCCATCACCAAAAACTATAAAAGGTGATAGGGGCTCCTCACTTTCCATCCACATTTCATCCTATCCTTATGCTACCAAATTCCCTTTGAGAGCCATTGCCTCCCATTTCGAGTTTGAAGACCCCCATTTCAACATCTTGGAAAATAGACCATTGGAGCTTGGAGCACCTCAACCTTGGAGCTGCTCAACACCAAACATCCGCACCTTTGAGGCAATACAAAAAATCTATTATTTTTTCTCTTGTTCTTCCCATAGATCTCTCGTTATTGATTTAATTCTTGTTTATTTACACATGATTATGTTAATGTTAAATAGATTTATAATTGTTTTTGCTTTTCATTCGAAGACTGCTATTACAAGTTAATAGGTCCATCCTTGCACATGCTTGGTTGAAAAACCAAGCAACATTTTTTTGGCAACATCACTGGGTTTCGAGCTTTAAGTTTTTTCTTTAGATCTTTGTTTTTTATTTGTTTTTACTATTCCAATTATTAGATATTCCATACTAGACAGCATATTCATTGCTTCCCTAGCTCTTGGCCCCTTTTGTAGCACTTAACAGACCAAAATTTCACTTTTCGGTTTCGTTTTTGGTGACCTTTTTTCCGTTTTTCGCATCACGACTTTTCGCTCGACAGCCGCACGGCTCATCGCGACCTCGCGGTCTTTTTCCGCGTGGCTCATCGCGACTTTGCGGCCTTTTGCCACGCTGCACATCGCGGTCTTTTTCCGCACTGCACTTCGCGTCTTTTTTTCCACGCTGCTCATCGCGACTTTTTTCCACACTGCACATCGTGACTTCGTGGCTCAAACCCATGATGCACATCGCAACTTTTGCCCAAAAACCCACAATGTCAATTTTTTTCGCTCGGCCCAATTTTTAGAAAAACATTTGTTGCATTTTTTGCCCATTTAGCCTATTTTCGTGCAGCATTATTCTTTTGCATTATTGCAGCAATAGTGAATCTTTTTCTATTACAAATGCTGAATTAAAATCTTTTTAAAAATTTTCAACAAGTGGAAGAAAGGTTTTTAGCACTTTGTTTAGATCATAGATTTAATTTCTTTGCAAATTTCGAACCATTCTTCTGATTTGCTCAATAGTTTTGCCCAAGCAAGCACTTAGAAATCCATTTGTTTTTTACAATTTTTACAATATTTTCTTTCCCTTAAAAATTATTTAAAAAATCCATAGTTGTTGAAGTATTTTTGTTAAAGCATTTACATTTTAGAAAAAGCCTTTTATTTTTTGCAAATTGGAATCGTCTTGTTTTTTAATTTGTAATCAATCGCCCAAGCGAGGAAAATTCATTTCCAGTTAAATAATCAAACTTGCACCCAATCTACCACATTTTTAATTAACTGAGCCTTAAAATCTACCTAAACTCAACCAACACTTTAACCCCACTTGGGGAACACTTGAAGAATCTTGTAGCTAGGTAGGATTGGGGGGATAGGTGTTCCAATAACACCCCTCAATTATTTACATCTGAGACATACTGGTTTATTTTTAGGGAACCCAAAAATCCCTTATTATTTGTTGACATGGTTATACACCAATTTATTGGGAAGGCCTCTCCCTTAGGAGGGTTGAAGTACCCAGACTGGTTCCGGAAGTCTGAGTGGAATACTGCTATCCATTCAGTAACTAAAGGATACCTTTCGCAGTTCTCAGTGTACCACCCGTATGGTAGTACAACAGCGATAGAACCAAACTACAGATTCACCCAACCGAACGTGTCATGAACAAGTAATCTTAGTGGGCAATTTTTAGGATTGTCTACTCAGTGTCCCTCCTAGTAAGGGGATATCTAGCCTTTGATTCCACTACCCATATTGTCTGACTTGGATTTCATCACCTTGCAGAGGATATGTTTAGTTGAGTCATAATACCACTTTTAGTTAGGCGTTTGCATGCTCTGCTACCCCCTTTGGTCTAGTAAGCACCACTTTTTTCTAGGAATCGTTTGATTTTTGGTATTCTGACAACTTTTCTTGATTCCTCCACTTATTATAGCACAACTCTTATAATAAGTGCTTTTGAGGTTGGTTGTTGGCCTGAGAGCCATTATTTTTCCACACTCCCCTCCTGCACACATCATGGCATTAGGGTCTTCAGTTTTTTATCTCACCCCCATCCATTGGCATTTCTAAACATTTCTTACCATTAAGAACTTAAGACGATCCCTCCGTTTTCAGGGTGAACCCCCTCAGTTCGGTACACTTGACTCTACACGTCATAGAGGTAGAGAGTTATCCCTTGACTCCACATGTCTTTGGCATAGAACCCAGTCATCTGATTCTGACGTGCCTCACTTTACATCTGATTCTGAGGCTGAATCCGAACACCCTACCGAGACATCACCAACTAACCCCATGGCCAGATCACAGTACAACCCTCTTTTCACCAGTGCTATTAGAGCTACATCAACAAACCCCACTACTACCATGACAACCACGGTAGCCACAACCCCCTAAGGCATGCCTAACATGGGGGCCACACCCCCTCTAGGCATGCCCAACACAAGACCACCACCTATATTAGGTATACCCAACATGGGGGTCACCCCCCCTCTCATTACCACTACCCAGATCCCAGGGATTACCGGAACCATTCCTAACCCATCTACAACCCATGTTGCACTTGGGAGTGCAGGCCCCTCCCACACCACATCGGCTGGAGGAAAAATCCTAGCATACCCTTAGGGGGCACTGGACCACTCCATAATGCTACCATTAACAGTTATGCCCTAGTGACCATGCCACACCCATCTGCTAGTCTGCCATACATGGCTAGTCTAAACTTACTAGACCTAGCAAGGTTAACCAATGAACCTATTAGACACAACCATACGTGGCCACCCATGCCCACAAAGCTTCCCTCAGATATCCCAAAATTTAAAGGAAAAGCTAGGGAAGATCCCCAAAACCACATCATGACGTTTCACCTATGGTGATCCTCTAACTCCATAGTAGATGATTCCATTAGACTGAGACTTTTACAAAGAACTTTCACCGGCTCAACAAACAAATGGTACATTGAGCAGCCACATGGGACCCACAACACATTTACGTCCCTCACCTCAACTTTCCTCCATTTCTTTCAACTACCTGTATGCTATGATGCAGGAGTGGAAATACTTCTGTCTTGTAGACAGAACATCGCTACACACATCACCGATCATATCCATGAGTGGCGTAAGCATCGTAGCCTCTGCAAGATAAAGCTTGACAACCATATCTTTTTGGATTGGTTCCTCAAATCACTCCTACCCCTCATAGCCAATGATGTAGCTTCCGAATGACCCCAGTCAAAAGAAGAAGCTATCTTAAAATATCAGCAATTCGGCCTCATATATGCCCAGTACGGATATCTATACACTATTTTACCTGATGCCCCGTGCAGCGATCCATCCCACCATGTCACACCGGAGGCATCCCATGCCACCGACGGTATTATTGGCCAAGTTATGGTACAAAATAAACCTTTTACCATGATGAGTACAAACAACACCCTAGACCTTTCTAGGGATTCATCTAATTCTAGAGCTACAACTTCGTATGCTCCAATAACGCACACCCACCACACTCATGGACCCTCATGTCCACCACAGTGTTATCGGAAAGCACCATCAGCTTATGCACCACCTTCATACTATAACCAACAGGCCCACGAGACTCTGGTCCAGCCACAAGCCCAACTGGCTTATTATCCTCAACAGGCAGCACCTCTTGCTCCAACACTTCCAGTAGCTCAAGGTTACCCACAACCGCAACAAACACCGGGGCCACTACATAACCCTCCTGTTTACTACCCGCCGCAACTTGCTCCAGATCCTGTACAACCTCAAAACCCACCTACTGCCCAAGGGCATGTTTACGCACAGCAAAACCAACCTCCAAACCAGAACAACCAGTATAGCCAGGGAGGTCAACAAAACCGCAGAAGAGAACGTAACCGCGGAAACAACCAGCAACATAACCAAGGTGCACCACCACCTAATCCTCCAAACAATAATAACGCTGCTCCTCCCAACCAAAACCTTGACCGTCCACTGAAACAAGCTAAAAATAATAACTTGAGAACAAACCATCCATGTTCCATATGTGGAGTCTACGACCATTACACACATAATTGTCCCCATTTAGATCGAGCGTGTCAACTCTAGACCGACGATACCCAACGGAAAGGAGATGCTGCACAACCAGCACCCCCTCCTCAAACACAACCCATGATATCAAAAAATCCCTTGCCTAACCAAGGCATGGTAAACACTCGTCCGAATGATCCCCCTCAAGGATCCGCTGCACCACAATAGCAAATTACTTATGTGGCAATTGACTACCAGCATGCAGAATCCAACACTCACCATTTGCTTATGATGTCATCAAATGATGTCAATCTTCAAACCCATTGAAATCAATACGGATCCGACCTTGAGGCCACACCTACCGATCCATCGCCAAGTACTCTCCCGACCGATCAACCACTTTGCATACCCAATATGCCCATGGATGGGGGGCCCAAAGCACCTCGTTTCCCTTTGAGACAGATTAACAATAACCCGAATGCTCGCGCAACTTCCAACTATAACATTGTAGAGGGTTTAGCTCAGCCCCCCATTGTTATTTCTGCTCTCGAAATCTTAAAAAACTATCCCACACAGAGAAAATTGTTGTTATCTTCCATTGGTTACATAGATCCTAACGACTCTAACATGATGGCTTTCGACTTAGAACAAGCTAAACCTTGCATGCCTTCATCTCTAGCTTTTCAAGTTTCTATCTCCATTCGCAACCTCGTCATTCATCGATGCATAATCGATGAAGAGGCCTCTACCTGCATCATGTCGACTTTCGTATGGAAAAAAATTGGATCTCCAACGCTACAACCGTCCACTACCGCATTACGAGCTTATGATGGCCATGCAGCTCAACCTCAAGGTTTGCTAGTGAACGTACCCATACAGCTTGGGGGAAAATTGGTTCTCATAGATATAGAGGTCATTAACGCCCAACTTGATTACAATCTCCTTCTGGGACAAAGCTACATGTATAAAATGAAAGCTATTGCTTCTTCCGTTTTCTGCATCATGATGTTCCCCCATGAAGGACACGTAATTAAAATCAACCAGATTACATATTAGGATCCCAATGCCCCTATAGCGCCAGAAAATGTTCTTCCCATGATCAAACAACCTATTCTTAGTGCACCAACATCATTTGTCTCATCAGTAGGACCCGAGATATATTTGGATACTCCCATGACCAGCTCTTTCCTGTCAATCCCACCCCCTCTTCAGGTAACTGCAGTATCCAATTTGTGTACCCTATCACACAACGAACAACAACATCCTCAACAACCTCAACCATCGCCACAAGCAACCCTCGTGCCTAGTCATATCGGAACAACACCGATTCACACAATCCCATTCTTGTTTCCATTTTCAGGAGTTGTTAGCACACGAGTAATGGCTACACTCAAACTTCTAGGTTTAACGTTAGAATTACTTGTATGGTACTTACCTGCCCCAACTCCCCCACTGACTCCGACCGTTGTTCTACAACCAGTACAACCTGTGAATATGTCAAACCATCAACCACCTGGCATACCAAACCACCAAAATCGCCCACCTCCTGGTGTTTCCAACCCCCAAAACCGATCGATTCCAACAGGGGGCACTACATTGACATCCAGTTATGTCCCGCTTCAATCCCGCCACACTACGGGTAGAGGTCCATAAACCTACAACAGTGCACCCATAACTCGCACCCCCCCAGTGACTCCCAAATTAGCCAAGAATCCCCTAACCCGTGTACTCCCTAAGTGCTCCTTGTGCGACGATGTTGGCCACACCAACCATCTATGTCCACAACTACCAACACTTCAAGAACACATGAATATGTTGGATGATGACATCAACATTTCAGTTGTCAAATTAGAATTACCACCTTAACCTCGTGATATATCATTGCGCACAAACCACCCTTGTGCAATATGCGGAATCTACGACCATTATTCACATCACTGCCCTGATCTCCCAGATTATAGAGCAGCACTATACGAGATGAATAATGCCGACTTAGAGATATCCCTTCCACTTATTGAGGAAATATTCTCTCCAGAATCGTCCCATTCAAAAGAAATCAATACCATTTATATGATTTCAACTACCTATAAACCCGAACCAAGTCATTTAATGGAACACTATTTCCATACCGATGAAGAAATCCTAGAAACACTCACTACACCAGACTACCCTTGGGATGATATGCACCATCGATCATACTTCCTCCCTGAAGCGTCTACGTCCATTGTGGTAAATCAACTATCTGTTGAATCTAAGGAATTCTTACCAACCAAGGTCAATTGGTTCAAAGATCCAATACCAGCTCCAGAAGCCTTTGAGGAAGGTAACATGGCTAACATTTCACCCATTATAAAAATCGACATCTCCACCACCCCCGAAAAACCCGAGCTTATCTCTTTAGGTGCATCTTGCACTGAAAAAGAAACCCAAGCTTATAAGAAACTCTTCCAAGAATTTTGAGATGTCTTCACCTGGTCTTATACTGAGATGCCTGGTCTTGATTCTACCATCGTAGAACATCACATAGACACTTGGCCCAACATATCATCGGTCCACCAGAAACAATGTTCCATTCACCCATCCAAGCTTCCATCCATCAAAGTAGAAATCAAGAAGTTTCGAGCAGCAGGTTTCATATACCCTATTGCATATACCACCTGGGTTTCAAATCCAGTACCAGTTAATAAGAAAGTCGACACCATCCGCGTTTGTACTGACTTCCATGACCTCAACCTAGCTTGTCCCAAAGACAACTTCCCCACACCATTTATTGACCAACTAATTGATGAGTGTTCGGGGCATGAGGTACTCTCTTTTATGGACGATTTCTCCAGATATAACCAAATCAAAATCTGTAAAGAATATCAATATAAGACCGCTTTTACCACCCCATGGGGCACCTTCGCTTATCGCGTCATGCCTTTCGGTCTCAAGAATGCGGGAGCCACTTTCCAATGAGCCATGACTTATTGCTTTCATGATCTGCATAAAATCATTAAAGTTTATCTAGACGACCTCACCACCCAATTTAAGAAACAATTTGACCACTTAGAATATCTTCGACAAGTTTTCTTGCGTTGCCGCAAATACAAAATCCGCTTGAACCCGCTTAAATGTGTATTTTGCGTTACAGCAGGCCCTCCTGCTCAGGTTTGTCATTTCAGAAAAAGGGATCACCGTTGACCCTCTAAAAGTTCAAGCGATAGTGGACCTCCCCTCACCACGTACATTAAGACAACTTCAAAGCCTCCAGGGGAAATCCAACTTCCTTCGTCGTTTTGTCCCATATTTTGCCACCACAGTACATGGTTTCCTCCATTTGCTACGTATTCATACCCGCTTTGTATGGGATGACCAAGCAGAAGGATCCTTCATGGACCTGAAGAAAGCACTTACAAGTGCCCCATTGATTTCTCCACCATATTTCACAAAAGACTTTACCCTTTACATTTCGGCATCAGAATACGCTGTTTCCAAAGTACTCGTCCAAGAAGACTCCACTTGCCAAGAGCATGTCATTTACTATGTGAGCCAAACCTTTTCAGGCTCACCACTTCGCTACCCACATGAAGAGAAAATGGCCCTCACCGTCGTCTTTTCAGTACAAAAGCTGTGACATTACATTCTCCTCAGCCACACCACGGTTGTGGCCAATTCCAATCCAATGGTCTATCTCTTGAATCATCGTCTTCTACAAGGCCGTGTTGCTAAATGGGTTATTATTTTACAAGAATATGACCTAACTTTTAAAACCTTGAAGAGCACCAAAGCATTAGCACTTGCTCAACTCATTACGGACTTACCATCATCGTCGTCAACACCAACTATCCATACTGATATTATCGACGAACATTTGTTCATCATCTCGTCGGACGACCCTTGGTATGGCGACATTTTGGTATACCTCCGCACACAGAAGTTTCGACCCAACATCGACCATGACGGACGCTGTCACATCCGTCACCATGCCCCTCGTTATCTCCTCTTGGTTGATGTCCTCTATTGACGTGGCGTTGACACAATCTTACGACGATGCCTTTCCCAAGACGAAGCAGAACAAGTCCTTAACGACTGTCATAGCGGTGCCTGCGGTGGCCATTTTTCAAGAATGGCCACCGCCCAAAAGGTAATCCGTGTAGGTTATTTTTGGCCATCACTATTCACTAATTATATCACAGCAGTCAAACACTGCCAAAACTGCTAACTCTTTGCCCCAAAGGAAAGAACCCCCCCGCCCCCCTTCATCCGGTCGTCACCGCTGGACCATTTTGCAAATGGTCCATCGAGTTCATGGATTGCAATCCCACATCAGCCGGCGGTCACAAACACATTATTGTGGATATTGATTACTTTACCAAATGGGCGGAATCCATGCCTACTTACAATTGCAAAGCCGACACTGCAGCCCGTTTTTTCCTCAACCATGTTATTGCTCGTTTCAAAGTACCAAAACAACATGTCTCGGACCAAGGATCTCACTTCGAAGACTCTATTTGGAGAGAATTGTCCACACTCCTTAAGTTTGAACACCATTTCTCCTCCGCCTACTATCCCCAAGGGAATGGCCACATCGAAGCTGTTAACAAAAAATTTGAAAACCATCCTCCAACGCACCGTCGACAAACATAAATCCAATTGGCATCACATGATTTTTCCCACATTATGGGATTATCACACGTCGACCAAGACCGCCACCGGATTTACACCATTCCATTTAGTTCATGGTGTGGAATCTATCCTCCCCATTGAATGCCAGATACCAACATTACAAATTTCTGTAGAACTTCTCCCCAATACATCACTGATTGAAGAACACTTCTTTTATAGAAGGCCAACGAAGATCACCGCGTAGCTCTCCAAACAATCGAAGCCGCAACGAATAGATATAAACTTCATTACGATAAACATGTTCACCCATGGACATTTAGTGAAGGTGACCTCGTACTTTCCTATGATCAAGATCATGAAAAAATGGGAAAAGGAAAGTTTGTGTCCATGTGACAAGGCCCATATATTATACACACCTACCTCAGACAGGGGGCATATACTCTGACTGACTCAGAAGGCAACCCCCTATGCAACCCACGTAATGGGTTGTACCTCAAATGATTTTACCCATAGAAAATCTGATGGACACCATAGTCCACAATTGTACAGTCTTATTTTCTTTTTTACAAAAAATACCAAAAACCTAAAAATTTCTTTTTCCTGCATGATCGCAGATGGATCCTTTTCCACTTTGCTAAGTTGGCTTCGCTGATGGTGTAAGCCGTTGGTCTCCCAATCTCGCCTCCGCAGCTTTGGTAATATATTCCCTTTCACATGAGTTGATCCACATCGGCGGAGTGTGCATAGGTGCCGCCACAAACAACCAAGCTAAGTACAACACCGTGACCGGTCTCCACGCTTGTGATGATGCTTGAGACAATTTCTCACTCTCACCCCCATCATTTTTGGGCATTTTTTCAAAATGTCACTCATTGCCTCGGTTTGCGTGCCACATTGGCCGTCGTCCATTTTTTACAAGTCTTATATCGTTGGATTCAATTTTTCGTGCTCATGATGATGCTTGTGACCATTTCTCACTCTCAACCCCATCATTTTTGGGCATTTTTTCCAAAATGCCACTTATCGCCTCGGTTTGCATGCCACATCGACCATTGCCCGTTTTTCACAATCTTTATGTTGCCGGATTCAGTTTTCCATGCTCATGATGATGCTCGAGATCATTCCTCGCTCTCACTAATACCTTTTTGTTTGGTATAATTTTACCCATTTTCCGGGCCGAGCAAGTCTTTTACAAAAAAGGCACTTAGGGAGTTTCTGTTAAGCTCTTTTCTGACTCCTAAAACAATGAAAAGATTGTCGAGCAACCTTGCTTCCTTTCATGCTCGATAAAAGTATTTGAAAGGGAATCTACCTAGTATATGTTTACCCCTTTTTCGGACCTTGTAGACTAATTACGAAAAAGAAATACTCTAGTCACATCGGCTAGAAGAGTTCTCCATTTGCAGTATTTTATTCTTTTTCAGGCCTTGGAGACTAACTTACGAAAAAGAACACCAATGGAGTCTACCTACCGCTTTCAGACTCTCAAAAAATGAAAGCAACCACGAGAAATCACCGTCTTGGGCTCGTATAAAATCCATAGGACGGTACTCCACCACTACTGCAAAGTCTTCTTATCATTTTCAGACTCCCTAAAAATGAAAACACTTACGAGCATGAACAGTCCTGGGATCACATAAATCCATAGGATAGTACCATTTTAGAGCACACTTTTATCCCTTCTTGGAGCTCATTAAAACTATGAAGAAGGACCCAATGGTGCTTCTCAGCACCACAATAGATCATGTCTACCATATGGCAGCTTCACCATTTTGGTCGCCTTTGTTCAAAGCATGATGACATGGCTGACCTGGTAGCATAGGGAACTGATTTTTAGTCGCCTTTGTTTAGAGTATTTTGCAGTGTGTCACCCCGATACTCCCCCTATAGCATCCATGAACTTGTCCCCCCCGATATCACTCAAGTCTGCAATACATAACCCTAAACTATGATTCCCCCTCCTAAAAATAAGTTCCCTATGCTGCCAGGTCAGCCATGTCATCATGCTCTGAACAAAGAAAGTTTTAGTCCACCCATTCTATGACCCAAGTTATTCTCCATCCCCACAGTATGTTAGTCCTACCATCAGTACTATCACATATTAGTTGTACACCTCGCGCTGCTAACAAGGAAACATCATTTCCTTGATAGTTGTTGGTCTCCCTCTGTCGACACCAACCAAATCTATTCCAGAGGATAGACCTAGAGGTCCCTATTCCTTGGACTCATTACCATTTGTGATGAGTGCCTGTGGATCATTTCGAAAGGATTCATCAGTGCCTCTCCAAATGATTGTTTCTCACATGCTCGACTTCAACACCTTGATCGCATCGTTGATACTCATACAGGGTATCGGTCCTTTAAGTTATTTGTTGAAGACCCCAGATATCATGTGACTCTACCACGTATGAGATTCTAATTAAGGATACAACCAGTTACATTTTCCTATGGATATTTGGGTTGCGTTTACCTACAGTTTTCAGATGTACCCTGTTTTTGTACTCCCTTGAGTATACAGTTACATATAACTGCTCAGAGTTGACTCACAATTATTGAGTCCCTACAGATGTTGGACACCTTCAGTTTCAGCAATTCATCAACCCTTCTGGTACCTTTTTCAGAATAGTTGTTTCCTTTTTCCAGTGTATTAGTTTCTCAAATCAGTCATGGTATGACCATGAGTATGTCCCAACATTGTGTCCCCTATGAACCATTATGATGTACCAGCAGATTTTCATGTACTTCTTTAGGCTCCCCTTTGTGGGCATAATTTTTATGTATATATCTGGATACGAGCATGGGTATGCCTGCCGCGTCCATAGTCAGAGATTATTCCTCATTCATTTTGAGGCCATGTAATATTTTTTGTTTTTTGCAGCTTCCAAGGGGCCGTTGTTCTAGTCTCCAATCGGTCTCTTCTCTTCTCCAAACCCCAGAAAAACACAAAATAACTATGATGTCTATCGACCATACGATGAGTTCCTACCCTCACACATCAGGGGGCAATCTGTTAACACCCAAAAAGTGCTCACTAGCTCATTCCCTTATTCACATGACCCATTTGTCCACTTTTCCACCATTTGAACCTCTAAAGCCATCAAAAGGTCACCAAAAAGGCCATAATACATCTTTTTCCCCTCAAAATATATATTTTTCCTCAAAAAACACAAAAACCCTAAAAAAGGGCCCATAATTCCCAAAAATATTAAAAGGGAATACAAATATTCAAAATATTCAAAAAAGGAAAAAAAGAGGGAAAAAGAGACCTAAACCATGTTGGCCAATACCATTGGTTTTCTTAAAACCATAATGATATTCCCCATCACCAAAAACTATAAAAAGTTGATGGGGGCTCCTCACTTTCCATCCACATTTTATCCTATCCTTATGCTGCCAAATTCTCTTTGAGAGCCATTGCCTCCCATTTCGAGTTTGAAGACCCCCATTTCAGCATCTTGGAGAATAGACCATTGGAGCTTGGATCACCTCAACCTTGGAGCTACTAAACACCAAACATCCTCACCTTTGAGTTAATACAAAAAATCTATTATTTTTTCTCTTGTTCTTCCCATAGATCTCTCGTTATTGATTTAATTCTTGTTTATTTACACATTCTTACGTTAATGTTAGATTATATTTATAATTGTTTTTGCTTTTCATTCGAACACTACTATTACAAGTTAATAGTTGCATCCTTGCACATGCTTGGTTGAAAAACCAAGCAATAGTGACTATGAAAAATTCAAACACTCCATGAGAGATATATATGTCTAAGATCCAAGGACTATATGCTACATTTGATTGCATTACCAATGGAGATGGATGTTCATGTGGACCCCCTTAATGCTTTGTTGTTATGATGTGAATGGCAATGTTTATGTTATAAATGCCATTAATGGTGAATACTATTACAAAATCTATCAAAGTTATCTTTTCAAAATCATTGTGGGTATTTTAGGAAACAACCTTTATATATACTTAAGGTGAGAGGATCTCTCTCTCTCTCTCTCTCTCTCTCTCTCTCTCTAAGGTACTATAATGTCAATGTATTTAAACGCTATAATATAATGATTGTTGGTCACTTGGAATACCCTCTAGTTTGATGAAAGATACTTAACACCATTTATATGACATGTTAATTTGTGATTGTGAGACATTTGATAAATCTCCACTTGCTTCAATATGTAATGCCATGGAGTTTGGATGACACACCTTTGTGGTCAACCAGCTTCCATTGAAATGAATATTTTTTAAATTTTGCTTTTAACCCTCTAAAAAACAATTCTCTAAGTTGTACATTTGCAATTTTAAATGTATTTTATGTAGAACATCATTGAAGCATTAGTTGTATTCTCTAAAAAAACTCTCATATTTTTTGCTTAGTCTCCTTTATTCCAATAGTGTATTGCTATGCTTGGTTCCCTCAACTATTTCTAACATTCTCTCTCCAAGTCCCAAAGGTCCCAGTAGAAAAAAAAGCCCCTTCTTGCTTGGTCTTCAAGCCTAGAACTATCAGATGTCAACAATGCATTGTCCTTGCACTCTCCAAGTCCATATAGGTTGAAAGAGGAGGTCCCAACCCTACTTGCTCCTAAAAATATCCATGGCAGCCAACTTTCAACCTGTTTCCAAGCTTCCCAAAGCATTTGAGCATAAAGGAACCATGTGTTTTAAAGTAGTGACTATATTCAATGACGATTAATAAAGAAAATTGATGTATGATTTGTTCAATGTGAATTCTCTAAAGAATTTTGTGGGTTATAAAGGTTTTCCATGGGGCATCACCCTCTAGAGTTTTGACCACCCATTTAGATACCAATATTTTCCCTTGAGTAAAGATATCAATAATCCCAGGTTCATCCTCATGCTTTGGCATTCAAGCTTGACTTCCATACAAAAAATCTCTTTCGAGACCTTCATTTCAACTTGCATGTTGTCAGTAGTTTGTAGAAACCTTAGAAAAGAATGCAATGTTTTCTTCAAGCCTAGAACTTTGTTTACTCTGTTTATTGTATTTGTAAAAGCAATCCCATATTCAATCCAATTTGCCTCATTACTCTTTTGCTAGCTCTATCATAGTTTGGCAGCCTTCCTTTCATGGATTTAAATACTTGAACCGATGTCTTGAAATCACCATGGTCTCAGCAACCTGCATTTTTTAAATTTTTGCATGGAAATATATCATGCATAGTGGGGTTGGGTTTTAATTAGGTTTGGAAGCATGTGGATAATATTTGGTTGAATAAACATTTGTTGACCAACTTGGAACACACATTTACATTCCATGTAGAGTGGCAATTATTTTTTAGAATAGTTCCAAGTGCATTGAAATAAACAATACACATTTAGAGTTTTTAACCCTCTAATTGGTAAGGTGTGTGCATAAATGAGGTGTTGGTGGGCCCTTGTAATAGCATCGAGAGATAAATGAGGATCAAGGTGTTGGTGGGCCATCGTATTAACATTGATTCTATTTGTTGTGGTGATGAAAAATTTAATTGTTTTTTTTTTCAAGAATATTCCTAGAGTATGGTGAATTTCTATGTGATGTGGTAGTTAGAGTGAGGTACCAAACTACCACCAAAAGAGGGCTTGTTATGTGATAATTTATTAAGATTTATCTCCTATTGAGTATTTTTTGTATATGTTTTCCTATTACTATATATGGTTTAATACTTTATCAAAATATTCACCAAGACTTCACAATATTTTATAATTTAGCAAAAGATTCACCAAGACTTTACAAGGTTTTATAATTTAGTGAAAGATTCGCAAAGAATTTACAAGGTTTTATAATTTAGTGAAAGATTCGTCAGGATTTTAAAAGATTATATAATTCAATGAAAGATTCACCAAAAAATAATATATACATAATATAACATTGATAAAATAACTTTCATTTTTTCTTATATATCATGAGGACTAGCCCATTTATGATACATATAAATTTAAGGGGGGTTCTCAAAATAATTTGTGATTCATATGACATATCTCAACAATTTAAATGGCCAAAGTCTAAGTAATATTTTCTTTTGTACCTTGATAGGATTATTGTTACAAGACTAACCTTGCATGTCCTATCTGGAAACTCCAATGCAAGAAAGTCAAGAGACGTACTCAACATGGTAAAACCCTTGAGGTAAGGTTACCTTTGTCTCTAACCCTAAGCCTATTTATCGAAAAAGAAGACATCGTCACCAGGGAAGGGAGGTAAGTAACCACCAATATTCTAAAGTTCTATTAGATATCCATTGCCTTTTTAATATTACTAATCCAATGGCCACTCTAATAGATGAGTTAGATGCACTTTTGATTTCACTAATATGTCAGTATATCAAAATGATCTTCTTAAACTTAGAAAATTGCCTACTTTTAAAGGAACAAATGCTATCAATGTCGAAGATCATTGGAATAAATTTATGAAATACATGAAAAGAAAAGGTGCCAAATTGCTTGATTCATATTGTAGGTGCTTTTCCCTCACATTGGAGGGCGAAGTCGAGAAATAGTTTACAGGTTTGTCGAACAACATCATTGGTACTCTCAATAAATTGCAAGACGCCTTTTATGATAAGTGGGCTAAAAAGAAGGATCTGGTTCTTGTTAAATGATGTTATGAATATAAAGAGGAATGAGAACGAATCCATAGATAAATTCCATAGCAAATTTGTTGAAACTGTGCAAAAGATTCCTTAGACTCACAAGCCAAATGATGCTATCATATTGACATATTATATTAACACATTTCAAGGAGAGTTTCTTTTTCATTTAAATATGGAAAATCCTAAGGATTTGGAAATAACTAAGCAAAAAGTGCAAGATCTAGACGAAAATTGGAGGGCATCAGAAAAACCTGATATATTGCATTCCCCGAGAAGCAAAAAAGAACATAAATCAAAGGTGAGTTCAGCTCCAATTAATGAGGCTCCTAAGGATGCTATAAGCATGGTGCTTGAAGAAATAAAGAAGCTAATAATGGACTTTACTCAACAAAATATCGCTTTGTAGAACATGATGCTTCAAGTTGAGAGGAACTAGAAACATAACATGTTCACTCCAAGGAATTTCAATGATGGTCCTTCAAATAATGGAAGAACTTTGAGGAACCGAATAATATGGTTGGTGATTTTCCTCACTTTTGTTCGGCATGTGAAGACTTCATGGTGAAAGTACATCTGTTTATTTTCAAGAAATGAGGAGGAATCAATATAGCAGATATGGTCCTTAAGTGTGTAACAACTTGTTCAAAGGTCGACAACAGTTTCATCTATCCAAAGAGGATATGAACCAAGTACAAGACAAATATATAGAAACTGATAAAATTACCAAGCTCCTGGGAGAAATTCCTTCTTGTGAAGAGATTAAGAAAATGTACATCAATAGGTTCAAAGGTGTTACCTATCAAAAGAGAAAGAAGAATTTCCCACAAGCAATCCAACCCCAAGATACCAAAAAGCCTAAAGATAAAATCAACATGCAAACTCAGGTAAATGTAGGTAAGTCTTCAATTGGTTTTAATACTAATAAAAATCTCAATTTTGATGTTCTAGGTGCAGTAAATGATTTAAAACTATCATTTTCATTAGTGGAGATGGCGAAGGTTCCAAAAATGAGAAATCAGATAGTCAATTCTTTGGGATTTGAAGAAGCAAGGAAAACCATATGTGCAATAGGAGAAGATGAATATCTACCCAATATTCTCCAAAATATGAATCCTAATAAAAACAAGAACCCGAATAATCAACCGCTCTTTATCTCATTGATAATTGGAGACTCCATATTGCATAATTGTATGTTGGATTCAGGTGCCTTGACGAACATTATTACCTTAGTTGTGATGCATAAGCTTGGATTGAAGGTTTCAAGGGCTTATCGAAACATATGTTCCATGGACTCCATAGAATTCAAAGCTTGCAGGATAATAAAGAACATTCAGGTAAGTCTTGTTGTACATCCTTCTATTGAATTACTTATGGATATTGTTGTCATTGATGTGCCAGAAGCACATTGCATGTTATTATCAAGAAAATGAGTTGTCTATTTGGGTGGTAATATACAAATGGATATATTGTATGCTACCATCCCAAAAATAGGTGACACTTTCATAACATTACATAGAGAACCTATGAGAAGGCACCATGTAGAATACCTAGAGGATCTAGGAAGTGAGATAGTTTGCTTTCAAGACAATGTCAGGTTCTACAATGTTTTTGCTACTGACATTTCTCCTCCAAAAGATACAAATGATTCTTGGATGATGAACAATGCCAGGTTTTTTATGATGACAAGCAAGCACAGAAGTCTTTGAACAATGTGACAAAAATTTCAAATGAGGTTGATTGGGGCAATGAAGGCTCACCGGAGAAGGCAATCAACAATCATATTTATCCCGAACAAGTTTAGAAAAAGAAGATATGTGACAAGAATGACAGATGCAAAAATAAAAGGAAATGTCTCACCCCATAAGAAAAGGAGGAACCTAAAATTTTGTTCCACAAATTCGAATATGATCGGTCTTGTGATGATTTAAATACTTATCAAGGCGATGTGAAAAAATATGCACAACCAAGCTAACAAAGAATGAGACAAATGGACCTAGATGCAGTCCAAAATAAACCATCGTATCTAGGTGGAAAACAAAGTAAATATTTCGACCACTTGGTGCGGCATCGAAGAGACACACAAGCTCAGTTTTACAAGGAAGCTTACCACCAAAATTTCAAGAAAGGTGATGATTGCTTCTACTTAAGTCATTTGAATGGACACAAATTTCTATTTCCCGTTACCAGGAAAGTTTTGAATTTTTTTACTTACGTAATATCTATGTCATCAAGACATCCCTCGTAATATAGTAAACTTAGCTTCAATTGATCTTATCATTCACTTTACCCATGCATTTCACTTGTTGTTTATTACATTTCATTTTGATTTGAAGAAGGCAGGACAAAATTGTTTGCCTTCGATGCATTTGATGAAGTTGTTGTTTGAAGTGTGTATAGGTCTATAGGTCCCAAAAGATTCATAGGTTCTAATGCACTCTGGGGAGAAGCACATGTCTTGTAGTTGGAGCCAATTGTCACCCTCCAGATCCTCTATAGTGTACCCTACCATATGTACTAAGGAGGATGTGTTCATTTTTTATTGTAAAGGCCAATTTGGGGCCTTTTTTATGTAAAAGTGTTGGTCTATTGGGGCTCAAAACCCTTGGTCTGGTCATGATAGGTCCTCTTGTTTCTCATATCAAGGTGTGTTGGCTTAGTGGATCTACTGACTACCCCATGATAGACGGAATTCCCCCATCATGTTCGGAACTTATGCCTTCGGTGGGTTTCCCGGTGCTTCTTGGGATGAATCCATGGACACATGGCTTGGTGCCGTTTTATGCTTTGTAAAGGTGATTCCACTTGTAAGGGCTATCATACCTATTTATGTTGGAGTTTTCACTAGACTACGGAAGTACAAAACCCAGACATATCAAAGTTGGAATTTAAAACTTATGGGAATTTGACTTTTATTTTGAAATAACATCAATGGGTAAAGAGATTGATAATATAACAAGAATATAATAATAGCATAAGATCTGGAAATTAAATAAGGAAGACTAGATAGGATGATATGATTTTTTGTTTTGAACCAACCAACATCAAATATACAAGATACAAAATGTTTTCATATATCAGGATTTGAGATTACTTTTAAATAGAAAAAATTTCTGGAAAAATAATATGCAAATAAATAAAATTGAATATGAGTATGAGTGATAAAAACTTCATCAATCACAATTTCATAAACATAAATATATCAAAACATTAACATGCATTTACAATTTATCATAAGTCTAGTTGGCTCATAAATTGATATTTCATCTTCAAAAAATAGTCTTTAGTACATGCTTATAGTATCAAATGGTGTTCTTCTATAGATCCATAGAAAATCTCTCTCGGCCCTCTATTACCTCCCTTCTACCCTCTTCAGTTCTAAATTTATAATTCTATAGGGGTGTGAAAACAGTTTCAAGCCCAAAAATTAAGGATTGAATAGACTCAAAAAAAGATATGAGAAACCTACATTCTATAATCATGACCTAAAATTATCCAAATAAATAATATTTGAACCACCTGTTCAATAATAAAAGGAAACTTGAGCCATTTGAAATATTTGGCTGCCACGTGGATAACAAAAAATCTTTTCTAACTAAGTCAGATGCTGCGAGCTACTTTTTCCAGCATGGCTGAACCATCCAATGCCTGGGATCTCCTTTGGAGTCATAAATATTCTATCTCCATGTTCTACAACTTTCCTTGAAGTTCTTGGTTTTGCTTACTAAGCTCTTCATTATTTTCCTGTGTCAATTTTCTTCTCTATATAGCTTCTTCAGTAGCCCGAACCAACTCTGCATAGTTTGTACTAGTTTCCTCCAAATGTTCTCTCGGTCTTCGATTAGCTTGTACTAACTGGTCAGTAAAACCATTCGAGTGTGAGTTTTGAGTTTTGTAGTGATCCAAAGCCGTCTTGAGGTTTGTTACTTTTGTCCCTTTTTTTGCACTATATTTAGCACTGTCTAAACATTGATTCATCTCTCCTCCAATTAAATTTTCATCTACAGGAAACTTTTGATGCTCAGGACTCTGCTTCAGAATCTGGGTCTCTACGTATTCTATCTTTTTTTGAATACTTGCAAGGTTTAAACTAGTTCCTTCTTCAAAATTTGAAATGACATTCTTACCCTTGCCAACATATTTTTCTAATGACAGTTCAGGAAAGGATTTAATACTTTCCTCAATTTTTTCCAAAGCTTGAGATAACATCTCATTGGACTAGGTATCTTATTCACTAGTAGATTCTTCAACATCAATCATGACCTCGTTCTCCAATTCAGGGTTAAGAGTCATTTTCATATTCAATTGGAATTTATTGGGAACCCTAGTTTTGGATTGCCATTTAATAGTTTCAAAACTTCGAGAACGAGAATAAATTTCCTTTTGGATTTTGGGGACGTTGGCTCATACATACCTCTTTCTGATTTTTTCTCCATTGCATCTTCTTCTAGATTACCTGGAGTCCTGGGAGTCACTACAACTCATTCTTCGTCTTCATCAACACATTTTTTCTGATCCTCTATTCCAATCTGCTCTAAACCAGGGCCTACTTGGATATGGTTCTTCGATATGTTGTTGTGTTTTCTCTTCAAATTTCCTTCTATAGATCTTATGTTGTTTGGCGGTTTCCACATTATCTTGACACTATTTTCCAGACTGAGAAGCCATTTTCTTTTGAGTTGAAGGATATTTTCCTTCGTTAATGTTTTCATCATTCTTCTCTTCTATAGTTTCTAGTTTTTCTACTTCAAATCCAACCAAAAGAGGAAATGTAACCAAGTCCAACTCTTTTTCCTTAATTCATTTAGAACTAACATCTTTATCAATCCATGGTGGAAAATGCTATGAGATGTATGGTCTGGATTATTTCTCACTCGAGTGTCCATCTTAGAAAGACTTTTTTAACATGAAGGAGAAATCGAAGATGGTACTTGTACACTGTAGAACATTTCCCTCACAAGTAACATAACGCTGAATGATACTTAGAATTTCTCTCCATTCTTCCTTCAATGAATTTTGATGAATCCCCTTACTCCAATCTAGCTTTTAATGCCCTGGAAAGAGGAATACGTTCAAATCTACTTCGAAGGAGAAATTTTTAAACCATTGATCGCCATCAGTAGATAACCTTGTAGCTTCTGCGATCGAGGCCTATGTGACTTCAAATATCAAACTGGAAAAATGAACCTGGATATCTATGAATTTTCTGGAAAATTGTTGAGAAACTTCAACATTATAACCTCTGATCTTTTCAAAGAAGGTAAACCATCCTGCATCTATCAACATCTTTTCACAGTGTAGACGTTCTTCGGCACAGTGAGTAACAATGAGTTCAAATCTATGTGGTTTTGCACTCGTCCTTTTCATCTTGGAAACTGCGAATTCAAAATAACAAATGGGTTCTAACCATTAAACAAACACAAACCTTAGCACAAATATGAATGCCAAATGTCATACAAGTTTTATGCAATCTTGTCAAGACATGGAAAACAAATAACTCATTAAAGGTAATGATGTCAGCAAACAACTGTAGTGGTGTCACATTAAAGCAGGTTCACTGGACATGTGTAATGCAGACTTCGAGCCCCAATTCCAAAGAGAAAAAGTTTTCATGATAAGCTGGCCAGCCGCGAAAATTGAATTTTTCCCTTTTGACATTTCGGCAGTGCTAACCCATACAACATCACAATAGTTCACTGTCGGAATGTTGTAGTTTTTTACTTTAGGTAATCATCTCTGAATAAGACTAAAATCATATGAATTATCATAATAAAAACTATTAAAAAGGATTGAATATAGATGAGAGCCAAACTTAGACTTATTAATAAAAGAAATGCATGCAAGGGTACCTAAGGATTACAAATGCAAATACAATGAAAAATACTTTGGAATTTTTTTGAAGCAAGGCTTAAAGGATTTAAAAGGAATAAGACAAACAAATAGGGTTTATTTGGGATTTCAACTCCAGTACTAACAATACCCACCTTAGAAAACCTCATGGACACCCCCTTGGACCTACTCTCCAGGTACTTCTCCTCCCTCTTGGTCATCCTAGTCATCAAGAGCTAATCGTCCACCTTCTAATCAAGCATGAAGAGGCATACCACCTAAAGGAGAGTGTTGAGGGAAAAATTGCAATGTTGGGGTTAGATGGGGAATGACCTCCTCCTTCCAAGCTCAACTTTCGATCATTTTTATCATTATTTTATGTTTAATAATGTGTAGTCCCTGGATTGTGGGTGACAAACCCTAAAAAATCATTAAAAGCCATTTTAATGATAAATTAGGTAGGTCAGCTTTTAAGGAAGTTTAAGTTAGAATTTTCACATATAAATAAGGCAACTCCTCATTTAAAACAAGATCATGGGATCAAACAATATACTTTTTATATTTTGTATTGCGTACATCAGTTAGTCAAGTGGTGCACTCCTCCCTTCCTGAGCATTCTAGGGTTTCAAAAGGTGAAATGAGTTTTGGCAAGCTTTTTCTTCTACAATTGTCTTAAGATAATTTCTAAGTCTCTTGTCTTCAATTGCCGGAGGCATCAAAGGTGAGAGTGACCTATAGTTTTATGCATAATAGTATGGTCTTGTAAGTGAGACATCCCTATTGAAGGGTCTCTCCTATGTTGGGCCTTGGCATATTCTTTGTCCTATTTAGGTCAGAACTAACACAACCTAGGGTTTCTTGTTTTTTCCCTAATTTATACAAATATTGGATTGGCAATTCTTAGGAGGAACGTTAACCCCGATTTCTCGATGCCTAGAAGGATAAAGACTTTGTTCTTATTTCCTCTTCTTCACTCAATTCGATTTTATCAAATTCATGTACTGTATAGTGCAAAAAGTACACAAAAAATAGAAAATATATATAGAAAACCCCGAAAATAAAATATTTTGTGAGAAATCCAAAAACATTTATTTTTCAAAGTTGATTTTTTTGTTGCAAATTTTACTGTTGTTATAATTTTCTGGAAAAATCCATAAGCTCAAACACTAAGGGATGCAAGAAGTTCCCATGTCATTTCCAAGTCATCCGGGGTGAACCTAGGGGTTTGAAGTGCTAAATAAATATATCCATCCCTTACTGCAAAAAATTGCATGTTTGAAGGTGAAATCAGTCCATAAGCACAACCATCATCCATTGGAAAAAAGTGTGCCCTAGGGGGGATTGAATCTCCCCATCCTGTAGATCACCAGGAGGTACTTTTCAGGGTATTTTCACAGTTGGTTTGGGTTTTATTCTATATTTATTTTGCTGGTTTTTAATACAAAAAGGTGATTTATCTTCTTACTAATCCAACATCCAATATTCATTTCTTTTAAACCTTCTAAAGACAATAAGAATTTATTGTATATCCCTTGTTGACTTCGATAAGGTACTAGTCTATTGATAGTAGAAAAGTCTTGTATGGGTAGAGTTGATCACATTGAATATATTACAAGTATATTCGTACATAGTTCAAGAAGCCTCCTATAGAACAAGGAGAGAGCCTAAAATGAGGGTAGATAGCAATGTGATGGCATTGAGTGCATCTCTAGAATAGTTGTCGATCTTTAACACTGGCCTTAATTGCCTAATGGAGAGGGTCCTATATTTTCAAATAATACTTCCAAATGTCTTTTTCAACTCATATGGACTAATTGTCTTTAACTAATGGATTTTCCTAAGTTTTCAATTAAAAATGCATAAGTCCTAGTTTAATAATTTGGAACAACAAGCAAATGAAGAATTCGAATCAGTTTTTTGGCATGTTGTGGATTGGTATTGGTTAGTAAGGAACCATGGAACTCATCCAAGGATATTTCCAAGTGATTATATCATGATTTCATCAAGATCCAATTAATAGGTGTTTATTAATCAAACTTCTTACTGTTTGATTTTAAAAATTCCTAACTTATATTTAAGTGGTTGTTGAGCCACACTTTGTGGGGAACCCCTATAGACCTATTTTTGCAAAATTCCAAAAGATTAGAAGTCCATTTTTAACGCCTAAAAGTCACACACATGCGACATTTCGAAGATTCATCCAGTAAGGCGTCATCAACATAAAGAATGCATCTAACCATAGGCATCCTCAACAGATCCAAAACACATCATGAGTCCATAAGTGCCAAGAAACAGTTAAAAGAATGGGTAGCATAGGTAATACACAGCTAACCCGTGCTATAACACAGGTTATCTTAACAATGCTCACGCTCCACCAGCGTGTCTTTCCTTCGATAGTCGCGCTACTGTAAAAAATGGCGAGACCACTAACTCCCAATGGTGCATTGAAGGCTCAATCCTCCCCAAGAATCCGAATTCGTCTCTCACACAACTGGTAGCATTAATTAGCCCCCCTTGTCTACCTTGGAACTAGTTCATGGAGGAGGTGAGTTCACATTTGGATCTAGTTGTTTATTGGCCACCTCTTGGCCTATAAAAGGAAGCCAATGGCATGCATTTTGTAGAGAGAAATCAGAGCAAGGTTATGTTGTTGGATTTGAGTTGGAGCTTCCTCATAGCCCACCATTTCCTATGATTGTGAGCATTCCCAAGATCCCTTGTCACCTTCCTTCAAGGGGCAAGTGTTTGTCTCCATTGTTCTACCATCTACTTAGCATTTAGTTTGGACAAGAAAAGCCTCCCTAAGAAATATTTTTGGCTTCCCTTGAATCCCACACCTCCTAGGTAATGTACAACTATACCATTGGGCAATACAAGAGTGGTTTAGCATATCTTTGATTGTTATTGGAGTTTGCATTCTCCCCCCATCTCTTTAATTTTGTTTTTATCCATATTTATTTGTTTGAATGTGAATCACACTAACAATTTATTGTAGCATCACTTGGAGGAATACCAACCATGCACACAAAGGAGCTCCAAGGACTAAGGCCTTGTTGCAACCTACACGGCTTAGCCCCTTACCAAGTGGAAGAGTTCACTTGTGCATTTTTTTGCACAACATACATCTTTGTTGCTCTTGGGCTATCCATATCATTTGAATGTGGTTGTTTTTTATGGATGACCAAAGGAGGATATATTATATGCCATACCATGATGATGATGATGATGTATATATTATAAAATTTGAACAAGAATGCTTTGTGATTGTCTGAAGAGTATAGCTATTAGTATCAACCATTAGGTTGACGAGGGTGAAAGATATGTGGTTTGTTTATTAAACAAGTCACCAAGGTAACCATTGGTATTTTTAAGAGCTCTTAACCCCTCCTTCAGTTCCACCAATGGCTTATCATCATCCTCTATATCTCACCTCTTTTTTGATATGCAACCTTTGGCTAAAGCTTAGTAGATAGATTCTAGACCTTTCCCCAAATTCGAAGATGATCGGTCTTGTGATGATTTAAATACCTATGAAGGCGATGTGAAAAAATATGCACAACCAAGCCGACAAAGAATGAGACAAATGGACCTAGATGCAGTCCAAAATAAATCGTCAGATCTAGGTGGAAAACAAAGTAAATCTTTCGATCACTTGGTGCAACATCGGGAAGACACACAAGCTCAGTTTGACAAGGAAGCTTGCCACCAAAATTTCAAGAAAGGTGATGATTCCTTCTACTTAAGTCATTTGAATGGACACAAATTGCTATTGCTCATTACCAGGCAAGCTTTGAAATTTTTTACTTAGGTAATATCTATGTCATCAAGACAACCCTTGTAATATAGTAAACTTAGTTTCAATTGATTTTATCGTTCACTTTACCCATGCATTGCACTTGTTGTTTATTACATTTCATTTTGATTTGAAGAAGGCAGGACAAAATTGTTTGCCTTCGATGCATTTGATGAAGTTGTTGTTTGAAGTGTGTATAGGTCTATAGGTCCCAAAACATTTAGAGGTTCTAATGCACTCTGGGGAGAAGCGCATGTCTTGTAGTTGGATCCAAATGTCACCCTCCAGATCCTCTACAGTGTACCCTACCATATGTACTAAGGAGGATGTGTTCATTTTTTTATTGTAAAGGCCAAGTGGAGGCTTGTTTTATGTAAAAGTGTTGGTCTAGTGGGGCTCAAGACCCTTGGTCTAGTCATGATAGGCCCTCTTGTTTGTCATTTCAAGGTGTGTTGGCTTAGTGGAACTAATGACTACCCCCTGAAGGAAAGAATTCCCACATCATGTTGGGCACGTATGCCATGGGTGGGTTTCCTAGTGCTTCTTGGGATGAATCCATGGACACGTGGCTTGGTCTTGTTTTATGATTTGTAAAGGTGATTGCAGTTGTAATGGTTGTCATACATGTTTGTGCTGGATTTTGCACTAGACTATAGAAGTACAAAGCCCAAACATATCAAAGTTGGAATTTAAAACTTATGGGAATTTGAATTTTATTTTGAAATAACATGAATGGGTCAACATATTGATAATATAACAAGAATATAATCACAGCCTACGATCTGAAAATTAAATAAAGAAGACCAGATAGGATGATATCATTTTGTGTTTTGAACCAACTAGCATCAAATCTACACGATGCAAAATGTATTCATATCTCAGTATTTGAGATTACTTTTAAACAAAAAAACTTTCTAGAAAAAGAATACACAAATACATAAAATTGAAGATGAGTATGAGTGATAAAAATTCATGAATCACAATTTCATAAACATAAATATATCAAAACATTAACATGCATTAATATTAAATTGATGCATGTTGTTGCCCTCTCTTTCTCTGAGGACAATATGAAGCATAATGACAAAACTTGTCACACCTGTAACACTGAATGTGTGAAATGTCCTTCTTCTTCTTTGGTCCTTGATCTGAATTATTCTTCTGAAAGTTCCTTTTCTCTCTGCCTTTTCTTACATGAGCTGCAAGAGCTAGAGTATTTTTGTCTTGAGGTTCTTCTGGGTTATTTCTTGACAACATTCTGGTTTCTTCTCGAACACAGTAAGACCAAAGATGATCAAATTTGGGTTGTGTCTCACGACCACATATGGCTTGAATAACTGATTCCCACGAGGAGGGAAATCCATTAAGAGCTACTATGACAAGTTATTCATCATCAATGAGGTCCCCAATAACATGTAGTTGTTCCTTCAGTTGAGAGATACTCATAAGATAATTAGCTACAGAATCTCATTTGGTCATCTTGGTGCTACGAAGTTGATTCTTCAGGGTCAATTTCCTGCTGGTGTCCTTTCTCTCAAATAGTCAAACTAGTGCATCAAACATGGTATTCACTTCACACAAATTACAGTGCGGTCTCCTCCAATAATATTTTATTGTCTGAAAGCTTCAGTAAGAGTTTTTTGAGTTTGTTTTGACTTGACAATTAATCAATTTGGACAAATTGTTTACCATGAAGTTAGATGGTGAATTGTTTTATTCAACTTTATGAAATTTCTTAATTCATTTAAATTTAAATTGTAGGTTGTGGAGGTAAATGTCAAATTTGAACCCAAATCCAATAATATTCATAATAATGCATTTTATGCTGAGGAAAATTTGCTACGAAATGAATTGCAAGCTCAGCATGACTGTAATCCATTGTCGGCTTGGCACTGGATTTTATGCTCTCTGTCTCTCTGTAGAGTCTAATCTCTTTTTCAGCAAGATGATTTTGCATTAGCAGAATATATTCTAGTAGAGTCTAATCTCTTTTTCAGGAAGAGCATTTGTCATTTGCAGAATATATGCTAAATGAAGTCTTTAATCTCTTTTACTGCAATTACTATTATAGAAAATTCACCGATTTACTGTTTTTGTAGTAATGCCAATAATTACTCAATTTGTTTTCTTGGAGTAAGTGAAGATGAATTAATTATGTATTTTCTCTCCTATAGGAATGCTATAAATTTTTCTTGAGGCTAAGAATTTTTCTGCAGTTGAAGTAATTATTCTTTGAGCTTATATTTTCATGTGACAATTTTGATTACTATTGATGACCTGTCTCATGCAAACTCTCACTCTCTTGGAGCTTAATTACAAACACTTCCTCAATTCCATCTTATTAGGTGTATGATTGAATTTTATTATTTTAGTCTAGTCTTTATGCTTTGTACTGTGTGGACATATGTGATATTGACCCATGTTAACAAGGAATTAGGATAATGGAGGACTACATTTTACATTTTTTTGAGCAGTTGGTCCTATGCCTCTGTATTTTTTTTGAACTTGGGTTAGGAATAGAGACACACAAGATGAAAACATCCACATCATAGGTCATTAAATATCATGCCTATTTTGATGAAGCTTCTACATAAATGTATTTCTGCTATTTTTTTTTACAGTAATAGAATATCTTTTAGTTTGGATTTTATGGATTTAATAATTTAACATGTAACCTTTAGAATTATTGATTAGATATATTCTACATGAAACCATGTTGTCGGGGATTTCTACAAATGTGTTCTTTTCTTACCATAACAATAATGCATTGTGCATTGTATGAGATTCATATTATATAATGTGTAACCTGTTTGAAGTGCCAGTTGCAGTGTCATTGTCATTTATACTTTTATGGCTATTACATTTGTTTCAAATGTACCACAAATTTATTTATTTATAGTTAATAGAGTGGCTAGTTGTTTAGTATTATCATTTATAGGTTTGAAACACAAGGACCGTAAACAAAACATGGCAGTTAACTGGGTACAAGCTAGTTCCAGGCTCAAATTACTTACCATTGGCAAGGTCTGAAGCTAAGTTTGAGCTTCCTTTTTAAGGCATAACCTTTGGGTAACTCAATATAATAAAGATGAGCAATATCCAGGAGGTGAATTTTCTAATCAAAATCCACGTGTTGGAGAAGGAATGCATACGTGGAGCAAAATCGAAGCCTTGATGAGGCTGATATTGTTCAATGGTTAGTCATTATTCCCATCCTTTGTGTCTTTAACATGAAGAGACAATTTAATATTCTGTTTTTGTGTTTTATGTTTGACTTTTGTTTTTGCAATCTTAATTTTATGAAGCGTTTTTTTCTCTTTAGTCTCCTACCATCATAATGTTGTTAAGCGAGGTTTTCATTGGTTCTCTTCTGGAGTTTTTGTAGTGTGCAAACCATTGTTGTGCCATGGAGGAGTTTTCGAAAATCAGGAATGCATAAATATTAAATTGTATTCTTTATAAAACATTTCTTTTGCGAATTTGAAATACTGTAGATTGGCCACTTGGAATGCATTTGCAGAGGAGGAATTAAGTTTCGATTTCCTGCTCCCAATCTTTGTTAAGGTAGCTTGTAGCCCTTCAACTCTTGTCTTGTCTGCTTTAAATCTATCTAGAAAATACAGGACTAACCATAATATTCTACAATTTACAGACCTGGAATGCACAGTGCGATAAAAATCTGCACAGGGTTTCAAATGGAATCCCACGAGAGGCATTAGAAGGGTGGTGAAGAACCAGACAGATTGGATGAAAATTCTCGATGGAATCACAGGGTATGTCACATCTAAAGAAAATTCTGGCTTTAATGGGCCCTTGAGGCACCGATAAAACGACATTACTCAAAATTATTGGAGGAAGAATCCAAGGGAAGTTGATTGGTTCTTTAACATATAATAGGGTTCCTTACAACAATGCCCTAAAGACAAGGTTAGTACAAGTTTAAATGTTATTTATATATTAAAACTTCATAGAAAAGCTTAGATGGTATTTTTAAAGAAACATGGTCAAGAATTGAGCATAAATCCTATGTATGTTTTCTTGTAGTTTAAAGGAATGAAGTGTTTCTTTCAATTCATTGCAAATGTTTTTAGGAAGTGAGAATAAAAAACAATGTCCTTGTAAGATTACTTAGGTTGACCAATATATTTCAAGGCCATAAACAGAAGTAATCAAAGATCTATTCAAGTCAACTAGAGCATAAATTTAGCAAGTGTTTAGCTATATCACTATACTTTTACTATAATCTGCTAAGGACTAGATCATTGAAGAGTTACAATGATCTGCGGGATTAGTCTGATTGAAAACTTCGTTTGCAGGATAGGATTTGTAACACAAGAGGACATACTATACGACAAGTTAACAGTTTATGAAACACTTCTTTGTGTTTCCAAGTTGAGGCTACCTAGTAATATGAGCAAACAACAAAATCTTGCAAAAGTAGAGACAACACTTCAAAGTCTTCGCTTGGAAATGTATCTTCAATTTATTAATCTGTGTAGCTACTAGACATGATAAGATTGGAATGTGAAGGAATCAAATATAAATGCAACATCAACTTTCCATACACAAAAGTAAAATCCGTATACATGGGAAGTTGTTCACAACTGAAAACATACGTTGTAGCTTAATGTTGATTCATTTCACATTCACCAGATTCCGAAATGCAATAGTTGGTGGATACTTTTTGTGTGGTGTCTCTAGAGGGGATAAAAATAGGACTTGTATTGCCTGTAAAATACTAGTGGATCCATCCTTTCTATTGTTAGATGAACGCACAACATGACTTGATTCATCCACTTCGCTCAAGCTACTGCATGTTCTAAACAACATTGCAAAGCTACACTAGTAACTCTCTGATATTGGTTATTGTTTTATTTGCTTGCAAACAAAACAGTTGAAGGTCTTATGGGTCTCCGAGGAGTAGATGTGAGTATGATGTGTGAAATAAATTATATGCAGAGTGGCACTACTATAATTATATGAGATGTGTGATGTAAATTATATGCAGAGTGGCACTATTATAATTACAACAATACATCAGCCAAGTAGTAGGGTCTTTCATATGTTTGATAGGCTCTTGCTAATATCAGAAGGACGACATATATTTTCAGGTGAAGCAAGATATGCCATGGGTTATTTTTATAACATTGGATTTGTTCCAAATATCCCAATTAATCCTGTAGATTTTCTACTAGATTTGGAAATTGGAGATATGTCTAGGATTTCCACGTAAATAGAGCTGAGTAGAACAATGGAAAATGAAAATACAAAAGAAATTGAAAAGATGGTTGTTGAGGTAAGCTAGGTTAGGTATTATCATCTAGTTAGTTAAATATTTGTAGTCCTTACAGTAAATCCTGTTTTGTTAATTTTTCAACATTTTTTTTCAATAAGGGAATGTCCTGTGGAATTAACACCATTTTAAACACTGAATTCAGTGTATACAGGAAAGACACAAAGTTGAATTGGAGCCTCAAGAAAGAAAAATTATGGAAGGACATAAAGTTGAAAGTAAACTTCAAAGAATAAATCTAAAGAATGAATGGTCTACATCGTGGACTGAACAATTCTCAACACTTTTAGTCCAGAAATTCGAACAACACCAAACATTTCTTTGGTGGAAATATGAATTTTGGACAGAAGCACAACTTAGAGCTGAGGTGAGCTATCAGAGAATATACTTGTTTGACAATGAATGCTGGCATCGAATTTTCTAGTGGGGGTTTATTCATAGAAAGAATAAAACAAGTCTTTATAAGTTGATCTCCTTTCTCACAAAATGTTTGGGATACTAATCAAAATATTTGATAATAAAAATAACTGCAATACATGGTGCAGGGTGGATTTTTGTTCTACCTAGTTCTTTATTGGGCATCGATGGGGTTGTTTGGTGCTTGTTTTGTGTTTCCCACTGAACGAGAATTGCTGGCGAAGGAGAGAAGTGCCAACATGTACCGCTTAAGTGCATAAGTCTATATAAGCAGCACATTGTGTGATAGCGTAGAGCAATTTTTTTATGCAACTATCTTCTATTGCATACTATATTTTATGGCCAATTTTCAAAGGACATTATCTGTATTTTTCCTCAACTTGCTTGAAGTATATTTAGTAATCATCACAACTCATGTAAGTTGTGATTCTGTATCCTATCAATTGAGTTCTATAAATACCTATTAGAATTTTATTTTCATTATTAATCATGGAACTTTTAGAACCTTGGCATTTTCCTAGTTATCTTATCTCTATAATAAATGCACTGACCTTGCTTTAACAAACTTGTTATTAACATGAGAAGGGAGTTGGAGAGTTGATGGGTGCTGCAGTTCCTGATATTAAACGAATGGTGTTAGTGGCATCTATAGTTTTTCTTGTGTTCATGATCACTGGAGGATTTTACATTCGGGTCTGTTTCAACCATAAATTTATTTTCCTTTTGTTTAATTTGGCACAAGTTCTTCCTTGAATCCATGTTTATAATATTTGTGTTGTTTCAAACTCATTGACCAATTATGCCATGTTTTTGTAATTAACAAAAGTATGTGCCTGTCTTCATAGCATGGTTGAAATATGTCTCATTTTTCTTGTATGAATTTCGCTTCGTGGTGAAAATGCATTACTCTCCACAATAGATCTATGATTGCACGGGACCAGGTGGCTATGAAAGACTTCAGAGCTTGCCCAATTTTGAGACCAAGGGCTTGTATGGTGGTATGCAGGAGGTTTGGATATTAATACAAATGGATTTTGCATACTGCATTATGGCCTACTTCTACTTGAACAAGATCATACATTTTTTTGTAGAAGGTCAAAGGATTATGGGCTGGTGCAAGGTAATGATACCCAATTATGACATGTTAGTTGCAATGACATTCTGGAAAAACAGAAATATTATCATTAAAATGAATTATTATAGGTACCTACAAAACTTTTTTGGATTAGGTGTAAACAGATGAAACGTAGAAAAATGGATGACCTTCTGGAATATATAACTTTTATTTCTGGAAACGTGGTATAATCACCCCAAAATGTCATTATTCGAAGATTGGTATGTTATTTTTTTCTCAAACATAATGCACATGTTTTTGTTGAGCCACCCGTTTGCTATGTAAATTTTCAATTTACAAGAAAACAAATATGTAGAGGCGTAGGAAACAGGAGAATCTTATGCTGGGCTATTTTTCCAAAATTTAAAAAGTCAATTTTAT